>CM034147.1:660832282-661339056 GCA_019776745.2 Taxus chinensis | reverse complement strand
CTACGATTTGTCAATGAATTTCTTTGAGAATAGATTCCTTGATCACAATTTACGTAAGAACAAGTGGACAAAATGATCCTAATCTATATGAAAATGCAATGTAGATAGTTATATAGGTAGTGTTAGCTGCTTATGCGTAGAAACGTTTGAGGTGCAAAGGAATTTACTGTTTCGCCAAACCTCCTCACCTTCTAACGTACATAAGAGGTAAGCACCATTTCCATAGTCCTTCATGACTCGGTATGGGCCCAACCATTTGGGCCGTAATTTCCTTCCTTCGCCAGTTTTCTTGTCGATCCGGCTGTCTAGCCTTAGAACTAGATCACCTTCATATATATCGCGTTCATAAACCTTCTTGTTATAACTACCAGCACATTCGGTCAACATAAGCTCTATGCCGTTGCTTAGCATCTAACCTAGTTTCATTAGGATTTCTAGTTGGGGATAGACGTGCTTCTCTGTAAGCGTCCTCATCTAGAATCCCTTGTAGTGAAATGCGGAGACTGGGTATTTCGACCTCAAGCGGGAGAACGGCTTCTGCCCAAATACTAGCGAGAAAGGAGTTGCTCCCATTGGTGTTCTTATTGAGGTTCGGTGGGCCCACAAGGCTGGATATAACTTCAAATGCCAATCTCATTTGTTTTCATTCACTGTTTTAAGGAGAATGGCTTTCAGTGTTTTGTTTGTTGCTTCAGCCTATCCGTTGGCTTGGGGATAATACAAGGAAGCCGTATGATGGCTTATTTTAAATCTACTGCATAGTTTGCAAACTTCTTCATTTTTAAAAGAAGTTCCATTATTGGAGATAATGATTTGCGGGATACCATACCTGCAAATGATTTGGTTTAAAATGAACTTAGCGATTACAGAACCAGGTACAGTAGTAAGAGGCATGGCCTCCACCCATTTGGTAAAATATTCAGTGGTCGTGATTATAAAATTATGGCCGTCTGTGGATGAGGGAGAGAATTTCCCTATTAAGTCTAGGCCCCATGTAGAAAAGGGCCATGGAGTAGCGATTGGTTGCAGAGCTTGTGCTGGCATGTGGATCTCATGAGAGAATTCTTGGCACTTATGACACCTGCGTGCAAACTCTATCGCGTCACATTCTAGAGTGGGCCAGAAATAGCCCATCCGATGTATTTTTCAAGCAGTGGCATGGCCACCGAAGTGGCCTCCACATATACCGCTGTGGGATTCATGGAGAATCCTCTTGGACTCTTCTGTGTCAACACACCTTAGGAGCATTCCATCGAATGCTTTTCGATAGAGCACCTGCTCTATAATGACGTATTTAGCTACGATTATGCGTAACCGCCTTCTTTGTTGCGGTGTAACTGCCTCCGGGTACGTATGGTCCATGATATAATTAATGATATCAGTGTACCAAGGGCACTCAGAGATAGCAGGTCGAGTTTCAATGTAGTATACGCATTCATCTGGAAAGTCTAAATCTACTAAATCGCCTCCGTCTAGTGGGTTGTCAGCTAACCAATCTGCGATGATTTGTCCTTTAACTGACTTCTGATTTACAAATGTTAATTCGAACTCTCCCATTAAGGTTATAAAACGTCCAGCCTTTTTAGACAAGGACCCTTGTGTGAGAAAAGTCCGTAAATGGTCCGTTTTTACCATGACCTTCGTTTCTTGATTCAACATGTAATGTCTTAGGCGTTTAGTAGCAAAGACTATGGCAAGGCATTCTCGTTCTGCCTGTGTATAGCGTGTTTCATAGTCGAGCAGTGTTCGGCTAATGAAATAAATCGCACGTTCTCTCTTGTTATCGTCTTCTTGGGCCAACATACAAGCCAGCGAGACATTGGTAGCTCGTGAATATAAAATTAACGGGCGATCTAGCTTAGGTGGCATTAGCGTAGGTGGTGATAACAGAAAACGCTTAACTGCATCAAAAGCTTCATTGCAATCTTCAGTCCAATCAATGCTATAGTCCTTCTTGAGTAAATTGTTGATTGGATGAACGGCGAAGCTTAGGTCCGGGATGAATCTCCGGATTGCACCCAGCTTTCCGAGAAATGATCTGATTCCAGATTCACTCGAAGGTGGGACCATTTCGAGGACAGCCTGAATTTTGGTTGGATCAACATCAATCCCTCGTGACGATATGATGTAACCTAGGAGCTTTCCTCCTGTTACACCAAAGACGCATTTCTCTGGATTTAGCGTGACTCCGTATTCTATTAGACGTGAAAGAATGACGCGGAGTACTTCGGGATGGTCACAGCGCTTCTTGGCTTTAGCCAATAAGTCATCTACGTAAGATTCCACGATTTTATGAATTAGATCGTGAAATATGTATGTCATGGCCCGCTGGTACGTAGCACCGGCGTTCTTGAGACCGAATGGCATAACAGCGTAGCAATAGGTTCCCCAAGGAGTTATAAACGTGGTTTTAGCTTGATCTTGCTCGGATATTCTGATTTGATTGTATCCCGAGAATCCATCCATGAGAGACAAGAGTTCAAAACCAGCTGTTGCATCAACAATAACATCTATGGATGGTAATGGGAAGTCGTCCTTAGGGCACGCTTTGTTGATATCTCGAAAATCTATGCAGATGCGTATCTTTCCATTCTTCTTGAGAACGGGAACGATGTTAGATACCCATTGGGAGTAGTCAACTGGCTTGATGAATCCTACCTGAAGGAGTTTTATTACCTCCTCTTTTACCATGAGAGCTACTTTGGGCTTCATGGGTCTTGATTTTTGTTTAATTGGCTTTGCATCTGATCTAGTGACGAGGTTGTGCACCGCAATGTGGGGTGCGACTCCTGTCATCTCCTTGTAATTAAATGCAAACGCCTTCTGATGTTCTTTGAGAATCTGAGTATGTATTTCCACTTCTTCTGGGGTTAACGAAGAACCTAGTTTCAATATTCTTGGTTCATCTTCTGTCCCGATGTTGACATCGATTGTTTCTTCGATCAAAGAGGCGTTACCCTCTTCGAACTCAGGTGGTGCTGGAGGTAAATCTAGATCATCCCCATTTTCTATTGCGTATATGCTAGGTTCCATTTGTGAGGGAAGATCCGTTACGGGATTTCCGAAGTAGGAAGACGAATGTGGAATCAGGGATAAATCTAGCATGTGATAGGAGAGATGTAGTGCTGCATAGGCATTTAAGTAATCCAAAGTAGCCGCATCATTTCCAACATGGTCTAGGACGGTAGATTCACTTCCGCTTGAAAGAGGATTTGTCATTGTTTTTATCAATGGTTTGTCACGAATGGATACTGTGAAGTGAGTATCTTCTAGCTCATTGCTTGGAGTAAAACGTGATGCTGAGGTTGCTATTGAATCGGCGAGAAGATTTTTCTCTCGGGGATTGCTTCAATGGATATAAAGTTAAACGCCTTGCTTAAATCTAATACAGCATTTTTGTAGAGTTGCAAATGTTCGGCTTTAGTTTCATATACTTCAGAAACTTGGTTTGTCACTAATTGCGAGTCTCCCAAGACTCTGATGTTATCAATACCAATTCTTTTGGCTAAGGTGAGGCCAAGGAGGAGGGCTTCGTACTCAGCGCCGTTGTTTGTGCATTCAAAGTTTAACTTAAAAGCGAATGGGAGGACTTTCTCCTCGGGCGAAGTAAGAATTATACCTGCCCCCGCTCCATAACGACATTTAGCTCCATCGAAATGGAGAGTCCAATACTTAGCCGGGAGTATAGATGTTGGGGCATCTGCTGCGTTTGCGCACTCTACTTCTACCATACAGAGATCCTCTGCTGGCAAGGAACCAACACCTAGGGAAAATCCTATGCCTACTGAATCGAATGGTAAGAACATTGGTGAATCTTGTTCTATCAACTCAACGATTTTCGCAGTAGTCCCTAATGATACTGTTTCTTTAGTTTTATCTTTAGGGGTTGGAATTGTTTTGGATATGCTGGTAGTTTCAAGATCCGTCGTAGGTACCAACTTTTCCTCTGGCTTTGGGTCAGAGGGTTTATTAAGTTGGTTTGTTGGAAGTTCAAATTCTGAGTGCACCCCTGGTCTTTTCTTTAAATCAGCTAGGTGCAAATCGAAAGGTTTTGGATCGCCTTTGGCTACAAATACCTTTCCTAGATGCAAGAATCTTACTTCTTGAAATAAAGTAGAAGGGATTGCCTTCATTCGATGTATCCAAGGTCGGCCGAGGATCATATTATAGTTAGTTTCCCGATCTATAATATAAAACTCAGTCAAGATGGTTTTGGGCCCTAAGGTGACCGGCAGTATTATAGTTCCTATCGAAGTGGCTTTAAGGCTATCATAGCCTCTCAAGGTATTTCGTGTAGTGGAACAGTTTGTTTCTCCATATCCAAGTTTTTGGAGGAAAGAGAAAGGGACTATGTTAACTGCGGCCCCATCGTCAACCATTGCCCGTTTTACATAGTTATTATAAACCCACACTTGCAAGTGTAAGGCTGGGTCACCTCGGCGTGCGATCTCAGCATCTGTGGGCATTTTACTTATTTCGAAGATGAATTCGACATCCTTGTCCGGCTGCCCCGGAGGGTGGATATCAAAATCTACGTGATTTACTTGTGTTTCAGGAGGTGGAGTGATGTTAATTAGATGGCCTAGACCTAATGCTTCTAAAAGAGCAGCTCTGTGAGGGGGAGAGTTCTTTAGTAAGTCCAAAAATGAAATGTGTGAGAAGGTCTTTGTTAGGTCACTAATTAAATCATAGGCACCGATGGGTTTTTCAACTATTTGCTGACTCTTATCTGTCTCTGGCAGATGACTTGGGCTCGGTTGAGAGAAATACTCTCGTGTTCTTGTTATAGCTTCGATAGGTAGTTCAGCGTCTAATTCTACCAAACTGACTATCTTGGGTCTCGGTTGAGCTCCCAACTGTGGCGCAACTGACGGATTTAATGAAGTCGAGGCTTCATGATCATTGTTTCCCGTCATTGCACCTTTGTTTGTTCCAGTTGGATTCAGCCTATTGCTATCATGATTTGGGAGCGGATCATTAAAGATCTTGAGGGGAGCATTCTGAGGAGAAACTGCCCCTGCGAGAGTATTTGGTGATGATGAGACGGGATCTGCCAAAAACAAGTCTGTGAAGAACTGTCTTTGTTCTTCTGGCAAGCGTTGCATAAATTTATTGTAGTCACGGCACGTTCTAGTGTCGTGACCCCGAATTTTATGGAAACCACAATAAGAATTGGGGTTGTAATTCCCGTTTTGTTGGTTTGGTGTGTATTGTGGCCTAAAATTCCGATCAAACTGTTGCCTATTAGGACTAAAGTTTTGGAATTGTTGTTTCTGGTTTTGACTTTGGTTTTGGTAACCAAATGAGTTTTGGCTTGGCCCTTGTATGGGATTTCACCGTTGTTGTTGTTGTTGTTGTTGTGGATGGTTAAAATCCACTGTATTGACCGTCGGGGTAAAGTTGTTGTTTCGTTGGTTGTTTGTTTGTGACGGAGTATTAACAACATTTACCCTCTTGGGCTGGTCGGTTACCCCATCCGTTGTTACCCCACGATTTTTGTTAAGGATTTTGGGTCCTTGATTGACATTTGTGGTAGTTGTAGTGTTTTGAGTGGAGGTGATTAACCTCCCGTTTGTTCCATATGTCTTACGACCACTATCTATCGCTGCTTGATCTATTCGCAGAGCGCTCTCAAGTACTTCATCATAAGTCCTTAGTGGGAACTTCTGGACTTCTTCCTTCACTTCTCTACTGAGAGAATGAAGGAATAAATCACATAGTTCCATCTGATCCATGTTTGGAGCACTTGCTGATGAATAAAGAACTGTACGCCACCTCTGGATGAAATGGGCGACAGATTCGTTGTGTTCTTGTTTGATATGCAAGAATTCCCTGATTCCTGTTCTCAACAGTTTGTTCATGTCGAAGGCTTTGATGAACTCTGACACGAGTTGTTTAAATGAATGTATGGAAGCCTCAGGTATTCTATAATACCAATCGAGAGCGATGCCTTCCAAGGTTTTGGGAAATATTTTAGCAACAACCCCATCCCAAGGGAGTAATTCTCGTATGGCTGTAGCGTAAGCTTTGATATGTGCGTTTGGATCTCCCTCACCCTTGAACTTGGGAAAATCAGGGAGAGGTCTTGGAAGCATGACGCTTCGTATGGTGAAATCTAAGGGTTCCTTTAGATATTCTGAATAAGTCCCTATCGCATAGCTTTCGACCATTGATGGTGGTTGCTGAGGGAGTGGTGGTGGGATAGGTTGTTGATACGGTGCAGCGTATGCATTGGCAGGGGCATAGGGAGGTCCCTGCGTTTGAGCAAACATGCCGGGAGAGGAGAACATATCTCCTTGTGGTGATTTAGAGTATATGTTTAAGTAGGACGGGGTATTGTCAAGGAACGGATTGTTTGACACTAGACCTGGAGGAATAGTGTTAGAGATGGTGGGCCTTGTTGGCGTTTGTTGTGGATATTGAGGAGGCATGCCTAACGTGCCTACTCCCGTAAGGAGATCTACTTGGCCAGAGTGGTATGGAGGATTGGAACTTCCTGTTTGTATGAACGGAGAATTTTGACTTGCTTGAGCCAGTTCTAACCCTCTCACTCTTTCTACTAACGTTGAAATGACTTCATTTGGTGAAGTCACGGTACTTTGCCTGAGCGGCGTTTGTTGTATACCTTGGTGTTGTATAGGTACGTGATATCCTGTCATAAACTGATCGCTATCTTGCCAAGTTTCTCCAAGAATATTTCCTGTATGCAGTGGCATAGAGGTATTTTCTTGAAAAGAGATCTCGGGTTGTATTTGTAAACCTCCTATAGGTGGGTACATACCCCGGGAGCGTTGTTCACTCCTAGGATAACGTATTGATTGTCCATCATCTAAGACCAGGTATGGATCTGATTGCCTACTAATTTGTGGTCTGAGTAGCATTTGAGGAGACGAACCAGATTCTCCGGTAAACGTCATATTGTTTGAACCTGAAGGCTCTGTTTGTTGGGTTCGAGGGGGTTGATCTAACTCCTCAGTTTGAAAAGACGAACTATATCTGATTCTTGGGGTTTGTGTTGACAACTGATTAGTTGAATAGTTGTCACCCCATACTGAGAGCGAGGGTGATGATTGCCTATTCTGTTGGGCGTAGTATGCCTCAAGACCCAAGAGGGGTCTGCCATATGCATCGAATCCCGACATATTCGGGGGGTATATGAATACCCGCAGAATAATGGGAAGGAGCGAAGGTGATTTGTGAAAGGAAACGTGATATTATGACTCCGAACGAGAAAGTAGGAAGTTTTACGTCAGCTTCACTAATTTCATTTGTTCACGTCGGGTTCACCAATTTTGTACGCCGGAAAAGTGAGGCGAGCGTGAGAATCTACAAGTGACTCTTCCGCGTACCCGACCTCTCGAGGTCGTGCCGAGACAGCCGGTGGGGGTAGAATATGCGTTGGATTCAGACAAACTAGTTAGGCAGTCTAATGTCTTCGACACGCACTAGTGGAATTTGTGAATCTAAGGCAAAGAAGGCCCTTCTAACTTGGACTGGTGTGATAGATCGATCAGCAAGGATGACTGCTCGAAGGCTCCAATCAATATCGAGCTCTGGCGTGATTCGATCTATGGGTTGCGGAATACGTGGAAAATGACCTGGGATAGTTTCGTGTATATCTCCTGATAAGGTCATATAGTGGATGATGAATATAATTGACTCTACGGATGATTTTCTGGCCTAGTCCAGAATTCCCTAGCTTCGTTAGCCGCGATATCTAGTAAGGACAGTTGTTCGATGATGATAGGTGGAAGTGGAGTGGACCTGAATACCAAGGTGCGTAGGCTAGTGTCTATATCTAATTGACTTGTGGACTCGTTGGGCTGTGGGATCTGTGGATCACAACCATAGACTCTCGGTTGTTGCGGTCCTGTTATGGTCATACGCGAGATCAAGTTCTAATCCCTAGTATCCAGTAATCGTATGCTTTCTCAGCTTCTATATTTAGAACCAATAGTTGTGCAATCTTCTCAGAATACCTTACAGGCGTTCTTGCAACCTGGATTCTTAAGCTGGTATCTATATCTACGAGGGTGTCTCCAGCGTCTGGCTGTGGAACTAAAGGATCGCACCCGAATGTTTGTTCTCTTTCGAGCCCTTCTACAGTCATGTGAGTGCTTTCTAGGGCAATCTGTAGTTTGGTTGACTTCGACCAAAACGCATGTGCTTGGTCGTCTTCTATGTTTAATCCTCTTAACTGAGAACTGATCAGTTGTAAATCTGTGGTTGTTCGGAATACTTGTATCCTGAGATTTTGGTCTATGTCAACTATTGCTGTGACTAGGTTTGGTTGAGGCACGATTGGCTCAAATATATATTCCCTGGGCTCTTGAGGTCCCGTGATTGTCATACGAAACAAAATGCAAATCTAACTGTAACGAAACAAATTCTAACTACGTGAAATAAATCTAACATATATAACTTTTATTCTTCTAAGAAATCTTTTAATAATTTTAAGGAAAGCAAACTATTTTAAGCGTATCTAGAAATAATAACTAAACAATAATTTAAAACAGACAAGATAACCGAGTGTAGTTATTTGCCTGTGCGATTTTGTAGAATTATTCTAAATAAATAAAATAGCTTGTCTAATCTACCTGCAAGATTCTCGATCCTACCTCAGAAGTGAGGAGTGAATCATAGTTTCTCAGAAACTATCAATCCCCACAGCTTCCCTGGCAATATCGAGAATAGAATTTACTGAAATAAAGTGATTAACTACTCTATTTGATATGATTCTGACTAGAACTTTGAAATTTAAAACCTGGATTCCGCAGAACAGTGGCGAATCCGATGGTGTGTGTGATCTCGTCCCCTCAGTATGATCTCCTCGTTCTTTCGTGTTCACGTGGATCCAGAAAAGCGTGTAATGCTAGCACCGATAGGAGTAGATTTTGGGACAAGGACAGCTCAGAATGCAGACCGAAAATGCGAGTAGGAGAGGGATAGCGCAAGAGTACAGAGCTTGGCTTATGCGATTCCTAGCGGGATTTTACTGCGAGTCATGCAACATGAAGCGACCAGAACCTGTAACTATCCTATACGAAGAGCAAAACCTGCAACTTTAATGGCTTCCTAAGCTATTCTGTTCCAATGGATTGGATAAAATAAAGACACTGCTTGCACAAGTTGGATATGTGGCTTACCAACAGCTGAATAAAGCTAACCAGGCATATAATGAATTGAACTAAGAACTCCAAGACACGATGAAAGCAAATCTACAGCAAAGAGAAATTCAGAGGCAAGCTTCTAACTGGATTTGGATGAGATAACAGCACTGCCTGCACAAGATGGGTCTGTGGCTTACCAACAGCTGAACAATACTAACTAAAGATGCAAGTGAATTCAAGCTATGGCTTCTAAACAAGCTAACTAACTAAAACACTAAAATGAGGAAAATGAGAGCAAAGATCAAACTTCAAAATCCAGCCAAGCTTCAGACCAAAAACTCCAGACCATTTGCATGTGCACAAACCATGCATTTATAGGAATTCAAACACCCAAAAACCAAAACCAAATTGAACTCCTAAACAATAAACAAAGGAAAAACACTATTCCAGGGGACCAAAAACATAAATGCATGCTCAAGTCGGCAAAGAAAAGCTGGTGAATCGTGATATTTCACGCGAGTCGCGTCAAAAGAGCGTTCTGGAAAATGTGCACAGGACCGCCGCTCTGAGCAGGGCGGCGGTTACAGGACCGCCGCCCTGATCAGGGCGGCGGTTTCGTCACTGAAGGTCAAGAGGCCAAGGAAAGAGGGAAAAAGGGGAAAACAAAGGGCGCGGGGGCTAAGCGGGGCATGCGGGATGTTAACGCATACTCCGAGGGCTTTTCCGGATCCCGAACACCTTGCGAGGAGACCTGTATCATCATTGGGGCACTTGTTACACTGTTCTGGCAGTACAGTATCCCCCTGAATCAAATCTAGAAGCTCTTGATGATGATATAATAATTGAAGGATTTCTAATTTCAATTAAAAAGTCTAGACTTTATGATAAAGTTGCTACGGCGGAGGAGGAAAAGTAAGACAAGGATGACACCACTCCTATACCATTCATCAAGGTAGAGGATCAACTATTTTCATAAGCACATGAAATTCCAAATCAACATGCAAACAACTCCATCCATGAAAGTTTGCAATAAATACTCACCTCGAAGGTTGAAACACAGAGCAAAAAGAAAGTAGAACAGATGAAACCCTACCCCATCATGATTTTGGCCTCATCAAATCCAAGGGAGAAGACAATACCAGTCATGATCACTTCAAATCATGAGGATAATCTTCTAAACCTTAAAGGTCAACTACAACACCTCTAATCAAATAATAATAATCTTGAGGAGGTATTTAATTTTTTTGTTGATACCATGGGTAGAGGAGTGGAAGGTATTTTTTCACTCTTATTATAGGCCATATCTATTGCTAAATTAATCACATGGCCACACTTTATAATAAATAGAAGCTATTTCTCCTTGCATGTTTCAGGATTTGTTTTGCTTTGCCTATTTCAATTAGTGTAGGAGTAGGAGTATATTTTCTTTCAGAAGAAGAAGTGATTTTGCACACTCTGCATGTATCACTTGAGGCATGTATGATTTAATATTTTATATATAGCTCTTGCTTGTATTGCTTTGGTGGTACAGAAATCATGACCTCCAATAAAAATAGCAGGGAGATCCCTAGTTAATTGTAATAGTCACAAACTTCAAATCAAACAAATTCAAAGCAACTAAAATCAACTTGGGAGGAAACCTTGTTGAATCTCTTCAAAAAAAATTATGGCGAGCCTCTACGCCTCTACAAAGATTGAATGTTAGCTTGATTCAGAATCTTCTCCCTCCTCCAAACTCAAAATTCCAATGAGTGGGATTTAATCTCAACAAAAAAGTTCTACTCTCACAAAACAAATTTTAGAGCGTTCTTATGAGAGTTGAAAAGCAATGAGGATCAGCCAATGGCTATAGAAGGGAAAGAGGTAGTTTTGAATACTCTAGCATCAAGGTTCATAATAGCTCATAATGTAGACTCCATGCCTAATGAATAGATACAGACAACTGGTTTGTTCCATTTAGTAGGCTAATGGCCCTCGGTGAGTTTCCAAACAATTATCTAATTTCCTCCACCGCTCGGTGAAATTAGATAAAAAAATAGATTCCTATTGTGAGTAATCAAGGTAGTTCTGAGAGTCTTGGAATGAATAAAAAAGGAGTCAAGCCTCCAAAAATTTTGGGATGGACTTAGCCAAATCACGGTGAGAAATCCGAGCCCAGAACAAGTTAACTTGAAGCAAAGTAATAGACTCGTGGAAGGTGTCATGTATCATCATAGTGCAATGCCAAAAAGAAAGGGAAGAATGAAATCTCAAAAACCCGCAGGACTTCCATGTGGAGTCAATGATAAGGGGCCCTCTAAGGAAAGCATCCTCGTATTAATGAAAAATTATTCCCATTGGAAACTCAAGAAAAATAGGAGCCATGGAAGATGCCACATGTCAGCTCAACGCACTTTTAAAAGATGCAAGAAAAGAAGAGACCCTGAGGATGTGCTTGGTCTCTACGTGGAACTCAATGCAAATGGAATCTTAGCCCAAATTAGGTTGCAAAAGACTGGTGGCATGTTAATGCCATGTGTGAAGTAGTAATAAATACCACCTAGAAGTTTTAAATGCTTAGATATTTCAAAAGGTACGAAGAGAGAGAAAATTCCACCTACATTCAAAGGGCCACAAATGGAGCATTTCTTAATGAAACACCACAAAATAGGTGTCGGCAGAACCATGGTCCACAATCTAATACACAACAATTAAGGAGTTTAGATATGTAATAAATATTTGAGGGTGTATTCCTTAAAATATGATCCCACTTCAAGGGAAGTGGTTGGAAAGTAATTGAGAGTGTATTAAATGAATATGGATCTCATTTCTTAAAGACAGATCATGTGGCGGTGTGAGAAACATTTTGCAAATTTATTTCTGTCACTTCATCTCATTTATTACAACTTACAGTGGTTGGGGAAGTAGTTACGGGATTGTTCTATTATCTTATCATCATTCTATATATTGTAATCTAGGGTTCATTATAAAAAATAATATCGAGAGTGAGTCATTTTTCTCTCTATCCTTGTTTCTTCTCTACTAGGGTAGGAACATAGAACTCAAGCCTTCTTCCTGAAGCTTCGTAGTGGAATTTTTTATTTCCTCTTACCTAATGATTTTTGTACTGTGCACAATTTTGGAGCAATATAATATGTCTTGTGATGCATTTAGCCCATCCTTTGCATGTTTTATTATCTCTAATAGTATTTATTCATTGTGTGTATACTGTGCATATTTCTAAATGTTCATTACGGGTTTTGGAAGTTGTTCTTAATGAGTTTGAAGTGGTATTATGTGTGAATTTTTCTTTGTCTTGTGGTGAATTTCGTCCACCCTTTTCAATGCTCACCTTTTCTCGTTTAAGGAAGATGGATTCTTGATTAACTTCTTATGTTCAGTGCATCGCTTATTTTAGTTTTGTGTTATGTTTCATTTTTCTCTAACCCTCATCCCACACCATAGAGAAGAGTCATCTTCTTTAAAACATGGAGGTTACCTTAGGGTGCACTTCCCACTATCCTAGGGTATCCAATGACTCTAATAGTTCATCTGCAAATATAATCATCAATAAGATCCATGACCTTCCCCCTCTCCTTTTCATTTCCATCTTGACTAAGTTCAAATTCTTCACACCGCTTCTGGGCCCTCAATTTTCTTTTAGTCATTTTTATATCCTTTTGCATTGTATAATTTCCCATATTTTTAGAGAGACAGTTGCGTAACTTCTACGGAATATTTTTCAACCACACCTGTGGTAATAGGCGTAGTCTTGTCACCATGTAAACAAAAATTAAAACACATTTTTTTGAACGTGTGTTTTGATTGTAATTTTATTTTCTCTCGTTTCACTTGGTAACATTTGCTAAAAATAATCTCATTAGAATGGTCTTGAATTTCTCCTTCTTTCTAAAAACAGTCCATTTAATTTTTCCCATTTAAGTGATTCATTATTTCTTGATCGACACATTTTCACGACTTCTTCTCTAATAAATTACAAATATAGCATTTTTTCTTGTATCACGAGTTGGCAATTTTTCATTTTGAGAAATGTTATGCTGCTGGATTTTCAAGAGCTTCTTGCATAGATAGCCAGTTATCTATATTTTTTTCATTCGACTCACATTCTAGCTACATTTTTTGGACTATACCATCAATTTAATTTTTTTATTTGTTGTTGTTATATATTATCTTGCTCGTCTTGATCAATTAGAACTCACACATTAGAAATATTTTAAAGCAGAGGAGACACATGATACATCATAAAAAAAATAGGACAAGATACCACAGTACTGTAGTGACGATGTTAGGGATGTAATTCATTTATTTCAAAGTTTTGGTATATAATTTTTCTATTGAAATCAAAGGAAATTATTTGTAGTGTTATTAAAATTAGAAGATACCAACACTTATGGTGTATGCTTTTCATTTCCTTATTTAAATTTTTTTTATGATAAATATTATTCCTTGAATAACTTCTTCTCAACTTATCCCCATGGATCTTATCAGGGAATTTATCAAAGGAAGAATTGAAGAAATATTCACATCCTCTTTTCTATTTATTTCTTTAGATTAATTTTGAATCAATGCTACCGGGGAAATTTTGTTTAGTAAAAAAATTACTTATGAGAATCTTCTTTTCTTAGAAAAATTGAGGTAGAAGATTTGTTATAGGAAGATTTATTTTACTACATTAATAAAATTTTAAGTAGTTCCTCTTTATATTTATAATTGCAAAACACCCCTGCAATATAGGAATAACCATATCCAATTATTATCTGTTTAATTGTTTTTGTTAGAATAAGTAATTTAGCTCAGTTATTTATTTTTCTATTATTGTACCCTATTGTTTTCTTTTAATGATCTAAAACACTATTGTCACACCCCAAAATTTAATAATTTTTTCATCGTTGTGTTTTATGGATGATGACTTAATCAAATGATAAAAGGTAATTTAATATATTTACATGTATAATTATTTATTAGAATATATACATATACATATATGTGAATACACACATGCACAAATGCAAACACACACACACACACACACACACACACACACACACACACACACACACACACACACACACACACACACACACACACACACAAAAATTTATTTATATGTATGTATGTATGTGTACATGAGAATATATATAAGTGTTAAGTTTGAATGAAAATTTGTTAATGACCAAACTCTTGGAAAAATTGAGGTAGAATATTTTTTATAAGAAGATTTATTTTACTAGATTAATTAAATTTTAAGTACTTCCTCTTTATATTTATAATTACAAAAACCCCTGCAATCGAGGAATAACCATATCCAATTATTCTCTATTTAATTGTTTTGGTTAGAATAAGTAATTTGGTTCAGTTATTTATTTTTCTATTATTGTACCCCATTGTTTTCTTTTAATGATCTAAAACACTATTGTCATACCCCCAAATTTAATATACTTTTCGTCATTTTGTTTGATGGATGATGACTTAATCAAATGATAAAAGTAATTTAATATATTTACATGTATAATTATTTATAAAAATATGTACATATACATATATGTGAAAACACACACACACACAAATATGTGTGTGTGTGTGTGTGTGTGTGTGTGTGTGAGCATATATACAAGTTTTCATTTTGAATGGAACTTTGTTAATGACCAACTTCTAGTTTGCATCATTGTATGGTTTTGATTGGACTCTACCACTATTTTCATCATCTACGAATGTTTATCATTGTTTAAATTTTTAATGCATTGATTAAGGAAATTATGGTGTTGATGTAAATTATATTGTGGATGGATTCGAAGGACAACTATCTGGATTGCATTGATTAAGTTATAGATGTATTAATCACATTGCTTAGGCATTGTTAATAAGGAACCAGGTCTTAGACCACTTTGTATAGTAGTTACTTAATGATTATTGTTTAATGTTATACTAACTTGGTCTTGGACCACTTGGAAAATAATGTTTGATATTTGTTTATTTGTTAAAAGTGGATAATTGTCATAGAACCCTCTTTAGCATTGAGAATGATGGTCATGGACCATTTGTAATTTAATTTTTATGTTTGAATTTAATTATAATGGTCATAGACCATGGGGAAATTACAATGTTTAATGTTGTTCATCAACCACTTTGCAAGGTAAATGATATTGTTGAGAGTTTGTTTGGTCATAGACCAAAGTGCATACAAATATTAAATTTTTTGTTTTATGTGAATGGCCACTATGTGGCATTGGTACCATTTATGGAATTAAATAAAACACAATTCCTTGGGAGCTAGTAGCTTTCCTTACAATCCAAAACATGTAATCTCTCTCTCTCTCTCTCTCTCTCTCTCTCTCTCTCCATCCCATGCACATTTTTGCGTTTTGTTTGGTTTTGGCACAAACTCTGCATGAGGTTTTAAAGGACATATTTCTATAAAATATGTTTTGGAAAATGCATGCATTAATAAATCTATTTTTAATGGTGAACTATTTTTTAAAATCTCATTATGGAAATTTTTGGGAGTTTTTGTTGGGCATTGAAAGTTACAGGTTTCAAGGAAATTTGAAAAGGAAGAAAATGTGAATGAGGCATGGGTTACTCTCATGCGTTCTTATTGTTTTTATTTTGAAATATGGAATATGTTGGGTGTCCATGCCTATTTTAAAAACTGGGTTGTTTCTTTGATTTTATTATAAAAACATGAAGAAATTGCTGAAAAGAAATGGGTCTTTCAGGTTGTTGTGAAATATGGATTTTGTTTTATTTTAGCCTTTTAGGTTTTTTATTTTGAATGGAAAGTGTATACATAGTGGTTTTATTATTAAATCATCTCGTTAGAATTTTCTAGAAGTCGATTTGACATTGAGATATGTGTTTGAGTTTTTGTTGTTTTAAAATCTTGAGTTTTCTTTATTTTCAATATGAATATTTTAGAGGAAAGTAGGGAAAAGTATAGAAAACATTTTGGGTTTGTTGGAAAATGATAGATCTGTATTTTTTTTATTTTGGGAATTTTGGGTTTGAGTTATAATGGAAATATATGGAATTTTTCAAAATGGGTTTTGTTGGATTTGAAGGATCATGGTGAAGTTTTTTGTTTGGATCAATCATATTTGCATGGATATTGGTTATTATTATAGAAATTTATATCCAATCACTATCAACCTGAGTTTCATTTGTTTTGGTTTGAAAATTGGTGATTATGAAGGATAATCCTTAACCCATTACGGGTTTAGTTGTTTTAAGTTTTTTTTCATCTCGTTTGAGCTTTCCATTGTTGCTTTATTAAAGGGTTGAAGTATTATAATATTTTTATTAGAATATATAATGATTTTTGGAATGTGATATGTTTTACTTTAGTGATATTTGATTGATAACTTCATTTTCTTATAACTCATAGTAAGGATTGGATGTCTATGGAAATTTTTCCATTATGGATTGTTGTATGACTCCATTAATAATGTTGGTATCTCTTATTAATCCTTCACATTTAATTTGGTTTTAGAAGTGTGATAATGATGTTTCAACCTCTTTAGAAAGTTAATGTTGAACTTGACTATTTGTGTGTACTTAGTTCATTCATAGCTTGAATAAGATGATTGTTAGTTTGATCCATAGGGAAGTAGATGTTAATTGTATGATAATGTTTTAACATTAAATTATCATGGAACCTTTTTGAAGAAATTATTGTGTTCTTGTTATCATGACTGTTTGATTATTTATGTTACAAAATTATAGTGGGACAATTATTTGGTATTGTATGATTCACTTCTAAAGATTGGTATTAATTCGTTTCGGGACTAGAGTTTATGAAAGGAATTATTGTGCATATTTGTTATTGACTATTGAATAAAATTAAGAATGAGTTATATTATTCCTATTATGTTATACTTATCTTAAGGATACTTTTCTAACATTTTCTTTGTGAAATGTATGAATGGATTTGATAGAGACTGATATAAATATTATTTATGAATATTGTATTTAATATTTACAATAGTATGTTACCTTTACTAATTATGGTTATGATTTCAGTTGAAGACATGTAATACAGGAAAAAATAGCATTCATATGAAGCAATAATTCATTTGAATATGTTATAATTAACTTAGATAACGTGAGATCTCCATTGCTTAAGGAGATCCTAAGCATTTCGATATACATTTGGCATACCTCAAAAGGAAACCCGGGGTTCATTACAAATTTGAACTTTCCATAAACCATATAGATAATCATCCCCTTCAAAAGAGTTGATTGCAACTATGAAGTGGGTTACAAAGTCTGAGGCTGGTAAACTGAAAGTAATGTAAGATGCAAGAAAAGGTGACAATACGATTTCCATAGTAGAAATGGTGTCTACAAAAAAACAAAAAGATTGTAAATCTCTTAAAGAATTTTTTTACAATTAACTTTCCTTTTGATCCACATGGGATTGACATTATTATTGGCCTAGCCTAGCTCCCTATTTATCATATTGTAGATAAATGTGTGGTATAAGTGTCAGAGATGTGAGAGGAATGTTCTAAGGAATTTGTAGGCTCTTTCTTACCCACTGATGACTGTACACTCCATTATAATGGATCCAATTACCAGTATGGTGCAAGAGTGGGAGTTATATTAACCTATAAAAAATGGAAGATAATGCCCTTTTATTTTAAACTGGAATTCAAATGTACCAACAATGGTGAGAGTATGAAGTACTACTTCACAACCTCATTATTTCCCAAATGGTGGAGGTTAAAAATATTAGGGTCCTAGGGGATTCATAAATAGTATCAAATCAAGTTTCCATAGTTTATGATATGAGAGTAAAACACCTCTAACATTATAAGGTTATTGTGTGTGAGATAAGAATTTTTTTGCCTTCATTTCCATCAAAGCTATCCCTAGAGAGAGAAATCATTTGGATAAATCTATGGATTATTCCTCTTCTTGATTTTTTCTAGATGTAAATTTAATGGAAATTGATTTCATTGTATCCATGAGATCTTAACCATTAGTGTAAAAAAATTCATATGCAATAATAATCACTTACATGGAAAACAAGAATTACTTTTTCACCATGGATTATGTTGAAAATGATGAGGTATTATTTGGTTTCTTGCATGTGTATAATGATATTACCCCAAATCACCATAAGAGAGGTATTTATCTCATCCCCCATCCTTCATCCTAATTTAGATTAAAAAAATCTGATCCAATTACCCCTTCAAAATATTTTTAAATCTACGAAGTGGAGGAGGAACCTCTAAAACTTCCCAATGCTCCTTTGAAGTTTGACGAAGGAAAAAGTTATTTAATACAATACATGATGAATATTAACATAAAAGTAAATGCAAACCCTAATATTTTAAATCTTGGTTCTGTTATATCTACCAAGGAAGTGGAGGTGCACACTAAGATTCTCAAATATCATGCTCGTTCATTTGCATTCATCTATAAGAACATGTTAAGATTCAACCCGAGTTTCATGCTCTAGAACTTGGTAACGAAATCCAATGCTAAACCCATTAAGAAAAATTTAAGACTAAAAAATCCAAAGGCAACCTTAATGGTCAAAGAGGATAAGATGAAACTCCTACATGTAGGGTTTATAAAACCATTCGATTAATACATGTGGTTTTCCAACATCATCTCAGTCCTTAAGAATAATGGTAAGTTCAGAATCTATATTGATCTTAGGGATATTAACAAGGATTTATTAATTTTTTTCCCATTACCATATATAGATTTCATTTTTAATGAAATTTATGGCTATGAGTTTTTGTCCCTTACGGATGGATTCTCATGATATAATAAAATAAGAATCTTCAAGGAATATCAATCCAAAATGACCTTTACTACACCCTGGGGGACCTTCTATTATGTAGCCATGCCTTTTGGTAAAAAACTATCAATGCTACTTACTAAAGAGCAATGAATTACATATTCCATGACCTTATCCATAAAATCATCAAAACATATGTTGATGGCCTACTTGAAAAGTATAGAAATAGGGGTAATCATCTCAAAGTCCTTTGTATCATTCTCTCTCGCTTAATCAAATATGGTGGCATCTTAAACCATGAGAAGTGTGTCTTCAGAGTCACAGGAGGGAAGATCCTAGGTTGCATTATTTCCACAAGAGGAATAAATGTAGATCGTACAAAAAATTATATAATTATTTAGATGACTTCACCCATAGAAAATTCTAGCATTAGGTCTTTCTTAAGTAAACTTGGGGAAACTTTGGAGGTTTTTTCTCAACCTCACCTATGTTATACATCTCATTAATGGTATAATAAAGAAAATAATTTGTGATACTTTGAAAAATGAATGTCATGATTCCTTTGAATCTATGAAATGCTTCCTTATTTTCCCACCCACTCTCATGCCAACTAATTCCGATTATCCTTTATTATTTATTCTCGGGCTACGGACATGTCAAATGCATGTATGTTGCCACAAGAAGATGATTATGGTTTTGAGTGATCTATTTATTTAATTTGTTATGTTATTCTTAATTAAGAAACATGATACACTTAGATAGAGGAGTATCTTTCCATTAATTTCATAATTAAATAATTGAGGCACTACTTGATCAACTAGGAGATGAGATTCATTATCAAGTTTAAGTAATTACATACCTTCCTAACACAAGAATCTTTATCTCTAAAAGATGGTAGGTTCATAAAACTCATGAGATAATTTCTGGTTACCTACATAAATCAAAATTCAATCACAGGGAAAATCATTATCGACTAGATGGCCAATAATCCCTTTGATTCTGGTGAGATGGTTAATCTTGAATTCCCCAACTAGTACATTTTACATATTGAGAAAACAATAATTTCATCTTGCCCATGGTACTTTAACATAAAAAACTATATTATGAACCAAACTTAATTGAAAGGATCTAACTCATATTAAAGGTGAATAATTTGTATTATTACTAGTAACCATGTCATCAAAAAAGAAATCCTATACCAAAAATAATTTGATGGACTATTACTTAGATGCGTAGATAAAATCCTTTTTGAAGCCCATAGTAAAGTCAGTGGTAGACATTTAGGTGGACATTAAATTGCCCAAAAAATTCACCAGATGGGCTACTTTTTGCCTACCCTCGTGTATGATGTTTTGGAATATGTACAAAGGTGTCAAATATGTCAAGCATTTTCACATGTCATACACATCCTGGATTAATCTCTACAACCTATAGTTACACCATGGAATTTATCTACTTGAGGTTGATAGAATTTGAGGATTATGTTAACTATAGATTTAATCAATTAAATTATACAACATTAATAAACTATGCACTATTAAATTGATAAACATCACATTATATTGCATAAAAAATAAAGAAATACTTTAAAAAATTAAATAAAAATTGACACATGATTTATAGTGGAAAACCCGAAGGTAAAAAACCATTTTGAAAAGTAACATTTATTATAGAAAACTCTTATACATCCGGTAAATTACCTCCTCCTTTAGAAACCCTAATCACAAGGGTAAAAACACCTTTGATATATATTTCCAATATGTCAAATGAGGGTCCAAAGTCCTTTTTATATGAGGTGATCAGGTATGTCTCCCAACCCACCTTTTCAACCTAAATGGTTGACACATATACCAAGTTTTAAAATATTTAATAATAGAAATATAACTATTTCTTATTATTAAATATTTAACCTAAATTATATCCATAGGTTTGAATATTTAATAATAGAAATATAAATATTTCTTATTATTAAATATTTAACCTATAGTATAATGTTGGACCCATATTTAATTAAGGGGTGGCCAACCCACTTAACCATTATGTTCCAACACTCCCCCTTAATGTTAAGTGGGATAACATATGCCAATAGATTACTTACCCGTGGTACACTACAAGATTTACAATCCTTAAACCATAAAGGTTTTAGGCTAGCATATAGGTTGAAGGAATTATAACACCTTCATCATACTCAAGTTACCTTTTGGTACAAAAGGATTTGGAATCCCAAAGATCATCCCATGATCAGTGGCTAAGTATGATTTGTGAGTTTTACATGTTCTCACAAGTTCTCGTAAAAGGTTACTTGAAACCAAGCATATAGGAGCCTTTTATAACCAAGGTCCTCCTTAACAATATGCTTACACTTAGATGTTTACCAGTAAACTCAATAGCACTAAAGAGTTTACTGAAGACCACCTTTAAGGTCTTTCTAACTTCTTTCTAAAAAATAAGCCAAGGAGGTATACACATGCCCAAAGGTATTTTTACACTTGCCCGAAGGTCTTTATTACAATGCATTTTTCATTTTACAAATACCAAGTTCCATTAGGAGGTGACATTGTCATGCACACTCCCCCTCAATGGAAACTTTGACAATCTAAGTTTTTCACAAAAGTGACAAAAATTTGCAGCACTCAGGGGCTTTGTGAAGATGTCAGCAACCTTCTTTAGTCGACACGAACTTGAGATCTATCTCACCACTTAGCACCTTCTCATGGATGAAGTGTATATGTATCTCAATGTGCTTCATCCTCTGATGTTGTACTGGATTATGTGCAAGAGCTATGGTGCTCTGTTGTCACAGAACAAAGGAATACTACCTTGATCCTTCATCTTTATCTCGACGAACAACCTCTTTAGCCATAATGCCTCTTTTGCAGCTTCCATTGCACTTCTATACTCAGCTTCAGTTGAAGAGATAGAAACAATTGATTCTTTTTACTGCACCAAGTAATGACACCTGCACCAAATTTAAACACATAACCAGAAGTAGATTTTCTATCTAAT
This sequence comes from Taxus chinensis, assembly GCA_019776745.2. NCBI lineage: Eukaryota > Viridiplantae > Streptophyta > Pinopsida > Cupressales > Taxaceae > Taxus > Taxus chinensis. The sequence continues at coordinate 661,317,192 of CM034147.1, read as the reverse complement.
ACATCACCAGCATGATCAGAATTAAAAATCCATATAAGTTAGCATTTTCATCCTTAGTATAATGCAACCCATAATTGATTGTACCTTTAATATATCTAAGAATTATTTTTGCAAGATTCAATGATCTCTATAAGGTTCCTGCATAAACCTAGAAGAAATTCCTTACTGCATAGGAAATATTTGGTCTAGTTATAGTTAGATAAATCAAACTACCAACTAACTACCTATATAAAGTAGGATCAAATTTTTCACATGTAGGTTTAGGATCAAGTTTTATTCCAACTTCCATAGGTGTAGAAATTGGTTACAATCAATCATATTAAACTTTTTCATTACATTGGTTGCATATTGTGCTTGAGAAACAACAATAGAATGTTTATCTTGAAATACAACCATGCCAAGAAAATGATGTAAGAGACATAAATCAGTCATTTCAAAGTATTGTTTCAATTTTTTCTTTAATCCTATGAATTAAAGCAGGACTATCACCAATCATAAGCATATCATCCACATATAGACATACAATGATAATGTGAGAACCTTCTTTCTTAATGAATAGATCATTTTCAGAAGAACAATTAACAAAACCTAATTGTTTTTTGTAAAGAAAGAATTAATTTTCGCATACCAAGCTCTATTAGCTTGCTTTAAATAATAAAAGATTTTTTCAACTCAACAAACATAGTTTTCTTTACCATTTTATTCAATACCTTTAGGTTGAGACATGTAAAGTTCTTTTTTTAAATCATCATTCAAAAAATCATTTTTCACATCCATTTAGGTGGATTTCCCACCCAAACTGAGTAACAATAGCAAACAAGGTCCTAACAGTGATCATTTTAGCTACATAGGAAATGTCTCAACATAATCTATCCATGAGGTTTCTCACTGAAACCTATCTAGCAACAAGTATAGCTTTATATTTGAAAATACTACCATGAAACATTATATTTTACTTTGTATAACCATCTAGACCCTATAACACTTCTATTTACTCAGGAGGTGGAACCAACTCCCAGGTTTGATTTTGAATTAGGGCATTATATTCAAGTCAAGCATTGTGATTGATCCATTCTCATCCTGAGAATATTCTTCAAAACTTTGTGGATCAGTGTTCATATAAGGTTATTAATGAATGTAGGTACGTATGATGTATTTTGGTCATTTTACTAAGTTCAATAGGATTAGAACTTTCTAACATAGTTTGAGCCCATTTTTGTTTATTAACTAGAGAGACAGGAAATTCAGAAACATCCATAACATTAACAAATAAGAACCATCATGATCTTGTCCATATTTTCATTATCATTCAACCAGAACCATCATTAGGAATATTGAGAGGATTAAGAATATCATTACTATTTGAAGATGAACAGAAACATTTTTATAAAACAATAACATTGTGATTTTACATTACTTCCCTTTTTACAAGGTTATAAATCCTTAAACATGCAGTGTTAATAATATCCAATGAAAACACAAGAAAAATAAGTCATATCAAGTTTCTTTCTTTTCTTTTTAGGGATATATAAGGATGCAACTACCAAAGACTTTCTAAATGTGATACATCAAGTTTTTGATTTGACCATTTCTCTAAGGGGGTCAAAAGGTGAATAGATTTTGTAGGTACTCTATTTAGAATGTAAAATTTTGTGTTCATTTACTTTTTCCCACAGAAATTTAGGAAGACCGATAGAATGAAGCATAGTATACCCATATCTACAATAGTCATATGATTCCGTTCTCCAACAACATTTGACTTCCTCCAATGGGGAGAAGTTAATTCTCTCTTAATACAACAATTAATACATAAATTTTCAAATTCCTTAATAATATATTGACCTCCATTATCTATTCTAAGAACTTAATTTTATAATTTGATGAATTTTTTGCGGTCTTTAGTATGGTAAAATTTTTTTGAATCCTTGAAGCACCCTATACAAGATTGAAATATAATCGTCGAGGCTCATAACAGTACTGTCGTATGGTCAGAAAAACATGGATAATAAATAAACCAACAGATAACCCTATTAGAACAAGATTAAGGTTCATCACACACGAAAACCACTGAAAGCCCCAAATGAGAAAGTCAAAGCTACTTGACCGCCCACAAATTGCTTCTCTTTCTAGCTTCCATGGTTCTCCCCCTTTTAAGACATGAATCCTGGGATTCATCTTTAGATGTTCATGAACATATTCCTTAATTTATTTTTAGTTTTCATAACTGTCCATCATGGATGATTATTTCATATTTGGATCCACTTTCTCATATGAATGGATAGCTATAAATTTTCAGACTTTTAATTTCTCTTTGTTTTAAAAATTTACTATAGATTTCAATAAGTACACTCAACATTTAAAATGCAGATTAGTTGAGAATGGAAAAAAACAAAGATTAACGTCCACATCTATTTAAAATTGGATGTTTTTTCAATTGAAAGGATTTGGATGTTCATCATGCCTTCAACAGAAGTATTATTTGATATGCCATCATCTGAACGTCCTTTCCACTACTAAAAGATCAGGATAAAAATCCTTCCATTCTTATATAAGAAACTCAATGCCCTTAACAAATGCTTTGAAGCAATTGTTTTTGACAATTCTGACAATATTAATAGGCCAAAATTCCAAGAGAAACCCAAGTTTTTCTTAAATCTCAATGGAAATATGGCATGAATTCCCCCAATGTTTTATCATTTTTGGCCATAATTCTTCCTTAATTTTAATCTCTAATTTTATGAATTTTAGGACATTTACGGCACAGAAGCTTTAAATTCACTTAAATTTTCCAAATACATCAGATTTATTTTTAAGAAAATATGTCCAAATCATCCTGGTGAAATCATCAATAAATGTCATAACATACAAAGAACCATTTAACAAAGCTACTTCAAGAGCTCCTCTAACATCACTATGAACAAGTTCTAGTGGTGAAGAGGAACTCTTCTCTGGGCAATGTAAGTGAAAGGTTTTAGCACTTTGTTTGAAGCATAAACACCCTTTACAAGAATCGTGAGATGAAGACAAAACATGAAAACCTTTAACTAGATTATATCTAGACATTTCATACAAGTTTCGATAATTGACATGTCCTAACCTTTCATGCCATAGTTTTGAATTATTCAAACTTTGAGATACAAAACAAGATGCAAAAGAAAAATCATTTTGAAAAAATATACAAACCATTTATTTGAATTCCTTTAGCAATTATATTATCATTACTATCTTTGATGTACCAAGTATCCTTCAAATTTTGAATAGAAAAACCATCATGAGTTAGTTGTGAACATGAAAAAAGATTCTTTTTAAGCTTAGGAACAAATAAAACATTATTCAAAATACCATTTGCAAAATTTTACTTTTCCTTTCTCTATTGCTTCTAAAGATGAGTTATCACCAAGATACACACGTTCATTGATTTTTGTAACATAAATAAAGAATTGGAAATACCAGTCATATGATTTGAAGCACCTGAATCTAGAATCCATTCAGAATTAGATGAAGAGTATAAAAAACATATAATGCAATAGTTTTAGGAGCATCATTAGAACTTTGAATCATTTTTCCTTAAATTATATTTAGATGAGATAGTATTGTTTTTTATTTTTATGGATAGGTTTCTTACATTTACATTCTTCCTTTTTATGCCCAAAGTTTTCCACATTTGTGACATTTACCATTAAATCTTACATGCAAATGTTCAGAAGTAAAAATTTTCTTATCAACAAATGAAGATTTAGATCTAAACTTCTGATCAGAGAAGGGCTTGCGAGGTTTGAACTTTGAATTCTGAGCAAGAAGTGCCTGAGAGGCATTCTCCTTAGAGTCAAAGTTCATCATCACTTGCTCTTCTTGTATCAGAAGAGAACTCAAAGTATTTAAATCAGGTAATTCATCCTCATTCTGATATTTAGAGTTTAGGATAGAAATAAAATTCCTAAATCTTTCATGTATATTCAACTGAACAATAAAGTAGATTAATTTTTCACCAATTAAGTCACAATTGCATCCATCTAATTGTGCTTTGATATTTTTAATTTTGGCTAAGAAATTAACTACTTTTTCATCTCCTTTCATAGGAGTCGTAAGTAATTCTAAAACAAGTTTAATAATCTTAGATAAGCGCATACCTTCATGCATGGATTCTAATTATATCCATACCTCTTTAGGATGTTCGATATTACCAATGTGTAGAAGATATTCATCGTTCACATTGCACAGGATCATGGAAAGGGCCTCCTTGTGTATGCTGTGAGAATGCATTCATATTTTCCACATTCACTTGATGACCGGTGGGTGCAAGCTCAGTTCTTGAAACAATCGTCCAGAGTTTTCCTCACCATAAGTTTTGATTTGACCCTGATCTTCCAAATATTGTAATTTTCTCCATTTAGGATCTGGGATTTATCAAGGCAAAAGAAACTGGACGCCATTGTCTTTCAAATTTCCTGAAACACATACCCCATTATGATATAATGCGCCACTGAGTTAGAAACATATTAATCAAAAAAATGACAATACCCATATTTTATGATAAAAAAACTTGTATTATTTCATTAAAAAATCAAGTATTATATATTTATATATAAAAATATTTAATAACTAACTTTTTTAAAATCTTGATCATAAAAATATTAATAGAACCAAATCTAAATTTATAGATCTAAAGAAACTATTTGACCATAACTAATTATGTCATTAAAATGCATACTAATTAACTTTTCATAATCAAATAATAACCCGTATATAAAGGGCTCTGACATTATACCCCAGACCTATCATAAAAAATTTCCAACCATATAGAAGTGAAGATGAAACCTATAAGAATGCACAATAACTTCAAATTTCTTAAAAGTGTTAATGAAGATAAATATCTCACCAGCTTAAATTTTATGTCTAAATGACCATCATTATACCTTATTTTTTGTCTACTGTGATGGTTATTTGACCATTTTCATTTTAACACCGTAACAATTTCCTTGATATGGCCATCTTAAATTTGATGTCTAAATGACCATCATTCTACCTTATTTTTGGTCTCTCGTGACGGTCATTTGACCATCAAATTTAACATAGTGAAAATTGCCTGTGTATTTCCAGAATATGAAATTTCAGAATTTCTTCTTCTATACAGTTTTACATAGACGAATTCTGTTTATAAATTATAATTTAGATATAAACAACTATATAATTTTTTGAGAATATTTTATATAATATAAACTATAATGATCTTTATTTTGTAGTAAATTTTTATTTAAAGAATATAGTTATAAAAACTATAAACTTATTTTTTTAAAATCAAGCCCTATTAGAGAGGGGTACAAAGGACATGATGCATATTATTTTGAAAAAAAAATAAGGTTAAAATAATAGTAAGAGATATATCTTAAATACATCTAGGTGCTAAGGAGATTTTGACATCTCATGAGAGTATCAATCTTGAAAGGAACCTATCTAACTTATGATGAGAATACCAAGCCATAGGCACCTCGAGATTGATAATCACACCATAATCAATAAGATAGAAAGAAATTCACCAAATATCTATGCTCGTAGCACCCACCAACCTTTGCATGTAAAACATGAAACATTGCAATATTTTCATATATATATTAATGCATGAACTTAATGCAATATTCATATGAATATATGATATATTTCTTTAAATGAGGCAAGGAATAATAATCTAAGAACCATTTCAAGGTCATAGATCATAGTATTATAAATTTCTTCTTGTTTTCTTCTCTCTAGTCCCTTTCCATTGTTCAACTATCTCAAGACCATGGATATGTGAATGGATGAGATACTAGTAGTCCATGTAAGGACTCTGACGCGTCAATACCATAGATCAAATGAAAGAACTATACCTAATAACTAGATAATATCTCCTAATATCTAAATAAGACTTTATTAAGTTTTAATATCCACACACATTTATGGATTGGTGATCGCCATGCCAATTTCAATAAAGGTAAATAAAGTACACTGGGTGAACCCTGAGCAATAGGGGTGATTGGAATACCTACTTTAACATTTTCACTCAAGTGAAGTTAAATCCCTGTGTAGTTATCAGATGTGAACCAAGTCCACAGTATTTCGGAGGTCTCAAAAACTAGGCGTTGATGAGGCACTCATTTGTAAACAATAACTGGGAACATACCGAAGGGACACCATTGACAAGGTACCCAAAACTTTTGTAACAAAAAAATAAAGAGAGTAAGCATTACCCTTACTCCTTTAGGCAATCCCAAGAATTCTCACTCTCAAAAAACTTGTTCATCATCCATGCCAGAAACAGCATTGGTGTGCACTCCTGGTACTTGTAATCCACTACTCGATAACAAAAGGTTCAAAAAACAATGGACACTGAGTTTCACCAGAATTATGCTCCATACACATTTTTCCTTTGTTGCAATGGAGTGATGTCAAAAGTGTAAAAAAACATCCAAACATAATTCGATCAACTGCTTGCAGAGATAGAATAATGCCATGATCATCAAGAATAATAACCAAAGCAACAAGGCATTGGACACAAATCTCTTAGAGTGTCATGATCCAAGTTTTCAAAATCCAAGGTTTTTCAAGGACTTTCACACTTCATACCTGAAGAAGCATGATCTAATGTACCAACACCCTATCCATACTTTCCATAATAATGGGTCTTGAGTTGATGCATACAAATCTGTACGAGTGTATCCCAAAACTGGAGGCAACTGTCTCAAATCATTGAAAAAATAATCACTGGACCTTCCACCAGAATTGATCCCAACATTTTCAAGAGATACTTGTCAGAGTAAAGAATCAAAAGTGTTGAAACATACTTTTGACCTATAAAACTCATCTCAACAAACAAGAGAGATACACTAACACCTTGCATTTATTATTGAAAAATTGCTCAACCTTAATCCTTCTAAGCATTCACAATATGCACATAGGTATTAGAAATGTGGTAGCAATTGTTGATGCACGAATGGTAGAGGTTGCCACACCAATGTAGGAGTCCTCTCAATAGAAGGTGCCTATGTTACCGCCACGAGTGAATCTAGATATTCTAACTTAATCCTCCAAATCAACATGGATGGATTTTCCCATTCTATTATGCCCTGCATTATGACTTGGTGTAATGGAGTTGCATAATGTCCTTGCATGTATAATGTATGATTATTATATAAAATGCAATGTGTCAAGTTGATCACTTAGGTTATTACAGCTGAAATCTGGAGGGTTTGTCTTCAATTACAAGTAAACAATGATCTTTAGCCATGGTGTATGAAATGCGAGAGTATTTCTTCATGATTCCTTCAAAAAGGTAGTCAAGTGATTCAAAAAAAGTGATCTCCTATCAATGTCCCTTCGATCCAACATATGAATCTCAGAAATGTGCTTGAGAATTTTTCGTTGATGTCAGTGATGATATTATCTCCCACTTATGTTCTATGGTGGAATCGAGGAAACAATACCTCATGTTCATCATGTACTGTCACATTGAACCTCCACTAGTTGTTTCAATATTTCACTCTGTATGCCAATGGAGCATATTGAAATTGATCCCAATTGAGTTTTATTGTTTCATCATCAAGGCCAATGTCAGCCTCTATATCACGAAATGGTTTGTATAATAGTAACTCTGACCAAAAAAAAGTCCACAAATTGACTGCTTATCTTGGTTAGGGATGGTAGAAAACCTTGGCCACACTCTGAAAATAGTTACATTCTTTCCTTAGCCTCTACTTTTCTCCTCTTTTAATTTTTGAATTGAACTACCACAATCTAACAACCTCAATCAATGCTACATGTTCCATCATGCAGGGTGTCTATCTTTATATCCATAAACTATTGATTTACCATGTGTTTCATTTTCATCATCCTCTTTTAATACTAGTTTGAGAACCTTTGCACCCAACATTCAAATGATATAAAAACTCTACTACACTCAACAAAAGGAAGTTCTAGCAATATGTGGCATGTTTCCATTTCCTCAATATCTCTTTCAACAATAGTTTTGGTTAATAGGCATCTATATACTCGTGCAACAGGATCTTCAGATTTTTCAATGTTTGCAAGATGTATCAACATTTGTTGATATGTTTCTAAACTTTTATCTGATTTTACAACATACTTGGCAATTGTAACTGATTACTGCATGTTTTGAAAGAATGGGTTATCAATCTCTATTGACACGTCATGATTGTAAGACATAACAATTATGAGTGTTAACACGGTCATCATTTCTTTTTGGATCCTATTTTTTTATCTCCTATCTCACTATTTGCATAAAGTTTTGATCCTTCATAATTTATAGGCCAAGGGGCATTGTACCTGCATTACATATAAAGTTATGTTATTACACTTGTATGCATAAAATTTTAATGCAATTTTTAAAAAATAGCAGTTTCTTACTTACAAACCTTCTTTCCTCTTTTTTTTACATAGACATGCCCCATCTCTACACATCATATGATGCTTCACACAATTAATTAACTCTTCATAGTCCTTTTTAGGACCTATTTGATTAATAGTCCTTTTATGGTACATGTTGTCTCATTTGTGCTTCGGGTACTTTTGCTAGAATTTTTGCTTTGCATTTGGCATGTCTTTCTCTTTCATTTGCATTCCTATGTTGTCTTTCATCCTCTGTCATTTATTCATGTCGTTGTCTTTGATATTGTTGAGCAGGTTCTCTTTGATATTCTCTTCGTTGCTCTTCATTTTCAACATTTAATCATGGGCGAGCCATACCTACAATAATAATTATAAAATACATTTAAAATGACATTTAAAAATGAAAGTAAATTTAAATTACATTTAATTTTAAATTTAATTATTATTTTTAGTTAATTAATTTAAATTTTCAATGTTTGTTATGAACTAAAAAATATTTGTTATTTGTGTGTGTGTGTGTGTGTGTGTATACACATATAGTTTGAAAAGGTATGCAACTTTTGGTGAAAAGGTATGTCAGTTAAAAGTTATGTCGGTTATTAATAAATATTCACTCTATGTTTGATTTAATATGGTCGTTGTACAATTTATATTTATGTAATTTATTTGAATATTAGTTTGTTATTTTAATGTTTGTGATGAAGTAAATATATTTAAAATTTTAAATATAAATACCAAATATTTATTCATTGGGATACATATAAAATAAATCTAATTTTTTTCCCTAACGTACATATTTTATTTTATTTAATTAAAAAACTAATTAAATATTTTACCCCATCCATATTTTATTTAATTATGCATATAATTTTTTTTGCATATAAATATAAAATATAATAATATCTTAATAAAAACTAACTTAAGTATTTTTCCCTCACATATATATTTTATTTAAGTAAAAACTAATTAAATTTTTTACCCCATACATATGTTAATTATATATTTGAAAATTACACCCCAGGTAATAATTTAAAGATTATTTACCCCATACATGTAAAATATGTTTTCATAGATTTTATATAAGTAAAAATAATTCAATATAATAATAATATAGTTACTTACCTATTATTTACTTCGTAGTAATAATATTCTAATTCACAATAATATCCCACACAGTTATTTACCAATTCACACTTAAAAATAACTTACATTTACAGTTATTTACTTATATCCCTATTTTCATGATACTTGTCTCCTCCCTTCTTTTACTCTTGAATTTTACCTTTGAAAACATTTACCATGCACACATATATAACTATAGAGGAATAGAAATATTTCATATATTAATTTACCCTTACCTGTATGTCATTTTTCACACACATGTAAACTTCTTTCACATGTGCATACTCACATTAATTCCTCACAAAAAATTCAAAAAAAAATTAGATTGCAAAAAAATTGGGGAGAAGGGGGCCTGATGATTTTTATATACTCTTCCGAGTTGGTTGAAAAAACCTGTACAAAATTAAATAAATTAAATACAACAACATTTGATCTAATCTATTTAATTTATCTTTCTCTATTGCCATGATAAAATTTCAGGATTCTATTAATCACGAATTTAATCAATTAAATTATATAAACATTAATAAACTATGCAATATTAAATCAATAAACATCACATTGTATTGAATAACAAATAAAGAAATACTTACAAAAAGTAAATAACAAATGACACAGGATTTATAGTGGAAAACCCAAAGGTAAAAAATCACTGTGAAAAGTAACCTTTATTGTAGAGAACCCTTTTGCATCCAGTAAATTACCTCCTCTTTTAGAAAACTCTAATCACAAGTATAATAACATATTTGATATATATTTCCAACATGTCAAATGAGACAAAAACTGCTCCAAGAAGAAGACCCTCCCTTTGGATTCTGAACAGCCTGGGATAGGCTCAGATCTGAACAAAGTTAGCAGGGATCCAAGCAAGGATAGGATGATTGATGACAAAGGTCCCAGCCAGGAGGATTTGCAGTTAAATAGAAGGGAAAAAAAGAAAAAAAGGGGGCTTTAGAACTCATATAAAGAAGCATCTTGTCTGGCGCCCCAAAGCTGCAACAGCAAGTTTTGCCTGAAGCTCCCAACAAAGAAGTTTTGGACAAAATCTGTGAAGGCATCTTCGGATAAACCTTTTGAAGCATCTATGAAAGAAGACTTTGTTAAGGTATCCATGATAGTAAACGAACAAGATAGTTTAGTGAAGGTCAATCTAGTCCCTTCTGGATTAGAAGAGAAAGAAATCCAGTCTTTCATTAGGGAGGAAGCTTGTAACCAAGGAAGATATGACTGTGATAGAGCCTTTGGAGATTCTCTCCTCTGGAGAGAAAGGTAATGTGGATCCGCTGCCATGCCCTAGCATTACAAACAGTGACTTCGCCGGTCTGCTGCAAGTACTAGAACAGCTTCTGATCATATGCCTGACAGTTTTCATAAAGAACAAGAAGAAGGGGAAATTACACCTACCAAGGAAAAGGAAGATCCAGACTCTGGATTCACAATGGTCATCTCAAAAAAGAAAAAAAAACTTGAAAGGTTTTGAAAGGATCCCAGAATCATTATATAGTGATAAAAAAAAGGAAATTGACAATTGGGACACCTCTACTTCCAGAACAACCAGGTCTTCTGCTAGACGAATAGCTGACTTTGGAGGAAGCTCAAAAAGAGGAAGACCCTCTAAAAAGACTCTCAGAACTAAGAAAACGGAGAGGGATATTGTAGATGGTGTTTAGCGTCAACTGAACCAGCAAGCAATCCCAACCACCTACCATTCCAAATGAAGATTATATCTTGGAATATTAGAGGCCTAAATGGAAACTTTAAGCAAAGAACCATCAAGGAGTTGCGGGATTCCAGTAACCCCAGCATTTTGATTCTTCAAGAAACTAAAATGAAAGCAATGACCATGGATAATATAATTTTTTTTTTTGGGATAGCTCTGAAATGGCGGCTGTTGACTCTCAGGGAGCTTCCGGAGGGTTGGCTACTTTTTGGGATAGAAGGCACTGTACTGGTATGATTCTTAGTGATAATTTTAACCATCTTGTAGTTAAATTTGTCACTATTGAGAAAAAATTGTGAATGGATCTTGTCTAATATTTATGCCCCTAACTCTGCTAGTGGTAGAAGAAAACTATGGGCTGATCTTAAAATCTTTAGAAACCAACATAGCTCTGCTAACTGGCTTATTATGGGGGATTTCAACTCCCCACTAAACCTAGGTGAGAAGTTTGGGGGAACCTCCACCTTCTCTAATGGTATGGAGGACTTTGCTGATTTTTATTGCTGAACAAAACCTCATTGATGTGGATCTGCATGGTAATAAGTATACTTGGAACAATAGAAGGTTGGGAAAGGAGTTCATTCAGGTGAGACTGGATAGGGCATTAATCTCAGCAAACTGGATTCTAAGCCAAGACTTCTACCTATCTTCCCTTCCCAGAATTGGATCGGATCATAATCCGATTGCTTTAAGCTTTCTCAATTGGACTAAACCTGTAAAAAGCTCATTCAAATTTGAAAAAATGTGGATGGAGCATGACTATATCTATGATAGGATAAAAGAATGGTGGGAATGGAATGGTGAAGGCACTGCTCAGTTCAGATTGGTTCAAAAACTCAAAATGTCAAAAAGCAAGTCAAAATCTGGAACAAAAGGGTTTTTGGAAATATTTTCGAAAAAAAGAAAGAGTTAAAACAGAAGCTTCAGGATCGGGAGTTAAAAATGGATACTTTGGGAAGATCGGTTGAAGATGTAGTTAATGAAAAGAATATTCTTTCTGAGTTTGCATACGATCTGCAGTAGAGAAGAATCTTTTTGGCACCTTAAATCTAGAGCTATCTGGCTTAAAGAGGGAGACAGGAACACAAAGTTCTTTCACATGACTACTCTAAAACACAGAGCCAATAACAGGATCTTAGAGGTTTCTAAAAACAACGGGAGTATCACTAAAGATCCAAACATCATCAAGAAACAAGAGCTTGAATTCTACATAAATCTTCTTAAAGAGAAAAATGTCAGCAACCCTGAAGCTATTTCCTTCATGCTAGAGGCCATCCCTCAGAATAATATTGAGGACCAGAAATTTAGAGATATCACTAAAGCTGTCACACTTGAAGAACTGCAAAAGGCTGTTTTTCTCTTGAGGGGGATAAGGCTCCTGGGCCGGATGGATTCTCTATTAATTTTTTCAGAAGTTCTGGGAAATATGCTTGGAGGATCTTCTCAAAGCTGTAAATGAATTCTATAGAACGGGAAATCTTCTTAAAGAGCTTAATAACACGCACATTGTGCTGGCACCATAAAAAAATGGATGCAAAAGACTTCAAGGACTTCAGACCTATCAGTCTTGTTAATGCTATCTTTAGAATTTTCACCAAAATCATTACTACTAGACTTCAGCTCATAATGAATGATCTCATCTCAAGGCAGTAGAGTGGCTTTATTAAAGGCAGGATAATACAAGACGGAGTGATTATGGTGCACGAAACTATACATTCCATGGAAAATAATAAAAAGGAAAATATGATCCTCAAGCTGGATATGAATAAAGCTTTTGACAAGGTTTCTTGGGTCTTCCTTGACAGGATTTTATCTAAATTTGGGTTCACGGAAAAATTTAGAAAAATTGTTAAGTCTTGTATATCTACAGCCAGGTTCTTTGTGGTTGTTAATGGAGAGCCTGTGAGTTTTTTCACCAGCAACAGAGGACTAAGACAAGGAGACCCCATCTCCCCTTACTCTTCATTCTTTTAGCTGACAACCTTAGTAGAACAATTGGCAGAGCGGTTGAAAACGGCCTTTTAAATGGATCCAAACCCACTTCCTTCAGCCAAGCTGTCTCTCATCAACAGTTTGCGGATGACACTATTCTTCTTCTCTGGCCTCAGTGTGGAAGCCAAAGCTATTAAGGCTCATATTACAACTCTATGAATCTACTTCTGGCAAGAGATGAATTATGACAAAAAGCACCATTTTTTTCTTTAACACCCACTGGGGAAGGACAGCTCAAGATTGCTAAAATTCTGAGGCTGAAAATTGGTGCTCTTCCAGCAACGACTTAGGCATCCTCTTTGGCACTAAGAAAGTATCTCACATGGTGTGGGATGATTTATTGATAGAATTTCAGAAAAAAAAAAGGCCGGTTGGAAAGGGGCCACTCTCTCTAGTGTTGGTAAGTGCCTTCTCATTAAAAGTACAACTCCAAATGCTGCCCATCTAATCATGTCACTTTTCAAAATTCCTATCTTCCTTCAGAGAGAAAATTGAAAGGATTCAGAAAAAGTTTTATGGCAGAGGCATGGAAGAGAAGTTCAAATTATCACCTAGTGGCCTGGGATATAGGTCTGTACCCCCAAAAATCTATGGAGGAGGGCTGGCATAAAAAAATGAATGGAGAAAATGAATGAGGCACTCAGCGCTAAGATGGGCTGGAGATTGCTATGCTGAGAAACAACCCTGGATTGATGTTATTAAGCAAAATACTTGAATCAACAAGTTGTTTACTCCTATCTGCATGATGAACCAACTCCCCAATGGGATCCATTTTTTGGAATAATCTGGTCAAGAGTAGAAACTTCATACAAGCAGGGGCAGCAAGTGGAAAGTGGGGTGGCAGTGAGATTAAACTTCTAGGAGGATAACTGGTTCAGTGATAATCATCATTGGGAGGAGATTTGGGGATTGCTAAGGGAACAGTCTTATAAGCAAGGATGGAACTAAAATCAAGGACTACATTGATGGGAATGGGCAATCAACAAGGCTTGAAAAGACTTACGATGGAGCGAATTGAGCTGAAGCAATCACTTCCTCCCTTCAGGATATTTTAAGATCTACTTCCCTTTAAGTCAGCTAGATGCCAAGGATGAGCTGGGTCCGGGAGCAATTCACAAGATGTAAGATACTCACGTCAAAATCCGGTTATAACCAATCTTTTTCATAGTAACCAATTCTGATTTTAAACTGGGCAAGACTGATTCCTGAGTTAACCCCCCACAATAAATTTTTTCTTTGTCTGGCCATCAGATGTAGAATTCTCACCACTGATCATTTGATGAGAAAGAGGATTATAATTCCTAATTGGTGCCATCTTGTTAGGAATGGACTAGGAAGAACATTATTCATTGTTCATACATTGTGATTATGCCAATAGAATTGGAACTTTTCCTTTCCAAATTCGAGAAGCTCTTTGGGTGTTGCCGAGGACGCTTAATAAAGCTATGGAATCATGGAACCCCCATTCAAACATTTTGCTATCGAAAGAATCTGGAAATTAAGCTCCATCCCCCACTTATCGAGGATTTGGAAGATAGAAATAACATCATTTCAGAAATAAGAAGCAAATTATCAAACTCCAATTTAGATGGAAAATTTTCTCAAGGTATAAAGAGTGACATGGCCAATTCAAACCTCCCAAGAACAAGGGTTATCCTGATAATGAGAGCACATCTTTAGCTAAATGGCAGATTTGAAATTGGAGGCAACCCTGGAATAGTGTAGAATAGATCTTTGATTAAATGGCATCCTCCTGACTCCAATTGTTACAAGGCTGAACTTTGATGGCGCCTCTAAGGAAACCCAGGACAGGAGAGCATTAGGCGGAGAGCATACGGGAAACGCACAAAGTAATTTGATTTCTACTTATTCTTGAAAAATGGGAATCCAAACAATCATTTTGCCGAAGCCTTTCCTGCCTCTCTGGGGATTTGAGATTTTTGCACGGGCTCAGAATATTCAGACCTTATTGTGAAGGAGACTCCTTAATATCATTAAACTTCTTAATCAGTCCTCATCTCATCTCCCATTGGAGTATTAAAGATTTTATTCTCTGAATCCATAAGCACAGTCACAACACCTTCAATAGTATCCAGAATCATACAACTTACAGGGAGGGCAACACACTGGCGGATGCACTGGCCAATTATGGAATTAATATAACTTTTCAACTATCTGGGATAATGATAGTATCCCTAATCGCTTCACACAGCATCCATGCGGACCTTCACAAGCAAGCAATCTCTAAGATAAGCTTAAATCTTTTGGAGTAAAATCAGAAAATCATCAATTCTTTCACACGTGTGCTGCTTTTATTCTATATGGCGAGGCAAATAATATCTTTTTCAAATAATAGCAAGATCTATTTAAGAAAATTCAAGTGGAGTCATCCTGATTTGAAAATCACGCACGCGGGAGGTACAACAGCCGTGTATCCAGATGCCAAACTCCACGAAAACCGATGATAAATACACAAAGTGATTGTTGACAGGGAAAGGGTTTTCACACGCGACTTCCCGCAGGCTCAGTTCAGCAATTACGCAGCCGTTCGTGAGAAGACCAACGGCTACAGTTCCAGTCTTATGCGATCTTCAACAGTAAGAAACGAACTGTTCTTCACGCTCAGCGGCATTCTGGAATTTGTTGTAACCTGCACACCACTGAGAAGATGGGAGGACCTCCCTGTCAAATTGAGCCGTGCGCGGACCCTGATTGGAAGGAAAACACCGAGCTTTGGAACATTCTCAGCATAGGCGGCTTCACCAGCTTTGTTGAAAGGGTGCAGGGACATGATCAAAGTATTTCAGTACGCTTTGCTAAGGAGGAATGGAAAGAGAGGACTGTCGACTATGGGGGACAGAAAATTCTTGTCAATGAAGAGCTCATTGCTGAAGCGACCGGTCTCAGCCTGGATGGGTACCGCTTCTTCAACAAAAGGGTTATCAAAGAAACTGAAGAAAGAAGATTTGTGGAGGAAGATGAGAAGCTTATATTTAGCACAACGGGGTCTGCTTGTAAGCTCAATTCCTTCACCGTTTGATGAGGTCACTCGCATGATGATTCGTTTCATCTCCTTGGAAGGTAGGTTTGTTACTGTCCCAGCTAAGCATCTCATCTTTTTAAACCACTTCCGTAGGAATAGATTGGTTTGCTTCCCTCATTATCTTTTAAACTCTCTTGAGCGCTCCATTTTGGAGTTCCAGAAGCATACCCGGGCGGTTCCCTTGCATCAAGGGCTTATTTTGCTAATTCACAAATACTGCCTTCTCAAGTACCCCAGTCTTCCTTCCTCTCCTAGCCGGCTCCCCCTTTGATGGGCTGCTGCTGCTGCTGCTGCCAGTCCTGCTTCCCTGCTGCTGCCCTTGCCCTGCCCCTGCTGCTGCCCCCCCACCGGTGCTGCTACCCCCCATGCCGGCTGCACATGATTCTCCTTCTATTCCTCCTCCTGCTGCTCCTCCTGCCACCCACCTCGCCTCTTCCTCTAAACGTCCATTCACCAGGGCTTCTAGGAGACTCAACCTTGAGACTCTTGCAGTAGGGAAAAAGAGCCTCTTGATCTTGACATTGCACGTGACCTGCTGAACATAAGTAGTGCCAGTCCCCGGGAAGCACAGATGGATAACCCTTCTAAGAGACTGGAGGCCTTAGAGGCTGAGATAAAAATGCTGAAGGATGAGGTCAAAAACCTAGCTAAGCAAAAAAGGTAAGAAAAGCATGGAGGGGGAAGGGAGCATTGACAATAGTCAGATTGAAGACATATACAAAAAGCTGACCTCCTTGGACCCCCCTTGGGAAGCTAAGACTAGGCATGATACAACATTTCTGCCTTTAGGGCCATTGAGGAGTTCATCGTGGGACATGCCAAAAGTGTTTCCAACCTCAGCGGTGTCCCGGCTGCACTTTGGGGCAATGAAAAAGAGAGCAAAAGGACCATCGAGGAGCTCGATAAGACGGATGCTGCCCACATGACCGCTTTGGGTATGTTTCATGCTTGGAAAAAAGTCAAGATCAGTGTTGATCAAGCAGCCAAGAAGTAGTCCTGCATGCATTTACTGCTCTCTTTTGTTATTCTTACTGTTTCTTGGCTGTCGGGTTAAAAAGTTTTTTTTTGCTGTTGTTTTGCTGTTAAGTCTCGCTTGTGTAGTAGCTAGGGTTCTGGGCTACGTTGAATTTCATTGTACTACTTGGACTTGGTTAGTCCTGCTATGCTTCATCACTCTTATTCCGGCTTAAAGGCCTTATTTTGTATTCAAGGGTATAAATGTCCCTTTCAAAAAACTATTTTCCAATTATTAAAAAAAAACAGATAAGCCTACATGTAATAAGAGTTAAGGAATGGAATATGATTCGTCAGAGTGGATTTCTTATCCTATCTTAGAGATAAGATGGATAAGCCTGGAAGTTTCTATAAATAGAGAGGCTACCCCCCTCATTTAGCATAGAAAAAATAAAAGTAGTGAGAAATATTGTAAGAAGTGTGCAAAGGAAGCCATCAGTTAAAAGTGTGTTGAAGAAGCCATCGAAGAGGTGTAATTGTAAAGTTTCTCCCATAGTCTTGTTGAAGTACCTCATGGGTGAGATTGTAACAATTTCATGTTAATATTATAATTTACTTTGATATTTCAGATTTGTCATCATTCTGTCTTATCATAGTCAATGGTATTCTTGTGTTCGGTTGTTGTTTTTGTTTCCAGATTACATCCACCAAACTAAAGGCTTGTGCATTAGTAAATAATCATAGCATGAGGAGTTCCCGGTGAAGAATTATCATAGTGCCATATTGGTGATGACATTTTGGTTCCGTTGCCGGGGACCATTCCTCGTTGGTGGATTTTCTGGAGAGATATTCCCACTTAGTCAAAAATCAATTGGAGGGTAAACCTTGTTTTTACTGTGCATAGTAGTTACCATGGTAAAGTCATTTTTACCGTGAATAGTAGTTACCATGTAAAGTCATTTTTGCCATGAATAGTAGTTTACCACAGTAAGTCCTTTTTTGCTGGAATAGTATTTACCGCAGTAAAGTTCACTTTTTATCGTGAATAGTATTTACCACAGTAAAGTTCACTTTTTACCAGTTTAAGTAAGTGTTTTACCAGTTTAAAATCAGTTTTTCCGCATTAAGTTACTGTAGAAAGGTTTACCATAGTTTACCGTGGTCTAGTATAGTGATTCCAATTATTTGTGCACATAAGTCTTGTTGATTGTACTTGTGAGTTGGTATTTCATGGTGGTTACTTTTGAAAATGGGAAAGATTCCCGTTTTTTTTCAGCTCAATCTAATGAAGATGCTTCTTCTCTTCATTCAAGAGTTTAAGCGATCTTGTATTTTGTAATGGCCTTATAAGAAGGGAACAATGGACTGAATTTTTCCTACCTTTTTGGATGGTTCAACACTTAGGTGGTTTGAAACACTAGGTGATAATAATGTGAAAAATTCATGGGATTTATTAACTGAAAGTTTTCTTGAAGAATTTGGTGAACAACAGAAAATATGCAGATCTCATGATCGAGATCACAAAGCTATCCCAAGGAGAGAAGGAGAAGATAAGGGATTATCATGCTCGTGTTCTAGAGCTAAGAGGAAGCTCGATGCCCAGATCTGGAAGAAGGAAGGACTAGCGGATGGGTTGATGAATGGCGTGGATAATCTCCTCTATAAGCACTTCATTCTTGGGATGAAGCCAGAGATCAGACAACGAGTGAAGTATGACCGCCCAGCTACCATTGAACAAGAAAAGGAGATTGCAAGAAGGCAAGAAGAAAGCATGGAAGAGGAGCCCAAAGAAATTGTTGCTAAAGTAGAGCCTACACCAGCACCTTTGGTCCAGAATCCACAACCACTCCTGGTGAGCACAAATATTTCTCCTAGTACATCTACTGAGTATGAAGATCTGCTCAAAAAGATGGGTCAGTTAACTATTAATCTTCTTCAAGGAAAGGAATTTAGTTCTCAGGGAGGGATAGAGGTCCAAAAAGAAATATTTCTGAAGTTGTTTGTTTATGGTTGTTATAAAAAGGGTCATTATAAGTATAATTGTCAGATAGAGCTTCTACATCTGGTAAAGGAGATAATGATAAAGGAAAAGCACCTGTGAATTCTTTTGATGTAGTAGATAAGAGCAGAAATAATGAAGTAGATGTGTTTGTAACAAAAAAGAAAGAAAGAAAAAGATAATCAAGATGGAAATGATCCTAAGAAGATGAAAGAAGAAGAAACTAGTAAGAAACATAGGAGAAGAAAGTTGGGTGTGCAGGATTTTCTGATTTCACAGGGGCAAGGACCATACTCCATCTTGGAAGATCTGTCCAAAAGGCCTGTAAAATATTACATATGGTCAACTCTTGGCTATGTCTTCTGAGAAGAGGCGGGAGTTGCGAGGTGGACTCAATGCTCGAAGAAAGAAGGAGGTTGAGGTCCCTGTTTTGGAGGCAGAGGCAGATCCCTATGCTCCACAAGCTGAGGTATTATGTAATGGTATTTCAATTCATGATGTCTTAGTTGATGGAGGTGCTGCAGTTAATGTAATGACCGAGTCTGTAATGAATATGTTGGGTTTAAAAATTGATCACCCTCAACACTTATGTTAAGGTCATTAAATAAAGGAAAAACTAAACCAGAAGGTGTAGTTTCAAATGTGGCAATATGTTATGGGTGTTGTATGTGTGGTAGACTTTCAGGTGATGAAAAATGGTACTGTTGCGTACCCAATGCTGCTGGGAAGACCATGGCTAAGGAGAGTTCATGCAAGAAACTACTGGAATGAAGGTTTCATGACACTTGGACGTGGTAGAGAGAGGGTGAAGATAAACGTGATCCCTCGACATCATAAAGCAGAAACAATGTGGATTCAAGTGATGAAACTGATGATTGGACATCCTCTGATTACTCTAGTACCAGTGAAGTGGACACTGAAGATGAAGAAAGTGAGGTTGATGTTTCAGTCATGGATATCCTTCCAGTCACACGAACTCATGACCCCATAAAATTATCTGAAGAAGAAGTTGATGATCATCTCCAACAAATAAAGATTGGTGATGCTGTGATGGAGAGTGAGAAGGAATCCTACCTCCAGCTCTTTCGAAGGTACATACACCTATTCACTTTTGATTACAAGGAACTCCGTCAAGTAAGTTGGGTAGAACATTGTATTGAGCTGGTAGATGGTGCTAAGCCCATAAAGAAAATGCCATATAGAATGAATCCTAATTTTTCCAAGACTGTAAAAGAAGAAATAGATAAGTTGCTTGATGCAGGATTCATATTTGCTGTGGAGAATTCAGAATGGGTTTCTCCCATTGTGATCTCAATAAAAAAAAGAATGGGAAGCTACGCATTTGTGTTGATTACAGGAAGCTCAATAAGGCAACAAAGAAGGATCATTTACCCTCTTCCATTTTCAGATCAGATCTTGGACGAAGTAGCTGGCCAGGAGTGCTATAGTTTTGCTGATGGATATATAGCGGATACAACATAGTTCGTATAGCAGAGAAAGATCAGCTGAAGACCACGTTCACCACTCCTTTGGGAACGTTTTCTTATAGAGTTATGCCTTTTGGGTTGTGTAATGCTCCAGCAACATTCCAACGTTTGATGAATAGGGTGTTCGAACCCTACATTGGGACCTTCATCAGAGTATTTCTGGATGATTTTTGCATCTATGGGAGTAAGTTGGACCACCTGCACCAAATAGAGACAACATTTCAAAGGTTAGATGAAGCACAAGCCTCACTAAACCCTACAAAGTGTGTCTTTGGATGTTCTAAAGGCATTTTTTTAGGGCATGTTGTATCCAGAGATGGTATTGGTACTGATCCTGATAAAGTTTCAAAAATCAAAGATTTACCATTTCCTATGAATAGAAGTAAGTTGAGATCATTTTTAGGCCATGTAGGGTACTATAGAAGGTTCATCAAGAATTTCTCAAATATTGCACAGCCACTTACCCAGTTCTTGAAGAAGGATGTTACTTATGAACCAGGAAATAAGGCGCGTGAAGATTTTGGACAACTGAAGGAAGCCCTGTTGTCTTCACCTATTTTGAAGAATCCAGATTGGAGAAAACCATTCTTTGTGTACACTGATGCCTCAGATGCAGCACTAGGAAGTACTTTGAGCCAAAAGGATGAAAATGGGAATGAACATCCAATTTACTTTAGGAGCAGACAAATGAGCAGTGCTGAGGTAAATTATATTGTAACTGAAAAAGAGGCTCTGGCTATCATTTTTGCTGTAAAGAAGTTTAGAAATTACTTGCTAGGGAAAAAATTTCTAGTTGTAACAGATCATCAGGCTCTAAAATATATTGTAAATAAGCCTAACCCATCAGAGAGGATAGCAAGATGGATAATTTTTCTACAAGAATTTGAATTTGATATTATAGATAGGCTAGGAAAGAAGCATGTCAATGCAGATGCACTCTCTCGAGCCTATGATGGTTTAGGATCATCTTGTGATGATGATGATTTCCCCGATGCAGCCTTGTTATCCCTTGACACAATCCCTAGTGAATACATAGATATTTGGAATTATCTAAATGAATTCAAGTTTCCTGATGGTGCCAATGCAAAGACTAAGAGAAATATTATTCAAGCCAGTCGTCCATATTCTATTCTGCATGGAGTATTATTTCGAATAGGACCTGATGGACAGTACAAGAGGGCAGATGGACGTGATCAATGGAAAGAACTGCTAGAAGAATTCCACAATGGTACATGTGGAGGGCACTTCTCTGGACAACTTACATCAATAAGGATCTTGGATTTATCACTGACCCTCTCTTTTTAAAGATTGTTATAATTATTGTAAGACATGTGATATTTGTCAAACACATGGTAACCGTAAGACTTCATCAGCTCCATTATGCCCTATTCTTCCACTTGGTCCCTTTGAAAAGGGGGGGAATATACATTTTAGGTCCACTTCCAACTACCTCACGCAAAAATAAGTATATTGTAGTTGCCACAGATTATTTAACTAAGTGGGTTGAAGCTAGGCCATTGAAAACAAATTCCATGGATGAAGTGGCAAGGTTCATATATGAACGCATTGTCACCAGATTTGGTTGTCCATTAGAAATTGTAACAGATCAAGGAAGCCACTTCATTAATGAGGTAGTAGAAGCCCTAGTCAATAAGTTTTCTATTAAGCACAGGAAGCCAACAACATACAAGCCAAGCACAAATGGACAGGTGGAACGAACAAATTTTTTGTTGTGTCAAATTTTAGCAAAAGATGCAGCCTTGCAGGTACATAAGTGGGATAAAAGAATTCATGAAGCATTGTGGGCATATAGGGCAACATCAAAGTCAGCAACAGGATACTCCCCATTTCAGTAGGCCTATGGCATTGATCCAGTTCTTCCTACTGAGTTTGATATTTCCACTGTGAGAGTTATGAAAAATGAAAGGATGGATGAAAGTGATTTAGTAAAAGAAAGGTTGGTACATCTTCATTTGCTAGACGGAAATGAGGGAAATAACAAAGGATACAAGCCATAAGAATAAAATGAAGCAGAAGGAATACTTTAGTCAAAAGATCTGGTGGTCTCCATTTCATGTGAATGACTTGTTTCTAGTATATGATTCCAGATACAAAAAAAGAAGACAGAGAAAATTTCTTCCAAAATGGATGGGGCCCTACAAAATAGAAGTTGTGCATGAAAATGGTACGTACCAACTGGAGGAATTGGATGGCACTCCCATTACGAAATGGGTCAACCACGACAAGTTGAATATTTTCCAAGCACCAGAATAGTCTACTCCGAGGACGGAGTAGAAGCTAGGAAGGGGGAAGATGTCGACACTAAAATTTTCCTTCATAATTTCTATTTCATTAATGTATGTATTAGGAATAGGATGTTGTTAAGTATAAATAGTAGTAGCATCTGATAGAAGATAACGGAGCCATCAGTATGGTGCCGCCAATAATGTGGAGTATGGTAATAGTCAAAGTACAATAGGAATGTTGTAAAAAGTAAATATTTGTCGTAAGTGGTCCGGTAATGTTAAAATGTCAAAGTTTGGGTAACTAGAGAAGTAGGGTCTACATGATTAGGAATTAGAAATATTATATTGGTAATAAGGACAAGGAGTGAGGTCATAAATATTTTGTGTATTTTAATTGTAAAAAGTCTAAAAATGTGGAACCCATGTAAAATGATAAGGTTTATCTTATCTTACAAGATAAGCTTACATGTACAGATAAGAGTTAAGGTATGGAATATGATTCGTCAGAGTGGATTTCTTATCCTATCTTAGAGATAAGATGGATAATCCTGGAAGTTCTATAAATAGAGAGGCCACCCCCCTCATTTAGCATAAAAGGAAGTAGTGAGAAATATTGTAGGAAGTGTGCGAAGGAAGCCATCAGTTTAAAGGTGTGTTGAAGAAGCCATTAAGAGGTGTAATTGTAAAGTTTCTCCCATAGTCTTGGTGAAAGGAAAGTGAATTCAATAACACTTGAAGTACCTCATGGGTGAGATTGTAACAATTTCATGTTAATATTATAATTTACTTTGATATTTCAGATTTGTTATCATTCCGTCTTATCATAGTCAATGGTATTCTTGTGTTATGTTGTTGTTTTGTTTCCAGATTACATCCACCAAACTAAAGGTTGTGCATTAGTAAATAATCATAGCACGAGGAGTTCCCGGTGAAGAATTATCATAGTGCCAGATTGGTGATGACAACACCTCGTCTAACCACCTCACCCTAAGACCTATTCTTAGTAAGTTTCCATAACTAACTAAGACCTACCCAAACCCTAAAAATCAAAGCCTACATTCCCTCTAACCACACTCTCACATGTTAGAAGGAAGCTTCCATTCTAATTCGTAGAGAAAAAAATGAACGAGATCCCAAAAAATCAAGGAGATTTGCCTAGTTTAGTAAACCTAGGAAATCCCACCCTAATCGACGCCGGTCACCCTAAACCACCGCTGGTCAACCCAGAACCACCTTCGGTTACCATTTAACCCCCAAAACAACCTTATTTTAAGGTTGGCACATTATGGGTACATCTTATGAGAACAAGTGACAAAACTAGAGTTGCATGCAAGCAGAACCAACATTGGTACACACATCAGAGCATCCATAGCTAGCACCTAAAGCAACCACAGAGCCATTTTTCTTCACAGAAGCATCTGGGGAAGCACCAATACCACACCAAGCTCCTTCCATTTGATCACCCACCATTGCCAACTAGACAGCAAGCTTGTACAAACAATAAGTTTTGTTAACCAGTACTGGTTCATTATCATTTGAATAGATTCTTTTACTTCTGTCATTAGATTCTGCTCCCATTTTCAATCCCCCACCATTTACCTCCATGAAAACTTGACCATCCCTTCACCCACACCCTTGAACTGCCCATACCCAAATTTTAATCATTCTTGTGCATACCTGGGACCGACACGAGCCTTGCCATTGCCCTTCATTTCCATCTAGCCTCAGATCTACCCCCATCTCGAGTTTTTATTGGGTTTCCTTTACCCTGACCATATCGATGCCAATTACCCACAACCACCACTGGTTAACCTAAACCGACATTGGTCATACCAGACTGACGTCAGTGTCTGTGTTTTGACCATAAACTAAGAACAGAGCTTAAAACCTCCACCAAATACCCAAAACTACCCAAAACCTCACCTTAACCAGTACCAGTACCTTGACAAAGACCTTGAACTTTAGATTTAGTCATAACTAAGCCTGTTGTGAGTGAATTTGCTTATTGTAGACGAATGAGATACCTAGATCATTTTAACTACAGTAGGATTTCCTTTATTGTTAGCATTGAGTTGTTTCAAACAGTGGATTAACAGCCATTTAGGAAGTATCACACTTCTTAGATCTAGCACATGCTAGGCAGTTCACTGCATATATTGTTTAACTTTCATTTAGTGGTTTTTTTTTCAATTTTAGGTAGTTCCTCCAAGCAAAAAGGAAGCTCTCACGATCAGCTGTGGATCATAGAAGTCATACACATGAAAGCAACCTATAACTAGCATCTTAACAGGTATTCCTCCTAGCCCTTTACTCTTATCTATTTCGTCAATATTAGAAGAAACGACTCTAGAATTAGGTTAAACATTTTAGCATGCCCGGTGGGACCCATGCGGGGTTCTTTGCATTATTTCATTTCTAGGTGAAAATTAGCATGTTTTTTTCCTTTCTAAAAGGTTCTTCACATTAAAATTTATCTCCTGGAATCTTATCTTCTTCTATTTTCTAAAATCACTCATTTCTTTTGGTGCTTTAAAATGAACATTTCTTCCCTTTTATTAATATCGCATTCGTGAAAGAGTATCTCTTCTCCTGTTCATATTTTTGTGTCATCGAATCCAAAATTTTGATTTGGGTTTTAAAATCAACTTCATTTCATTCTGCTTATCTGCATTAGATCACATTAAATGAGGGAAACCTATACATGCTGGAAGTCATGCCCAGCTGATGGATGACAAATAAATAGTAGAAAATAACTTCCTTTCTCTTTCTCTCTCTCTGAGTCTTACTAAAAATCACAAAATTGAAAATACATACACATTCTTAAATAACATCTCTCCTAGAAGAAGCTGTAGGTGATCACATGATGACGGTACAATGGGCACCCAGACTCGCTATCTTCTATCGAGTACATACTTTAGAGTAAATGGCCCGAACCCTGCCATAACATAACCTAAAACATTTCCTTGTAGATCTCCTTCTTTGTAGGAAGCCATCCTCACCAAAAATTCTATTATAAATTTCATGAGTCATTCCTTAAATAGCATAAGCTAAAAAAACATAATAGAAAAAGCACTCTTAGGATCGTATTTTTCTTAGTGTTTCTACTTGGCTTGCATTTTGAGGTGAGAGGTCACGTTATTCATTTTCTTATTTCCCCTCGTACGCTCCTCATCACAGTTGGTGTATTCTAGCTTCATCTGAGTGTGCTTGGACCATATTCTCATCATTCTCAGAATTCTGGGTTTGATTCCACATCTAATTTTAACTCATAACCACATTTTCTTCATCGCTATTTCAATTTCACAGTAACCGGTGTCAGTCTAGTGACTGTCGTTATTTACCCTATAACCATCATTAGTTTCACCCAACCGACATCGGTTCACTATTCTTTTGGTTAACCCATCCAAAAGGACACCTGCTTCATTTTCTTTGTTGTCAGAGTCTCAATCACTCTTATCATATTCACTTTCCTGGTAAATTTCATCAGTAGCTTGCATACTTGACAGATTATTGGCCTTTTACCTTTTTTTGACAAATTGTCCACTTTCCACAGTGATCGACCACAGTTACCTATGACTGAAGTTGGTTTAACCTAATCAACAGCGGTTAGCCTATATAATTTTTCCATCTGACATTTTAACCCCAATTCACCTACCACCACCTATTTATCTTGTCTCTGATGTATTTCTTTGTCATTTACAGAAAGAATTCCTACCACATTAGTGCTTGTTCACATGGTGCTGACTCGAAGCCAAGAAACCACCCTCATATTCCATGCCAGTTGTCAACCACTCCCACCTAGTCCTTCACCACCTTCTATTTTATCACCCATGGATCCTACCCAACCTATCACTATCGCCACAGGAGATGAGGAGTTCACATGACTCCTTGACCAGAACCCTGTCACCTTGACATTTTATCTTTCCCACTCATCCACTTGAGATGCCTCAGGTCATTTGATATATGGCTTGCCCGTATCTATTCCCCTGACACTCACTCCTACTTCTGCTCTAACCTCCTCTAGATCCATGCTACCCACACCTACCTTACCCTCAGTCATTTCGTAGCTAGGCCCCATAACTGCTATGATTTTCATGTCTTCCACATTTGTTGCACCCGCCACATCCACTATACCTTTTCCAACCACCCAGAACATAACCTCATCTGCACTAGCCCCTCATCTAATATTTCTCCTGTCCAGAATTTTTAATTTAGTTGGGACCAATGGAAATACACCCTAATTAGGGAGCCTTATTCTTGTATCTTAGAAAAGCTCATTAAAGTTGGGGCCATCACCCTTCCTCCCGTGAAACCACACACTGGTTTTGATCCTACTCACCCCACACCCACGTGGTATAAAGAGCATGAATTATGCAACTATCATCAAGTAAAGGGTCATAGTGACGACAATTGCATCACTTTCAAAAACATTGTCCAATAAATGCTCGAGAAAGGTGAGTTAACCTTGGATAATCCTAACACACCTGCTAATAAAAACCTACACATCTTTAAGAAACCCTTTCCTAATCATGCCCCTTCTTCTAATCAAACTGGAGAGACCTCAACTCATGATAGCGATACCCGCGAGGTCCATACTATTTTTAGTGATGCACCCGTTACTTCCCTATTACCTCATATTCCTTCCATAGAGGAAATTCTAGCCCAAATAACTCCACCTATGCTTGAACCTACTTCACCTATTCCTCCACCCATAGAGGAACACCCTTATCTACTCCCTCAGCTGTGAAGGAGCCTCCTATTAACATCGAGACCATTTCACCTTTGGCTTCTCCACCTAGAGATCTGTCACCTGCAGTACATCTCTAACCTACGGAAGAGGATTGTTTATCTCCTCTACCCACAGATGAGCACCCATTATCTCCTCCACCCACAGAGGAGAACCCATTTTCTCCTCCACCTATCAAGGATATAGTAGAAATACATTTACCTCTAGGTAACCATTCTCCATCACCTACCTAAGATCATGTAGAATTACTTTCAGCTCTTTTACGCATGGAAGCTGAAGCTAGAAAATTCCCCATCTCTAAGACACATTTTACGGTAATTTCCATTGGAACCTCATCAACCTTACCTACAACAATGCCTTTTTCACGCCTATCCAATCACCTAGATTATGTGGATAGAACCTTACTTTGGGGGTTTCTTCTACTTCCTGTCATAACACAAATGCAAATGTCACTTGATGACACTTCCACTATCTACCCAAAATTATTTCGGCCAATCGAACCAAACACAACCACAACTATCACAAATTCCACCATGATACCACTCATGGCTCAACTCACACCCCTACCCATAACCCAACATGCATCTAAATCCAAACCCACACCTACATCATCTTCCTTCCCTAAACCTATTACTACCTTAGGGTTCATCCCAACCGCCAACCTTACTCATCAACCCATCAAATTAGATTTAGCTACATCCTCCAAAGCCAACACCAAGCTTAATCCGGTGCCCATCCAAAAGAGCCAATCCCTTAAAACTCATACTCAAACCTAGCCGATCATACCTTCATCACCTTCACCCTTTCCATCTTTCCTATGATCTTGCCCTTCTAGCACGGTTAAGAAACCTCCACCCGCTGGTAAAATAAAAATGCAGCAACCCATTCCACCCTCGCAGACCTGTACCGTACCCAAGCACCCAACACAACTTATGCCTACACCTGTAACATTTTTATCACCCATACATCCAATACCATTGATCACTCCTTCACTACCCATGACACTTCAGTATCTTTCCCTCACACCATCTACCTTCATAGCACCTTAGTTATCCCCATGGGTGACATGCCCTCTTCCACCATCCGCTTTTCCCTGTAGATCTCATGTGCCCATATCACCTTTATCCAAGAATGTCCAACCTAAAAACAAAAATCCGCTACCCTCCAATAAGATAGTCAAACCAACCACACAATCTCTTGCCATTTCATCTATCATACCCATGCCCAAGCAAACACAACCAACACCTAAGACCATGCCAACACCTAAAACCTTGGCTTGACCTACTCCTCCTTATGCAAAGATCGTTCCTATATAGTCAGTCGTACCTACACCCAAACCCACTTTTACTTCCCATTGTGACCCACTAGTGGGATCCTATGCCAAAATTTTAACCAACCTCCTTGAAAATTTTGTCATCACATTACCACCTCTCAGACCTTATGACCCTCTCAAACCCAAACCAAAAGGGTTTGACGACACCAAAATTTGCACCTACCATCTTGTGTCAGGGCATGATGTAGAGAACTACAAAGCTTTAAAAACCATTCTTATCCATTTATGTCCTCTCGAATAAAACTTTGACAATGATGAAATTCTCGATGAGGACCCCATTTCACCATCACCCATTCCCACAGTTCTTCCCTCACTGCCTACTCAATGACCCAGACCTTCACCCCCACAACTCCTAGAGCCACCCCAAGATTCAAAATTAACATGGTTCACATTAGAGAACTCGCCAAGACTTCACCCAAATGTTGGTGTGCTCAACTCATCTCACAAGGTTCCTTCCTGCCACTTGGATTTTACCCATCTTGTCACTATACTTTTTAAGGCTTACCTACCTTTCCTACCTCCCCACCTCAGATCAACATGATCCACATTGCTACCTATGTTCAGAAGGAAAAAGGTAATGAAAGAGAAACTGACCCACCAACCAATCCTATACCTAACATACCATCTACACCCACACCTAAAATCACTATCCGTGACCCCACATATCCTATTTCCAATGGGGTTACACACTGCGCAATGCTCAAACAATTAAACCAATACCCCCTCAAAATGTCCATATATGACCTCATCCAAACCTCGGAATCCCATCGTCAAGCTCTCATGGAGGTTCTTAAATCTAATGAGGCCTTACCCAATGACCCTACACCTGTGGCATCCATTATTACACCCCACCATATAGTCTCTCTCACCAAATTACCACCTTCATCTGCATCTCCACCTACTCACTAGGTAGCCTCCCTTAGCTTCTCAGATGAAGAGATCACACCACACCAAACCAATGAACCAGATCCATCTCTCTTCATCTCTATCCACATCGATGATATACGTGTATGACATGTTATGATCGATGGGGGCGCTAGCATTAATATCATTTCCTCCCATGAATTCACTCAAATGTGCATACCTGATAATTGCATGCATAAACATCCCGTCATATTGTGTTCATTCAATGATGCTATCACCTCTACACTTGGCACTATCATCCTCCATGTTTATGTGAGCCCCCGTATAGCTCCAGAGTTGTTTTACGTCTTGGATGGGGAATTTAAATATAACATGTTGCTTGGTAGACCCTGTATTCATGTTATGGGTTGTGTTCCTTCCACTTTTCATCATTGTGTAAAGTTTGAGCATGAAGGACACACCTATACCATTCCAGCTGATCCATCACCTCTCAAAACTTGCAACATGTTTTACCGACCCAATGACATGCTTATACCCATTAAAGAATCCACCTCCACAACCGCTTCCTCTTCACCTACATCTCCACTCACCAGTGCCACCGCTACCTCAACAACACACTGCATCCTCCATTCCTACTGCTGCCACAACCTCCACGGCTGAACTATCAACCTCCCACTTTTTTAGCCCCACCTCCGAGCCAACCTCTGACACATCATCCATTCTAGCTACCCACATACCAACCACCGATCCCTTGGAAGTCATTTTTCAACGCCTCACTCTGGGAGAGTATCACCTATATAGTGTCAACACATTCCTTACTCCACAAGAGTATGGAAGTATTCACCAACACCCTTGCTATGATCACCATATAGGAGAGCACCTCCTTTATGGTCCTCCCCACCTTCATACCAATCTCACCTATGGGGGACTTGATACTACCACTTACACACCTGAACCACCATCACAAACCCACCCATTTTCTACTTACTTCCAGTCACTCACCAATCACTATTTCACCCATACCTTCCTACACTGATGTGCGTGGAAGGGTTTTGGTTTTGGATTTTATGAGAAAGGCCGCCATACTATTATTCCATGTACTACCTGCAAACATAATGACCGTAGTGGTATTGGCTTTTCTGAACCACCTACCAAGAAGGCCTGCATTGAACTCATTGAGGACATCAGCCCTTCTCCACCTTCTTCACCACCTTCGTCACCTTCATGACAGAGTCGATGGATCCAGAATCCATTCCTCCTAATTTTTTTTTTCATAAACACCATTTCCTTTAGGCCTCTGACTTATCAACGTGAGGGCAAGGATCCTTCCTCTCTTCCCTTCCTATATCCTAAAATGATCAATGATGATACACCTTTGATTAACATTCATTCAATGTCAGGATGATGAATCTATACTCACCTACCTAAGTGTAGAAGACTCATGTATTCATCGGTCATTACCATCTAAGATGCAAACCATGTTGAATGAATCAACTATCGAAATCAACATTCATACTCAGGACGACCCGCACATTCTAAAGATCGGTCAATCTTTAGATGTTGATAAACAGGAAGCCATCACTTATTTTCTCAAAAACCATAACCACACTTTCACTTGGTCTTATGCAGACATGCCTGGTATTGACCCCACCATAGTGGTCCTCAATATCGTCACCATTCCTGATGCCAAACCCATGAAACAAAAGCTGAGGAAAATGTACCCTTGCATTTCTCTTCTAGTCAAAGAAGAACTTCAGCACCTCCTTTTAGTTTCCTTCATCTTACCCATTGATTATCCTCATTAGATTTCTAACATTTCCCTGTCACTAAGGTGATAGGGGGACTTTGCATTTACATGGATTTCCATGACCTCAATCTAGCTTGTCCCAAAAGATGACTTTCCCTTACCTGGTATTGACCAACTGGTTGACCTTACCGCTGGTCATAAGATGCTATCACTCATGGATGGCTTCTCAGGTTATAACCAAATCTTACTTGCCCCAGAGGATCAACAAAAAACTACATTCATTACCCCTTGGGGGACCTTCCGCTATTAAGTCATGCCTTTTGGCCTTAAAAATGCTGGTGCCACATATCAACGTGATATGACTTAAATCTTCCATGACATCATGCATCGTATATTGCAAGATTATGTGGATGATCTTCTGGCAAAATCTAAATGCCGCTCCGAGCACCTCTCCATCCTAAAAACCATCTTTGACCACCTTATTAAATATTGCATTTTCCTTCAGCCCAAGAAGTGTGTCTTGACATTTTCTTAGGAAATCTCCTAGGATTTATCATTTCTTACATGGTATAGAATTTGACCCTGCTAAAGTTCAAGGCCATTCTAGAAATTCCTCCACCCACTAACCTTAGACAACTCTCGTAGCCTGCAAGGTAAGTTGCAGTCTATTCATCCACTTCATTTTACAATTGTCTGATTGGTGTCAACCATTTCATCATCTTCTCAAGAAGGATGTCTCCTTTAAATGGGATGATGACTACCATAAAGCTTTTGAGGCCTTAAAACAATACCTTCTCCAACCACCCATACTCATTCCACCTAAAGATGATCAACCCTTCTACCTATACATCTTAGCTACCGATCACTCCTTGGGGGCCATGCTCACTCATCATGATGAACAACATAGGGAGCAGGTGGTTTATTACATAAGTTGTACTCTTTTAGACTATGAAACCCAATATACCCATCCCAAAAAAATTTTCTTAGCCTTAGTTTTTGTTACCACAAAACTCCGCCATTACCTACTCAACCACAAAACCTATGTTGTGACCAACACTGACCCCTTACACTTCATGTATGCCAAACCTTACCAAAATCAACGTGCCACACTGGCCTCATGCTTTTGGCTAACCTCGACCTCGAATTTATCCACACAAAATTCCATTAAGGGCCAAGCTAGGACTAACTAATTGGTTGAGCACCTATTTTTGGGGATCAACCCTCTAATTTTGACTTTCCAGATGAGTTAATTGCCACCCTTTCCCTAGATGAACCCACTTACCAAATGACACTCTTCTTCGATGGTTCCTAAGTGTCAGCATGGGGGTGGGGTAGGCATTATCCTCATTCCACTTGATGGGGAACCCATTCCTTTATCTTTCAAACTTGATTTTGATTGTACCAACAATATTTCCGAATACGAAGCACTTGTATTAGGTCTCCAAGCTACCTATGCCTTAGATGTTAAGTCAATCAATATCTTTGGTGATTCTAAATTGGTCATAAACCAAGTCAATGGTATATACCAATGTCATAACGAGACACTTCAAAATTATAAACATCACGTAGACATACTTTTGACCACCTTCGACCACTACGCCCTTCAAACCGTCCCATGTTCAACCAAAAAATTTGTAGATACCATGGCCTACTTGGCCTCTCAAATACCCGCTTCACCCGCCGATTCTAAAATCTTTATCACCGTATAAAGACTCCAATCACCCTCTTATTTACCTCATGAAGTTTACTCTATCAGAATCATTTCCCCCTACCCAAGTGACCTTTGGTATAAACAATACTTAGACTACCTTTCCCGTTCCATCTTGCCTCCCGACCTCACTTGTAATGGACAACATGCCTTTCTTAAAAAGGTCTCTCATTACGTCATCATGGGTGGCCTCCTCTATAAATGCATGGCTTTGATGGCATTCTCTTACGGTGCCTTACGAGTTTAGAAATTCCTTATACCATTAAGGAAGTTCATGATGGAGTGGAGGTCACTTCAGTGGTCTTGCAGTTGCTAAGTGTATTCTTTTCCTAGGCTATTACTAGCCGACCTTAACCATGATTGTTGCGACTACATTAAGCGTTGTGTAAAATGTCCAACAACATTCCAACCTTCATCATACACCCAATCATGCCTTACAGGTCACCTGTGACCTTTGGCCCTTCTCTCAATGGGGTTTGGATCTTGTCAGAGAGATCAATCCCCATTCTTCCCAGCAACATCAATGGATTATCACCACTACCAAATACTACACAAAATGGGTTGAATCCATACCTCTCATCTCCATGAAAAGCTAAGAAAATATGTGAGTTCATCAATCATCACATCATTTTTCGCTTTGGTGTCGCACATCACCTCATCACTGATAACAGAAAACAATTCAAAAATAAAACCCTACAAAAACTTTGTGATGCCTTCGACATTCAAGCTAAGTTTCTCGTCACCTTATTACCCACAAACCAATGGCCAAGCTAAATCCACTAACAAAACCCTGAACAAAATTCTCATGAAAGTGGTTAATGATATTAGGAAGGACTGGAATACACACATTCCTTTCACCCTGTGGGCATACCGCACTAGTATTCACACTTCCACTGCCAGCCACACCTTTTTCTCTGGTCTATGGTACAGAGGCTATTCTACCCCTCGAAGTCCAGATTCCCTCACTCCACATTTCTCTCCATGACATGATCAATGATGATGACTTTCATTAGGACCGTTTAACAAAACTTGAGTTATTAGATGAATGTCATCTTAATGCTCTTGACCACCTTCAAGTTTACCAAAAATGTATCAAACGTGCCATGAACAAACCTTCCAAGTCAGTGACCTTGTCCTGAAAGAAAATCAACATGTAACTAAAGCAGAAAAAAGTAAACAGGGAAAATTTTCTCCTAATTGGCTTGGACCATACATCGTGACTCATACTTATGGATCAGGTGCTTATCATTTATCTTCACTCGATGGTAAACCCGAACCTTAGCCCCTTAATTCCTTGCATTTTCATCCATTCTATTGTTGACTTTTAGTCCTACCTCATCTTCTACCTCTTTCCATGCTCGTCCCTTGAATGCTATCCACTTCTTACACCTCACCAACGATTAAACAAGAATCATGTGTGTACGTGTCACTTTTTATCTTCTCTTGAATATGTGTACCATGGCACTGCACATAGCATGATTCTCATGGATACTTTTTGTCTACTTTTAGATGAGATCCCATGGTTGTTTCACCCTACTTTATAAACAAGAATCCTATTCTTCACCTTGGTCTTGTCCATGACTTAAAATCTCTCACATGGGATCCAACTCCTTGAGTCAAACTTCCAATAAAAAGATGACTCCCTCAAAAGGACATATTTCTCTCTACAATCGCTGCTATAAATAGACTGCTCCCTCAAAGGACAGCTATGTAAAAACTCTGTTTCCAAAAAAAAAAGTGAACAAGAAGCAGAAAGCTTCCCACATCGATCTGAAGATTCACGAAGACCTCAAAGAGTTAATTTCCTCATCCCATATAGACTTCCCGCATCAATCAGTCTATCTCAAATATCAGTCAAAACAAAAAGCCTTCTAGTCATGGACTTGCCCATTGTGACCTTGGATCTCTTGCCAAAAAGGCATGCTACCTAGTACCATATAAAAACTAACCACTTTTCACCCTCTCACCATTCACACTTTCATTTCCTACCACCTCAAGGGACCTATTGGACCATGACATTTGGTGATCATGTGACTACTTTTTCACCTTAGAATAATCAATCATGCAATGCTTTTAGGGTCTTACATTCATCATCCCATCTAAAGTATGATCCTCCTATTATTATCCTTACCAATCGGGTTAATTTCTTACCTCCTCTTATATTTTAAACCTTCTTCATTACGTATTGATTACCTTATACAGGACTTGATACTCAATGCTTATATTTGGGTAATTTTCTCCTCCTTCCCCATAATCAACTCAAAATCACCTCTACCAATGTGCCCACAATTCACCCATACCTAACAGACCTAGACTCAATCATGCCTATAACATACCCACCCATACTCATACCTCCTCGCATTCTTCCCTAGCTTATGGGAGAACTACATTGGCCCGAGGTCCCTTTTTGCTAGGACTATGTAGGCAGCACTCCGAGGGCATGGGGCCCTTGGAGGTTAGCTCGGCCACTCTCTACCCTAACCAATTCATCTTTCATTTTCCTAAATCACATTCTACCATAACTTAGTTTCTTTTCATATCAATAATTGGAAATTAAAACCCATCAAACAACACGTTTCTTTCCATCTTTATCCTCATCAAACATACATTTATTATGTCTACCATCTCTTTACCATTATCATGCATGTATTATAAAACATCTAAACCATGACCAATATCATCATTCATTGCACAAATTAATGAATTACAACCTAACTCACTTCACCCATACCTAAACAACCTAACTTCCCCCTACCTAAACAACTTAACTCCACCATGCCTCAAACCTAACTCAATCCATGCCTAGACTACAACCTGACTCAACCATGCCTAAAACCTAACTCCACCATGCCTAAAACCTAACTCAATCCATGCCTAGATTACAACCTAACTCACTTTACCCATATCTAAACAACCTAACTTCCCCCTACCTAAACAACCTAACTCTCACCCATGCCTACAACCTAACTCCACCATGCCTAAAACCTAAATCAATCCATGCCTAGACCATAACCTAACTCAATCCATGCCTATGACCTAACTCTATCATGCCTACACTACTTATATTTTTCATAACATATACACATCAAAATTGCAAGATAACCACAACCATGTATACACATAATGACCATAATCATCATCATCATCATCATCATCATAATCTCTATAAATAAAAATATCCAAAAGTGTGTCTCCATATACATAATCTCAAATATCTTTGGCATGTAGGCCGGTACATATAATCAAATCTCTCAAAAATATCATATACAGCCTCACCATCTTTGACACGTAGGCCGGTATATGATAAAAAATATGCAAAACTCTCATACATCCTCACTCTCTTCGGCACGTAGGCTGGTATATATCAAAAAATGAATCAAATATATCAAAATAAAGGGATGTGCATCAAGCATCATCCTTCCAGACATCCTCCATATCAGTCTCACCTGTCTCCTCCTTAGCTCCTGGCCGGCAGCCTGATAACCTCTCATTGCCAACCATAGGTCGCAGTCAGGCCCTGCTGGTACCTCACCTAGAGCTGGCCTCCATGAGCTAGTGGCCTCACCCTGATCCTATCTTGAGGCTCGATGGTCCCTTGTGCTCTCCACACTGTGAGTATGGGATCTTGTCCTCTCACTCGAGGCCTGTTGTGCCCTGTACTCTCCATAGGATAGAAAATCTATCCCGACCACTATCAACTGATCTTGATAATATCTGGCCTCACCTAGGGCATCCGTAACTTAGATATGGGTATAGTCTGTGGTGGCCCCATAGGCCTCGGCCCCTATACCTATCCTGTGAGACCCTGTCCCACCCTTGCCTATGAACTAGGACCCTATCCCAGTGCCTATGTGGTGCCATCGTCCTCACACCCTGTGTCTGTGCCTGAGCCTATAATGCCTGAATCTACACCTGTGTAGTGGCCAACTAGCCCTGCAAACCTATAACATGTGCCTGTAGGGTGGCCACCTACTCATCATCACCCTCTCCATCTCCACCCTGGGCCATCTGGGCCTGTAAACTGGCCACCTATGCATGTAACGTGGCCACCTCCACCTCCAAAGCTGCTAACTACCTCTATACCATCCCCAATTGAGTAATCAGGGTCACCACCTATCCCTGTAGGGCATCTCTCTGCATAGTAATGGTGGCTAAATCTAGCTGCCTTAGCCTGGGAGGTACTGCTCATAGATGGTCTGCCCACCACTTTCTGTATCTATCTGTCACTCTCAGCATCATTGATCCATCGGTCTATCACCTGCTCCTCCTACCCTGTAGGCACTATCAGCTATGCTAGAGGCAATGGCCTCTCCATCATCATCGTACAGGGAAGGGCGGAGGTATCCTATGGTAGCCCAAACTGTCATCTGACCCTATCAATGGGGATCATCTCGTGCTCTCTTACATGATGCCCCTCTATCCATCTGAGTAGCTGAAGGCCAAATAACTCCTCAGCCATCTGTCTATATGAGGGATAATGCACATACGGTCTCCATATAATGTCTACCCCAGACAATCCCTCCAATAGCCACCGGTAATATGCTACATCATGCATAAACCTGTCTGATCGCCACTCTCCAATAATAGGCACCCATCACCTATACCCCACCCACACAAAAATTGGCTCAAAAACATCTACTCGAGGCATACCCAATAGACGCACACAGACAATGTGCTCGTAGGCCCAGCAGTGAAGAATGAATGTGCAACATAGGGTGAACCTGTAGAGCTACCTATACACCCACAACTCTCTATATAACTACACCAGGAATGTTGGACACCTAGGAAAATCAGTCCTCTCCATCATCATGTCATGTAACACTCCCATTAGTGATTGTGGGAATCTCCCACCCTCTACATCCAGAAGTGCAAAACAACAAACTGCCTCCATCAGTAATACTACTAGCCTTGTCTCCTCTGGATGGGCTAGGTACATCTCTCCATAGCTTAGGCTGGCACTATGGAATGTCAGCTTTGCCATCCCCTCACCAAACACCGTCAACATCAACTCCTCTGATGCCTATGAGGAGATCAAATATACCTGCGTACCCAATATAGGTAGCCATAGGATCCTGTACACGTCCTCCAGGGTGACTGTCATCTCACCCGTCGGTAGGTGGAACATGTTGGTCATCAAATCCCATCTATCAATGAGGGTGACCATCAGACTCGGCTGTCAGACTACATTCCAGTAGCGTTGGACCCCAATCAGGCCCACCTCCTTAACATGCCGCAACTCCTCGACTGTCACTACACCTCAAACTATCACGAGTAGGGGTGGCACCCTATCTCGCATCCTCAGCTGATCTCTCACCTACATCCAACAAAATAATCACATTATTCAAACACGACCATATCTACATTCATCCATACCCATTCCCATTACCCTACCTCTTTTACTTCATTACTCCAACCCTACCTATTTATCCCATGGCCTATCCCTCCACCCCAAACCAACCCACACCTCCCTACTTACCCAACCCAACCCTAACCTACCGACCTACCTACCCTAACCCTACCCAACCTAATATCACCTCACCTATTAAACCACACACCCCAACCCCTCACCTACTTCCATTTTGACCCACTCCCTGACCTTACCTTTTTCCTACACATCTATACATTTTTCCCTAACAATTCCACCCTACGCTATTTTTACCCCTTACCTATGTTATGATTTTCACCATAACCACTTTTCTCACCCCTATCTACCTCACCCACCCAACCTCAGACACTTTTTGGCCCCGTTTTCCCCCAATTACGACCAGTAGCAGTTACCCCTAATCGACCCCAGTCACCCTTCAACTAGCATCAGTCACCTGCTTCATGATCGATACCAGCGCCCTAACACCAACATCGGCTAACCTTCAACCGATGCCGGTCACTATCGTGTCAAAAAAATTGTGACACCTAAACCCCCATTTTTCATTAAAAATCCCTTTTTTCTCCCTTCTACCCACCTAATCTTACTCAAATCCCCCCTAAACCCTTCCCCACCCCTTCTTCACCCAATCCCCTCCCTCCCCATTCCTATTTTACTTGATTTCCCTCCCATAATTCAAAATTTATTTCCCCCCCAAAAAGAAAAACTTGTTGTCACCCACCCAACCTCTAATTCAATCTCATAAATAAAACAAAGCATAGGATTGAATGTTACATCATCACGTTGCCGTCTACATGGTGGTACCTCAGGCCACTACACTGGTGGTCCCCATGATCCCTCTCCTACCTTTTCCATAACCAAATGACCCTCTCACTCTCCAACTAATCAATCAACTCAAATTGATCCCACCCAACTTGTGGATCACCTATCAAGTAACTATCACCTGCCACGTGGCTTGCCAGCTACTGTCCCCTCAAAATTTCCCTACTTTTGAGAAGTTCAAAATTGAAAATTTTGAGTTTATCACTTTTTTTGTTATTTTGGTAATGAGAATAGTCAAAAATTTGGAAAGAATCTACGTTTTTGGGTCATTTTGTGTGATTTGCGGGTTTTTCGGACATTTTTGTCCCAGATGTCCCAAGTTCATTCGGGCTCTCTGTTCGCCGATCGGCCACTTTACCCGAAGTTTGTTTCTTTCAGGCCCGTCGGAACTTTTTGTCCCAAATAACACAAGTTCACCCAGGCTCAATTTTCACCTTTATCCTGTGTTGGCCGAATCACGTACTTCACGTACTTTTGTCCCTCATGAAAGCATTTGTGCATCTTTTTCCCACGTCGCCCACATCGGCCGAATCGTGCTTTTGCATCCTGCGTGTCCCAAATGAATCAAAGGCCATCTGGGCTAATTTTTCCCGCTCTTCCCAA
The DNA here is from genome assembly GCA_019776745.2 of Taxus chinensis. Classification (NCBI taxonomy): domain Eukaryota; kingdom Viridiplantae; phylum Streptophyta; class Pinopsida; order Cupressales; family Taxaceae; genus Taxus; species Taxus chinensis. The sequence continues at coordinate 661,277,040 of CM034147.1, read as the reverse complement.
ATATCTTGCTTTTCAAGTTGGTAGGTGTGTATTTAATGCACATTTATTACCTTTCTCTCTCCTAAATGGCTATTTAATAAGCTTCCCCCTTACACATTTTTACACACTGCTTTCTTGCTATCTATTGCTCATACCCTTGCGATCAAAATTTCTGCACACGCACCCATTTCCCCTACAATTTCATCAAGAATCCAAACTGTGATCTTGTTTCTTGAGTTGCTATCAACATGAAGATCAAATTTCAAGGTCAGGAGTAAATTTCACTGCTCGAGTCTGCCGTTCCTGATATCGGGGACAATGAAGTTCGTCACCTGGATTTAAGAGATTTCTAGACTAGGATGATAGACTCAAACCCCTCTCCTATGGCACAAATGATTCATGATAGTGGTTTGGCATTCGCCACTAGTTTCCCAATCTCAATATAATGTGCATATACAAAACTCACATGCGGTGCTCATTTCAATCCCGACTCAAGTGAGCTAACGAATGTGCATGGGGAACACATTTCCAAGCTCGATGCTACCACCATTGGTACTACCCTAAGGATTCCTGAGATGGAAAATTCTATAGTGATCTCTCAGAACCAGGAATAGGCCCTCTTCGACCAGGATAGTGAGAAATACAAGGCAAGGGTGGCAAAGTCTTGGCTTAAAAACCCTAAAAAGGGGGCGTCCCGTATATCCAAGTTTCTGTTTCATGCCGATTTCAATGAGGAGCTATCAGATTTTATAATCCTATTGGCTCAGGTCATGGGCTTACCCTCTACCAACGAGTTCCATTTCTAGATGTGCCCCCTTATCAACATGGTGTGTGAAGGAACTCAAAACATCAACTGGGTAGAAATCATCAGCATGAACTTAACAGAGTAGCTGTCCTGTACAACAAACCAAGAAGTTTTACATGACTTCATACCTAATGTATACCCTAGCAGCATCGAGGTAATGGTTTGGATTTATATACATCGATGCTCATAAGGGTGACCCTGTATATGCCTACTACCCTCAATTCACCCTAGACACTAGCAATTGCAACTTCAGGAGGGTGAATGATGCTTTCACCATGTACATTATGAGGCTTCTGGAGAGCGACACTGCAAGGAGGTTCTCAGATGAATCCATGAGCTTAATAGCAAAGTACGGTGCTTACTTCATCCAATTTAGAAAATTCTCCTATATGAGGCTTGTAGGCTATGAGAGCACCGCTCTAAAGCTCCCTATGTTCTGCAATGATAAAATGGCCTTGATAGAGATATGCAGGCAATTAGACAAGTTACACAGGACCTGCAAGGATAAGAAAATTATTGGCCTGCACTTCCCCATATCTTTGGGAAACTACACCTGCAAGACAGCCCTAGATGCACAGAACATAGAAATATCCCTAGCTCCCATCAATGTCCATTTCTTCAAGCCAAGAACTTGTTTTGACTTGAAGAAATTTATTGAACAGAACATCAAAATCAATTACTATCATAGGGTAGACACAAAAGACTATTGGGCTGACTGTGGTGATGATTTTGAGGCAAGAAGGAGACATTACAGCAGGTTTTCTCTTCAACTGATTCAGGAGCTTAATTTGTATCAAGTTCCAAAAGGGCTTCAGGATGATAATTATGATCTATTTTCATATGAGTATGACACCTTGATCAAACACACTCCCTTAGAGGATTTGGATTGGTACGAAAAGGAGAATGATGATCTGGCTGAAATCTTAGCCCCTGTCTTAGTAAGATGCAAGATCTGGTTTGATAAGAAAGTCTCGTGAGCTTAGAAGGAATTCAAGTGAGTCCTCCTCTAAGGATACTTCAACACCGAGGAAGGAAGCATTGACACTCAGTTCGGAAGCACCTGTGCAGACTCCTCCTGCCTCCTAAACTAAAGGTACTACATCCTCCACTTCTTCCTCATCCACTAAAGTATATCAGAAGAAAATCAAGGAGGTCAAAAAGGAGCCTATTGAAGAAGATCCCATGATGAAGCATTCAGAAATCACCCTCAGGTCCAGAAGAACATTAGTGTTCTCAGTGAAAGTGAAGAGAGTGAAGTGCCAGCCTCCATAAGTGCTCCAGAATCCCAAATGGATAAAGACAAAGAAGTTAAAAGCACTGAGCTTCCAAGCACCATTGACTCCTCTATACCAGAAGCTCTGAGCTCTCCACTCATATCTCAACTGGATGAAACAGTAGTGTACACTTTGAGTGTCATGAGTGCCCTTTCTCTCGGCCCTCTTACTCCACCTTCTTCTTCCTCCTCCTCTTTTCCATGGGTACAGTCATTCGTCAATACTAGAAAGAGAAAGTCTTCCTCCTAAATCTCATGACCCAATTTTGATATTGTGGTGGCCTTATTAGGCACTACTCCTCCTACTCCTACTAATAAGGCCGGGACTACCTCTAGAATAGTATCTGATGCTCAGGGATAGCAATTCCTAGAGATAGCCAAGCCCAAAGGTAGAAAAGCCAGAGCATGATTTGTAAGCATCTAATCTTGAGCTCTCGAGGATCCCTATGGGAGAGTCCACCCCTGAAGGTGAGATTCACAATCTCCAAGAAATAGTCACCAGGGTCATCGAGAGAGTAGAAAAAGGGCAAAAAACTATAGAGCAGCTGGAAGAGAAGGCCCGGGTTCTTGCAAGTTTCATCAAGTCATTGTTGTTTAAGGACAAAGTTTTAGACCCCACGCCACTGACCACTCTTCCACCACCTGTAATCCTCAGTCAAGATGAAGTCAAGAGTATTAAATATATACACAAATATTCCATCTATGGAAGGGATATGGAAGCCATGGTGGATGATATGCTCGTTGCAGGATTGAATTTCATTAATGAAGACTTCAAACTCAATGAGAAGGCAAATAATCTACAACAGAAACTCTCCTCCACTATGGGAAATATAGATAAAGAACTCAAACTCTGGAGTAGCTGTATAGTAGACCTTCACCTGTTGGGGCAGATTGATGAAAATATTTTAATGGCGAGCAAGGTATTTGATGATGCAAAAGATAATTTGTCAAAATTGTGGGTATATAGTGTGGAATGGAAAATCAAGGTGCTGGAGGAGGCTTCGGGAGAATTGAAGAATAGCTGGCAGAAAGGTGATGCCTTCAAGACTTTGGTGGTATCTGCTTTCAAAGATATACATTATCACCTCCATGATGAGACCTCTAGTGTACCCCTCTCCTTACAAGAAATCAAATCTCAATTCAGAGATTTTGTCAAAGATAATTTATTCAAGGAGGATTCTATTTCCAAGGAAAAGATGAAGGAGATCTTCTCTCTCCAGTCTACTATTGAAGAATCAAATAAATATTATCATACACACGTCGAATTCGACAAAGAGATGGAGAAGTGCCTCAGATTTTGGACCTAGTCCACTTCCAACACATCGGTCCCACGTGGAAGAGACATAGCAGAGGCGTTGAAAATATTTAGACAATGGATTCTAAAATCAGTGGGCCCCTCTCAATCATGAACACACGTCTTCTTCTCCTGATTCTTCTCCTTTCTTCCTTTCTTCATCTCAAATTTATTGTAATTAGTTGGGGTATTGCAATTAGCAGCCCTTTAACTAAGCATTAATTAAAAGAAATAGTTACCAAGAGTAACTAATTTGTAAACTATATAATGGTCTCTCTTCACCATTGTGAAGGGGAACTGGGTTTATTTATGAAAGTGTAAGAAATATTATGGCAATCAATACAAAAGGATCTTCTTTCTTTTTTTATCCGATTCCTTTATTTCGCATCTATCTGTTAAATATTATTAGATCATTTGTTTGCATAATACCTAGAAGCTTTGTATTCTTGTAGATGTTATTTATGGAACTGTGTGTCCCCCCAAATTGCATCTTAGTAATTCAAATAAAAATGGTCCAATTCCAATTCATTGTATTCCGGCACGCATAAGGAATTATTTTGTCAGCTATAATTCTAGAAAATACTTTTCTGCTCATTTCCTTGTATTCATTCTTCTATGCTTTTTTGATTGATAATCTATTTCAGTTCATGAAGCTTTCATGATACCCAAGTTCCACATCCAAGTAATGCGTTATAGATTTGTAAATAAGTTTTGCTTTTAAATAAGAGAACCTCTCCCATCAAAGAGGAGGGACTTCTTATCCCCTGACTGTTGCCCTCATTAGGATCTTCTTTTGACGACCAAAAGTTTTTGGCGGCTTCACTGGGGAAGCATTTTCCAGTTCCTTAACCATTCATCGATCATTCTTGATCTGGTGACTCCACATTTTACTCGAGGGAGAAGGGCCTTTGGTATTGAAGATTCTCAGTTTTAGCTTTTGGAATAGCAGGGTTTTCCTTTCCCTTTAGCAGGAAGAAATAGAAAAGCTCATTCAACAAGCACTCCTCCTATCAAAAATAGAACCCCTATGGGTGGTATTTCTTCAGAGCAACTCAGTCCTAATCTCTGAGCTCTGATTCTTGCTGGTGTTTCAGTTCCCCTTCAAGCCATTTTTCCAAGAATGGTGATACCATTACCTTGGGGCCATCATGTTGGGCCTCTCACCCTTCCTCAGCATTTGCATGAGTTACCCAGAGATAATCGGAAGAACTTTCCCAAGTTCAAAGGTGATGGCAAGGTACATCCTGATGAACATATCACGGCCTTCATAGTTACATGCGGAGTTCTGGGAGTTGAACATGAAGACATCTCCGTAAGGATTTTTGTTGATACTTTACAAGATAATGTGGCTGATTGGTTCTATCACCTTCTGGCCGGAGCTATCACTAGCTAGAACACAATGAGAGCTAGGTTTGAGAATGGTTTCAAACCAGTAGAAGATGTGCATGCTTTGCTGGCTCAAATTTCTCAAATAAAGAAAGAATCACAAGAGCCCATGAGAGAATTTGTGGCTTAATTCAACAATTTGATTAATAAAATTCCACCAGACACTCAACCTGTAGATCAAATTCAAAAATGCTTCTTCCTGAATGCCCAATTTCCTGAAGTTAGTTATGCATTGAGAAGAGCTAATCTTGCAACATTGGCCAAGGATCAAACTCTTGTTGTTAGTGTTGAAGATGATTTAATCATGTCGGGAAAGTTGAGGAGAGACCCTTCTAGATCCAAGTCTTCTTCTTCCTCCTCTTCCACTCCTGGACCTAATACTGATCCATTAGTACAAAAACTTGCAAATGATCTCATCTCCATTAAGAAACAATTGGCTCAGTACGCCCCCTATGCAGACATTCCAAGGAGGAATTTTCAGCCCAGAAATCATTTACCTACTTCTCAAACTAGGCTAGCACTTGAAGGACCTCCTATTAAATTTCCTGTTAATACAAACCTGTGAAGTTGAAGAGCTAGAGGATGAAGAAGTTAGTGAAGATTGTGAAGAATTTGTTGAAGAGGTTGATGAAGAAACAAAAGAACTTGAGGGATCTCGAGTTAATTTCTTCACTACTAAAGGGCATCGATGAAGAATATGATTATGACGAGGTAGTGGTGGATGTGAATAGTGAATCATATGTTTTCATGACTCAAGAGCAGACAAATCAAAAAGGAAAAAGTGATGCAACTAGCCAAAAGATCCAAGTAATATCAAACGACTATTCCTGTAATTGCAAAAAGAGGATTTCCTATCCCCATTGTGTCCACACCCAAGGTAAGTCCTGTCAACTCTGATACTAAGGTTACTTCTTTTTCAACTCCTAAGATTGATAAGCCCAAGGTTTCCAAGTGAGGATAGCTCATCCACTTCTGGGTCTTTCGATATCATTGATCACCTGAAAAGGACCAAGGTTCAAATCTCAGAGGCTGAGTATTATCAAACCCATCCCAAGGCTTTTGCTAAAATGGTACACTTTGTCAACTTCTCATTCCAAAACCACCTCTAAAGGTCTTTTACCCACTCCATCTTCTACACCACAACCCAATCTAGTAGCCTCTATCACCTCACCTAACAACAAGAACAAACCATTCTATGTAACCCTCCTTATAGCTAGTCATAGACTTAGTAATTGCGTCATAGACTCAACGGCATCAGAAAATGTAATACCTGTCAAAGTAGCCCATGCCTTAGGCCTAACTCTCACATGCACTTATGGTTCTTGCTATTCCATGGAGAGTAAGGAAGTGCCCCTAATCAAAAGAATTAAAGATGCACAAGTAGCTTTTGCTACTTTGCCTGAGAAGAAAGTTTTGGCTACTATCCTAGTAGCAGATATTCCTCCTTCATATGGGATGCTGCTAAGTAGGAACTTCTATAAGGATGTGGGTGGAGAAATTCAGATGGATTGGTCACATGCCCTCATACCCATTAATGGGAAAATGAAGAAGTTGCTACCTGAGAAGCAGTTTGAGTATATTGTACAAAAAACAGATAATCCCAAAGCACAAATACTTTATGAGGATATGGGGCATGGAAACTATATGATTATGTCTCCAGAGTAAATCCAACTCCCTAAATGATCACCTGAGGATCCTAATGGTGTTTGGATATTAGAGTTTGATGGAAGTTGTTCCTCAGCTAGTTCTGGAGCTGGTGTAATATTGGTGTCTCCCGAGGGAAAGGTCTATCCTTTCTCATTCAAGTTACAATTCAAAAATACTAATAATACAGTAGAGTATGAAGCTCTCATTCTTGGGCTCCATGTGGCAAAAGAAAAAGGTGTGAAGATTCTTCTTGCTCGTGGAGATGAAGAGCTAATTGTCAAACAAGTTAGAAAACTCTTCCAGGTAAAAAATAGAAGATTAAAACATTATAGGAATCAGGTTTGGGACTCTATTGAATTTCTTGATGCCTTCTCTATCGAAGCAGTGCCTAGGGAGGAGAACACCAGGGTTGATTCACTAGTAGTCTTGGGGTCACTGCTAATACCTCATCCTGACTTCTCTCAAGATAAGTTTACCATTGAGATGATCCATAGGCCCAGTGTACCTGATAATGCAAGTAACTAGAAAGTTTTCAATGATGATCAACATCTGCTTTCTTTCTTAGAACTCAAGGATAAATTTGTAACAGTTGTACTTTGAAGGAAGTGACAATCTACCTCATGAAAGTGTGCCCTTCAACAAAGAAGCCGTCAAAGAAGAAGAGGCAGATCAAGATGGATGTATCAAACTCAAAGGGAACAAGATTCCAAAGGGATTGGTGAGTTTAGAAGAATTGTTTGACAAACATGACAGGTATGTGAAGTTTAGAGCTTCCACTAGATCACAACAATCAGCTGAATATGATAAAATTAATATTGGAAATTCTACTAACCCTAAACTCATGAACATTGGAAAATGTTGCACACCAGAAGAAAATAGGAAAGTAATTAATATTTTAAGGAAGTATAAATATGTTCTTACTTATTCCTATGAGGATTTAAAATCTTTTCAACCAAAGGAGATGCAACATTACATCCCTCTCAAACCTGGGATTAAGCCTTTCAGATAGAAACAGAGGCAGTACAATCCTAAGATAGCTGACACCATCTTTCAGGAAATACAGAAGTTATTAAAAGCCAAAATCATTTTTCCTATCCACCATTCAACATGGATTGCCAATATTGTGCCTGTTAGAAAGAAAAATGGTGAGATTCATATCTGTGTTGACTTCAGGAATCTAAATCAAGCTTCCTTAAAGGATAATTATCCTTTTCCCATGATGGATCAAGTCTTGTAAGCTATGATGGGATCTGAAATGTTGTCTATGCTTGATGGCTTCTCAGGGTATAATCAGGTAGAAGTTAATACCGCAGATCAACACAAAATGGCCTTCACTACCCCTTGGGGTACCTTTGCCTACAAAAGGATGTCTTTTGGGCTCATTAATGCCGATGCCACTTTTCAAAGAGCTATGGACTTGGCCTTTGGAATTTTGAAAGGGAAGTGTATTGTCGTATACCTTGATGACTTGACTGTATTTTCCAAAACAAGGGCATATCATTTTCAACATCGAGAAACAATTATTTTGAAATGTAGAGAACATGGGATCTCTTTAAATCCTAAGAAATATATCTTTTGTGTCACAGAGTGAAAATTATTGGGGCATGTTGTTTCCAAATATGGTATAAAAATTGATCCTAAGTGAGTTCAAGCTATCCAACAAATTCCCCTTCCAACCAGCAAGAAGGGAGTGCACTCTTTCTTTGGTAAGATTAAATTTATGAGAAGATTCATCCATGATCTCGCAGATTTAACTTTAAATATCTCCCAAATGATGAAGGGAAAATAGACGTTTGGTTGGTCTCCTGAAGGGAAAGAATCCTTTGAAGGTATTAAAAGGGCTATTGCTAAAACTCCTGTTTTAGCATGTCTAGATTTCGGCAAAGAATTTATTATCTATTGTTATGCCACAGATAACACCCTGGCTGTTGTTTGGACTCGAGAAAATTCTAATGATCACGAGATCCCAATTGCATTTATGAGCTACATTCTAAAAAATCATGAGTTAAAATAAACCATAATGGAGAAACATGCTTTCGCAGTGGTTAAAGTTGTCAAGCAGTTTTGTTTTTAAATTCTTAGGTCTCACTCCACAGTATTTGTACCGGATACAACCATCAAGTCCATTCTCACACAATAGGAGTTTGGATCCAAGAGAGGGAACTGGGTGGCCAAGGTCCAAGTATATGACATTGACATCAGACCAACCAAGCTCGTCCGTGGAAAAGGCCTGTGTGAACTCATCACTGAGGGAGCTAGACATGAGTTACTAGAGGATAAAGTTGATCTTCCCACCATTTTGTTTCTTGGCTCAATTGATGAATGGTATGCCGATATCGCACACTTTCTCACTTATGGAGAATGTCCCTCTCATTTGACTACCAAAGAGAGGAGAGCTGTTAAGCTAAGATCAACCCAATATGTGTTGTGGGAGAATTCCTTGTTTAAGCGCGGGTTAGATGGAAGCTTTCTAAAATGTGTGGATAAGGAAAAATAGAGGAAGCTGCTTTCAGCTTTTCATAACCAATAATGTGGAGGGCACTACTCATCAACTATCACTACTCATAATATTCTTCGTGTAGGATATTACTGGCCTACCTTGTTTAGAGATGCATCAAAGTGGGTTGATAAATGTGAAGCTTGTCAGACCTTCGTGGGTAGACCCAAGTTGGCCTCTTTGCCCCTTAAACTAGTTGTGATTGAAGATCCTTTTCAACAATGGGGTTTCGATTTAATTAGAACACTTAATCCGTCTTCTAGTGCTGGTCATACCCACGTATTAACTGCTATAGATTTTTTATTTGTTTATTTTACTAAGTGGGTAGAAGCCATTCCAGTAAAGAGTACTACTTCAGAAGTAGTATGTAGTTTTATCAAAGAGAATATCTTGGTGAGGTTTGGTGTGCCAAACAAGATAGTGACAGATAATGCTTCAAATTTTTCTTCAACTGAGATGATGGATTTTTTGTTATGGATATGGCATCTCCCTGGCTCACTCCTCATAGTATTATCCTCAGGGTAATGGACAAGCAGAATCGACAAAAAAAAATCTGGTGGCTATAATAAGGAAATTAGTTAATGAATCCCAGAGGAATTGGCACAAGAAACTCTATGATGCTCTTTGGGTAGATAGGATCGCACCTAAGAGACCCATTGGGATGTATCCTTTTCAGGTAGTGTATGGAGTGGAAGCTCAATTGCCAGTAACAGTGGAGCTACCAGCCCTGCATCTAATGAAGGCCATTGAAGACACCAGTTTAAATGATTCTTTGGATAAAAGGATCATGTACCTTTACAAATTGAATGAGGACAAGTTAAAGGTTGCTGATAGAATATCTACTCACCAATAGAAAGTAAAGGTCTTGTTTGATAAAAAAGGCCAGGTTCAAGGATTTCAAAGTTAGAGACATTGTTTTGTTGTGGGATAAAAGGCATGAACCTCGTGGTAGCCATGGCAAGTTTGATTCCCTTTGGCTCGGACCTCTCAAGATCAGGCGCTTTGCTGGTGAGAATTATTTTTACCTTGATTATATGGATGGTTCTTCTCTCCCACTTCCTTATAGTGGGCAATACCTGAAATTGTTTAAGTCATAGGTGATTGGGAAGTCCTTTGTATATTCTATATAGCGTTTGTCTTTCCCCTTCCTTTTCCTTGTTTTGGTGTGTTGTCTTTTGTATTGACCTACTTTTGACTCCGTGGCCCTTGGTAAGGCACTGGTCTACTTTCCCTAGATTTTTTGTGAGTTCTTGCCTTGTCTTATTTATTTAGACTTTAGCCAAGTCATCCCCAGAAGGAGACAACTGTTGTCCCCTTAAAATTTCCCTGCTTTTGAGAAGTTCAAAATTGAAAATTTTGAGTTTATCACTTTTTCTGTTGTTCTAGTAATGAGAATAGTCAAAAAGTTGGAAGAATCTATGTTTTTGGGTCATTTTGTGTGATTTGTGGGTCTGTCGGACATTTTTGTCCCAGATGTCCCAAGTTCATTTGGGCTCTTTGTTCACCGATCGACCGCTTTACCCGAAGTCCATTTCTTTTGGGCCCATCAGAACTTATTGTCCCAAATAACACAAGTTCACCCAAGCTCAATGTTCACCTTTCGCCCGTGTCAGCCGAATCACATACTTCACGTACTTTCATCCCTCATGTCCCGAAAGCATTTATGCATCTTTTTCCTGCGTCGCCTGCATCGGCTGAATCGCGCTTTTGCATCTCACGTGTCCTAAATGAACCAAAGGCCATCTAGGATAATTTTTCCCGCTCTTACCAAATATATTTATTTTCAAGTTGGTAGGTGTGTATTTAATGCACATTTATTACCTTTCTCTTTCCTAAATGGCTATTTAATAAGCTTCCCCCTTACACATTTTTGCACACTGCTTTGTTACTATCTATTGCTCATACCCTCGTGATCAAAATTTCTGCGCACGCACCCATTTCCCCTACAATTTCATCAAGAGTCCAAACTGTGATCTTGTTTCTCAAGTTTCTATCAACATGAAGATCAAATTTCAAGGTCAAGAGAAAATTTCACCACTCGAGTCTGCCATTCCCGATATCGGGGACAATGAAGTTCATCACCTGGATTTCAAGAGATTTTTGGACTAGGATGATAGACTCAAACCCCTCTCCTATGGCACAAATGATTCATGATAGTGGCTTAGCATTCTCCACTGGTTTCCCAATCTCAGTACAATGTGTAGATACAATACTCGCCTGCGGTGCTCATTTCAATCCCGACTCGAGTGAGATAACGAATGTGCATGGGGAACTCATTGCCAAGCTTGATGCTACCACCATTGGCACTGCCTTAAGGATTCTTGAGATGGAAAATTCTATAGTGATCTCTCAGAACTAGGCACAGGCCCTCTTCGACCAGGACAGTGAGAAATACAAGGTGAGGGTGGCAAAGTCTTGTCTTAAAAACCCTAAAAAGGGGGAGTTCCGTCTATCCAAGGTTCTATTTCGTGCCGATTTCAATGAGGAGTTGCCAGATTTTATAATCATATTGGCTCGGGTCATGGGCTTACCCTCTACCAACAAGTTCCATTTATGGATGTGCCCCCTTATCAACATGGTGTGTGAAGGAACTCAGAACATCAACTGGGTAGAAATCATCAGCATGAACTTAGCAGAGAAGCTATCCAATGTACAACAAACCAAGAAGTTCTACATGACTTCATACCTAATGTATACCCTAACAACATCAAGGCAATGGTTTGGATTCACATACATCGATGCTCATAAGGGTGACCCTGTATATGCCTACTACCCTTAATTCACCCAGGACACTAGCAATCACAACTTCAAGAGGGTGAATGATGCTTTCACCATGTACATTGTGAGGCTTATGGAGAGTGACACCGCAAGGAGGTTCTCAGATGAAGCCATGATCTTAATAGTAAAGTATGGTGCTTCATCTAATTCAAAAAATTCTCCTATTTTAGGATTGCAGGCTATGAGAGAACCCCTCTTAAGCTCCAAATGTTCTGTAATGATAAAATGGCCTTGATAGAGATATGCAGGAAATTAGAAAAGTTACACATGACCTGCAGGGATAAGAAAATTACTAGCCTGCACTTCCCCATATCTTTGGGAAACTACACCTGCAAGATGGCCCTAGATGCACAGAATATAGAAAGATCCCTAGCTCCCATCATTGTCCATTTCTTCAAGCCAAGAACTTGTTTTGACTTTGAAGAAATTTATTGAACAGAACATTAAAATCAATTACTATCATAGGGCAGACACAAAAGACTATTGGGTTGACTGTGCTGATGATTTTGAGGCAAGAAGGAGACAATTACGGCAGGTTTCTCTTCAACTAATTCATGAGCTTAATTTGTATCAAGTATCGGAAGGGCTTGTTGTTACAAATCAGCAGCACCTCTGGATGCAAATTAGGTTTCTAAGTTGATGTTTCAGGCATCCAATGTGATTGCACAACATTGAAACCTCTCTCCAAGTGTGGGACTTGTAAAATGAGAGAGGAATCTCAAGATTAGAGGCAAGTTCCTAAAACTCCTTTGATCAGATATGTTATTTTCACAATTGTAGAGGTTTGAATCCTAATCCTACTCTAAATTCCAAGCATACAGAGATAGAAAGTGCAAAAATTGAAACTAAACTAATAGGTGATACACCAAAGGAGTGGTGAACACTTCTTGTTCATGCAAATTGACACAATTTCATAAAATGCAACATGAAACATCATACACAGGCTGATAAGATACAATTAGAGGTCTGAAATGAAGCAAGAAAATACAAAAAAAGGACTGAAAATTGATCACAGAGTCTGCACTGTCATTTTTCATCGTCAAAATCCTTGCATTTGCAACATCAAAGAGGTAGAAACCTGTTACAATCATGAAGAAGGTTTGATACTTGTAAAAATCACTTGTTGAAGGTGAAACAAGAAGCTTGCTATCCAAAAAAAATGTTCAACCCTTTGAAAAATGAGCCAAATCTAGATTTTACAGTGCAAGGGACTAGCCCAGGAGAGAGAAACGTGGGAAAACATGGAAGGGATTCAACCATTGACCAAAATGCCATCAAAACAACATGGGTGACCTGACAGACCCATTCCTTGACACTTTTAACCATGTTGGGAGAGAATGCGAGCCATTCTTCATTAAAATCGGTGGTTGAAACGTCATTTCTGTTCATGACCACGTGCCAGAAGTGTTTTTTGATTTTATCTCTCCAAACTCCACCAAAATGCAAAATTGACCTGGAATCTTGTAGATAATTTCACTATCTTTCCATTGATATAAAAAACGTGAAAAACTGAGTTCTGGATTGAAAGATATGGAGATTTGAATTTTTAGGGAAAAACAGGGCCAAATCGGGTCGTTTTGATATTTTTGGCTTGGACACGTGGCGAGTTCTGATTGGGTGCGGACCTTCTAGGGGAAAATTTCCCACAAAAACTCTACCAAGCCATAACTTGAAAAATACATGGAGTTAGGAGGAAAACTTTACCTTTCTGGAAATCTGAGAAAGAGCTCTATCCAATGGTGCCATTTCCAGAAGGTTTTAAGTGCCTGAAAAGAAAAATTTTGTGACTGAGGCACAAGAGAGGGAAGAATGAGAGGAGTTAGCCACAAAATGAGTAGGGGGCACATTTTGGATAACAATTTTGGTGACTCAGAGGGGTCGTCTACCTGCTGGATGAAGTTACCAGTTTCCTGAAGCATCCATTGGGTATGGAGTCATGAGTTGTAGCCTGCAAACTGATCTGAAATTTGAAAACCTCCTCTCTGAGCCACTTGGAAACCCACTGAAATGGACTGTGCAAGAGCAAAACCAGCACCAAAAAACTATGTACAAAACTAAATGGTCATACATGCTCCAAAATGGAACATGCAGAGTGTGCACAAGCACTTCTTTTACTGAAAGCAAAACTACCTATCCTACTCTAACTGGAAGCAAAAGTGGGCTAAACAAACCCTGCAACTGGTTGTGCAAAATAGCTTCCTTTCTTCAAAATTGGCAACCATGTAACTGATTTGGCATTGAACATGGCTGATTGGATGAATGTAAAATCAACAAGAAGATGGTCTTCCACACAAATCATCAAGGTATCAGGTGAAGGAAAATTCAATACCTCTTTTAGTTGTTCTGCATTTGGATTGGAGAGGTATGACAGCTGATCCTTAGTTCTTTGTAGCTCATCCTCATGCTTAGGAGCAAGCATGACTGATTGTGACTTCTCCTTTGGTTCCAATGAAGCCAGATACCTGATTGGGAATGGTATGGTCCTTTGAGTATACCCATTGCCCTGATTTTCAACTCCAAGAATGGAGTTCTCTTGTAAACCCTTTTGAATGGATGGTGCAAAAGCAAAGGTAGAACCTTTTTGCCCTTTCTCTTCCTCCAATGAAGGACATGAAAGATTAAAATCTTCCAATCTTGGTTCCAAAGAGCTTATATAAGATGTAGGCTGCTGCAAATGGGTGCTCTCCTTCATGACAATAGGCTCAGGTGTTTGGAACGTGGATGATGAAAGAGAGAATGTTAAGAACTCAACCGGTTCTTCTTCATCAAAACAGTCCTCCAAATCTGACAGATAAACTACCTCATTGTTGTCCTTCTGCAAATTCTCAAATTCCTCCATGGTATCCTCTTGATCTATAACTTGATCATCATGGTTTCTTTCATCCTCCAACATTGAGTTGAAGGGATCAAACTCTTCTTTAGCACTAGAACTCAAGAGAGATGAAGTAGAAAGAAGAATTGAAGGTTCTCTTGTAGCCTACTTTGTGCTCAAAGCCCTTGGATCTGTAATTTTCTCCTCCACAACTAGAATGTGCTCCTCTTCTTTTGGATTTGGAGCAGCTTCTCCCTCTTCTACTACTTGAAGACAATCTTGTTCTTGATAGAACTCTTCCTCTAGCACGAAGTTCGTTAAGTCAAACTCTTCAATCTGCTGCTCTAGAGGACAAGTTGGGACTGTAGGATCTTCTTCAGAGCTTTCTTCCTCCATGGCTGATTGTGCAACTTGAATTGAATCAGCATTCTCTTCGAATAGAATGCTAACATGGATACTACTTTCTGAGTAAACTGATTGCTGATCTGCTTCTTCTTTTTGCTCTTCTCCTGCTGTAGAAAATTCAGTCCTAACCACCACTTGTTTTCCAAATCCAACCTCTTCTAAAGGCTTAACCATCAAGGGGATCTTTGTCAACCCAAATTTAAGAGCCCAACTCTTGAGACTTCGAGTTTCTTCATCCTTGTTTGACTTTTCTTTTTGTTGTTGTTTTCCTTGACTAGAATTCTGATTTTTATCCTCCCAACATGGATTTGGGAATGCAAGAGGAGAAGTGGATTGTAACTCAATTGATTTTGCAATTTTTTGTGGTGGTGGAGGAGGTAGAAACTCTTGTTTATTTGGAGGAGAGGGTATTTCTGTTAGCTTTTGTGGAGGGGATGACTGTTTGGAAGGAAAGGGGAAGGAAGAATTGAGATGTGGTGGAAGACTAGGGAATGGAGAAATGAAATTAACTCCTGGGGCAGCATTGAATGGATTTAGAATTTGAAATTCCAAATGAGATGATGTTGCTTGAGTAATGGGAAGAGAAAAACCAGATGATGGTGTAGAACTTACCCATTGACAAGGTTGTTTAACACCAAGTGTATAGACCTCTATTTCTGCTGTCCATTGTGCAAGTTGGGGCAGCATCTTCATCATGAAGTCCAGCTTCTCCTGAGGGCTGAAGTGTCTTGGAAAAGGGCCTCCCCATGGACAAGGAGTCCTGCAACCAATTCTGATATATTTCATTTGAGCTGTTGCTCTTGATTGCACCATCTTCACCTCCATCTTTTGGATTTGTTCCAGCAGATCTACATTTTCTTCTTAACTGCCCTCACAACTAGCATACCCTTGTGCTTGACATGCTTCATATCCAAACTAAATTTGGCACTGCTGCTCATATGGGTAGACATGCTGATTTTGAATTTGATCAAAATGTTGATTTGGAGGATTTGTAAAACATGTTGGAGGTGTGATAAAATGCTGTTGTAAATGTGAATTCCATGATGGAAATGAAGTCATGATTGCATAACTTCATGAAATGGAAAAGAATGAAAATGATGGAAATAAGAATGGATGGAAATGAATGGAAAACAGGTCTGTAACTTAGAGAATGAGTTGTTTACCAGATGGAGTCGCCAGATATGCTTTTGAAAGTGCCTCCAAAAGGTTGAATCTTTAATAGGAACACACCAACCTATCAAAGATAAAGTGAAAGACCTCTAAAGTCCCACCGGGTGTGCCAAAACTGTTGTTGCAAATCATCAGCACCCCTGGATGCAAATTAGGTTTCTAAGTTGATGTTTCAGGCATCCAGTGTGATTGCACAACATTAAAACCTCTCTCCAAGTGTGGGACTTGTAAAATGAGAGAGGAATCTCCAAAGTAGAGGCTGGTTCCTCAAACTCCTTTGATCAGATATGTTATTTACACAATTACAGAGGTATGAATCCTAATCCTACTCTAAATTCTAAGGAGACAGAGATAGAAAGTGCAAAAATTAAAACTAAACTAATAGGTGATACACCAAAGGAGTGGCGAACACTTCTTGTTCATGAAAATTGACACAATTTCATAAAATGCAACATGAAATATCATACACAGGCTGATAAGATACAATTAGAGGTCTGAAATGAAGTAAGACAATACAAACAAAGGACTGAAAATTGATCACAGAGACTGCACTGTCATTTTTCACTGTCAAAATCCTTGCATTTGCAACATCAAAGAGGCATAAACCTGTTACAATCATGAAGAAGGTCTGATACTTTCAAAAATCACTTGTTGAAGGTGAAATAAGAAGCTTGCTATCCAAAAAAATGTTTAACCCTTTAAAAAATGAGCCAAATCTGGCTTTTACAGTGCAAGGGACGAGCCCAGGAGAGAGAAACATGGGAAAACATGGAAGGGATTCAACCATTGACCAAAATTCCATCAAAATAGCATGGGTGACCTTACAGACCCATTCCTTGACATTTTTAACCATGTTGGGAGAGAATTCGATCCATTCTTCATTAAAATCAGTGGTTGAAACATCATTTCTGTTCATAACCATGTGCCAGAAGCATTTTTTGATTCTCTCTCTCCAAACTCCACCAAAATGCAAAATTGACCCTTGAATATTGTAGAGAATTTCACCAGATTTCCATTGATATAAAGAACGTGAAAAACTAAGCTTTGGATCGAAAGATATGGCGATTTGAAGTTTTAGGGCAAAACAGGGCCAAATCGGGTCGCTTTGATATTTTTGGCTTGGACACGTGGCGAGTTCTGATTGGCTGTGGGCCTTCTAGGGGAAAATTTCCCACAAAAACTCTGCCGAGCCATAACTTGAAAAATTCATGGAGTTAGGAGGAAAAATTTACCTTTCTGGAAAGCTGAGAAAGAGCTCTATCCAATGGTGCCATTTCCAAAAGGTTTTGAGTGCCTGAAAAGCAAAATTTTGTGACTGAGGCACAAGAGAGGAAGAATGAGAGGAGTTAGCCACAAAATGAGTAGGGGTCACATTTTGGATAACAAGGCTTCAGGATGATAATTCTTATTTGTTTTCATATGAGTATGACACCTTGATCAAACACACTCCCTTGGAGGATTTGGATTGGTTCAAAAAGGAGAAAGATGATCTAGCTGAAATCTTAGCCCCTGTCTTAGTAAGAAACAAGATCTGGTTTGATAGGAAAGTCTATGAGCTTAGAAGGCATTTAGGTGAGTCCTCCTCCAAGGATACTTCAAAACCAAGGAAGGAAGCATTGACACCCAGTTCGGAAGCACTTGTGCAGACTCCTCCTGCCTCCTCAACTAAAGCTCCTACATCCTCCACTCCTTCCTCATCCAATTAAGTATATCAGAAGAAAATCAAGGAGGTCAAAAAGGAGCCTGTTGAAGAAGATCCCACGATGAAGCATTCAGAATTTCCCTCAGGTCCAGAGAACATTATTGTTCTTAGTGAAAGTGAAGAGAGTGAAGTGCCAGCCTCCATAAGTGCTCCAGAAGCCCCAATGGATAAAGACAAAGAAGTCCAAAGCACTAAGCTTCCAAGCACCATTGACTCCTCTGTACCAGAAGCTCCAAGCACTCCACTCATATGTCAACTGAAAGAAATAGTAGTGCATACTTTGAGTGCCATGATTT
Source organism: Taxus chinensis (assembly GCA_019776745.2). Classification (NCBI taxonomy): domain Eukaryota; kingdom Viridiplantae; phylum Streptophyta; class Pinopsida; order Cupressales; family Taxaceae; genus Taxus; species Taxus chinensis. Next base: position 661,258,996 of record CM034147.1, on the reverse strand, counting down.
CCTTTTCTCTCAGCCCTCTTACCCCACCTTCTTCTTCCTCCTCCTCTTTTGCATGGGTACATCCATTCATCAATAGGAGGAAGAGAAAGTCTTCTTGCTGAATCTCAGGACCCAATTTTGATGTTGTGGCGGCCATATTGGGCACTACTCCTCCTAGTCCTATCAAGAAGGCCAGGACTACCTCTAGAATAGTATTCGATGCTCAGGGCCAGCAATTCATGGAGATAACAAAGATAAAGTTAGACAAGCCAGAGCATGATTTGCAAACATCTGATCTTGAGCTCTCGAGGATCCCTATGGGAGAGTCCACCCCTGAAGGTGAGATTCACAATCTCCAAGAAATAGTCACCAGGGTCATCGAGAGAGTAGAAAAAGGGCAAAAAACTATAGAGCAGCTGGAAGAGAAGGCCCGGGTTCTTGCAAGTTTCATCAAGTCATTGTTGTTTAAGGACAAAGTTTTAGACCCCACGCCACTGACCACTCTTCCACCACCTGTAATCCTCAGTCAAGATGAAGTCAAGAGTATCAAAGATATACACAGATATTCCATCTATGGAAGGGCGATGAAAGCCATGGTGGATGATATGCTCGTTGCAGGATTGAATTTCATTGATGAAGCCTTCAAACTCAATGAGAAGGTAAATAATCTACAACAGAAACTCTCCTCCACTATAGGAAATATAGATAAAGAACTCAAACTCTGGAGCAGCTGTATAGTAGACCTTTGCCTTTTGGGGCAGATTGATGAAAATATTTTAATGGCAAGAAAGGTCTTTGATGATGCAAAAGATAATTTTTCAAAATTGTGGGTATATAGTGTGGAATGGAAAATCAAGGTGCTGGAGGAGGCTTCGGGAGAATTGAAGAATAGCTGGCAGAAAGGTGATGCCTTCAAGACTTTGGTGGTATCTACTTTCAAAGATATACATTATCACCTCCATGATGAGACCTCTAGTGTACCCCTCTCCTTACAAGAAATCAAATCTCAATTCAGAGATTTTGTCAAAGATAATTTATTCAAGGAGGATTCTATTTCCAAGGAAAAGATGAAGGAGATCTTCTCTCTCCAGTATACTATTGAAGAAGCAAATAAAGATTATCATACACACGTCGAATTCGACACAGAGATGGAGAAGTGCCTCAGATTTTGGACCTAGTCCACTTCCAACACATCAGTCCCACGTGGCAGAGACATAGTAGAGGCGTTGAAAATATTTAGACAGTGGATTCTAAAATCAGTGGACCCCTCTCAATCATGAACACCTATCTTCTTCTCCTGATTCTTCTCCTTTCTTCCTTTCTTCATCTCGGATTTATTGTAATTAGTTGGGGTATTGTGATTAACAGCCCTTTAACTAAGCATTAATTAAAATAAATAGTTACCAAGAGTAACTGATTTATAAACTATATAATGGTCTCTCTTTGTCATTGTGAAGGGGAATTGGGCTTATTTCTGAAAGTGTAAGAAATAGTACGGCAATCAATACAAAAGGATATTCTTTCTTTGTTCATCTAATTCCTTTATTTCGCAGCTATCTGTTAAATATTATTAGATCATTTTTCTGCATAATACCAAGAAGCTTTGTATTCTTGTAGATGTTATTTATGGAACTGTGTGTCCCCCCAAATTTCATCTTAGTAATTCAAATACAAATGGTCCAATTCCAATTCATTGTATTCTGGCATGCATAAGGAATTATTTTGTCAGCTATAATTCTAGAAAATGCCTTTCTGCTCATTTCCTTGTATTCATTCTTCTATGCTTTTGTGATTGATAATCTGTTTCAGTTCACGAAGCTTTCATGATACCCAAGTTCCACATCCAAGTAATGCGTTATACATTTGTAAATAAGTTTTGCTTTTAAATAAGGAAACCTCTCCCATCAAAGAGGAGGACTTCTTATCCCTAACTGTTTCCCTCATTAGGACCTTCTTTTGACAACTGACACCAACTCAATCCTCAGTCTCACTCTATAACTTCCCACCTTCTCTCTCTCTCTCTCTCTCTCTCTCTCTCTCTCTCTCTCTCTCTCTCTCTCTCTCTCTCTCTCTCTCTCTTCATTTTCTCAATTCACTAAAAGACATGATTTGAAAAATATGGCAATTTTTCTTTTTATAACCTACCTGACCTGACCGGTGACAGTTTCACCTTAACCAACATTAGTCATGTACCCTAGCTTACTGTGGTCAGTCCATATTGACCGACATCGGTTATACTGCTTAGCCTTTCTACTACCTCATACCCCTAATTTTTGACCTAAATCCTTTTTAATTTTACACTCACCTCACTTGGCCACACCACTTGACCTTCTTGACCTTATCATTTATTCCCTCACCTCATCCTCATTCGAGGACTCATTATTTTTCCCATACCTCGGCCCTACCAGTGCCGTGACCTAAAGACTTGGGCTTGTAACATTACTAGTGACCTTTTACCTCATGTGTTCATTATACCTTGCGGCACTATTATCTGTGTTGATGGACATACTGACCTTACCTTGCCTCTTGCCGTGACTGTTTATCCTAACCCAACTCTTGGTGTACTGGAATATACCTAAACGTTCCTGCACCTGACTTACGTCATGTTTGCTAACCATATCCTATACCTTGGATACTAGACTCACCTCAACCTTGTTTGGATAAACCTATCGACCTTTGACAATGTAGAGTTTGCCTTCTCTTCAACCTGGTATCATGTTGTAGTTTATACGTGTGCGTGTATTTAACTGTTACTACCTTTGACCCTGATCCATTGCCTAAATCACCTGAGTAGACCTTTTTTCTTGTTTACCCGTTTCCCACCTTCTTCTTTATCACATTCACCTTTTATCAAACCACTCACTGATTCTACCTTCTACCTCATCAGTTCCTAGTTTAAGGGGGATCACCTTCACCCACACATGGGGCAACCACATCTTATTTTTGTTCACATCGCTTACCAATACAAGCTACGCAAAAAAAGGGGCAAAATGTAGACACCAAAATTGGGTCACACTACCCTTGGTCCCTCGGTAAATAAAACACCTTGGACACATTCACCTAACCATGGCCCCTTTCATCCAACTCTAATATTAATTTAATTAATTTAATTAAATTAATTCATTATCCTCACAATATTTATTATTTAAATATCCTAATTGGGATAATGCCCCAATATCCACCTTACCTAGACACCTCATCTAGCCACCTCACCCTAAGACCTATTCTTAGTAAGTCGCCATAACTAACTAAGACCTACCCAAACCCTAAAAATCAAAGCCTACATTCCCTCTAACCACATTCCCGCATGTTAGAAGGAAGGTTCCATTTTAATCCATGGGGAAAAAATGAACGAGATCCCAGAAAATCAAGGGGATCTGCCTAGTTTAGTAAACCTAGGAAATCCCACCCTAACTATTGCCAATCAACCCAGAACCTCTGTCAGTTACCATTTAACACCCAAAAAAACCTTATTTCAAGGTTGGCACATTGTTTAGAGGTGGGTACATCTTCTGAGAACAAGTGACGAAACCAGATTTACATGCAATCAGAACCAACATTAGTACACACATCATAGCATCCACAAATCCATTTACCTTCACAGAAGCATCCAAGAAAGTTCCAGTACCAAACCAAGTTTCATCCATTTTATCACCCACCATTTCCAACTAGACATCGAGCTCATAAAAATGATAAGTTTTGTTAACTAGCATTGGTTCATTATCATTTGAGTAGATTATTTTAATTTTGTCATTAGTTTCTGCTCCCACTTCCATTCCCCCACCATTTACCTCCACGAAAATTTGACCATCCCTTCACTTACACCCGTGAACTACCCATACTTGGATTTTAATCATTCCTGTGCATACCTGGGACCCACACGAGCCTTTCCATTGCCATTTCATTTCCATCTAGCCTCATATCTACCTCCATCTCAAGTTTTTATTACGTTTCCTGTACCCTGACAATAGTGATGCCGATTACCCATAACTGCCACCGGTTAACCTAAACCAACATTGGTCATACTAGAATAATGTCAGTCTCTGTGTTTTGACCAAAAACTAAGATCAGGGCTTAAAACCTCCACCAAATACCCAAAACCACCTAGAACCTCACCCTTACCAGTACTAGTACCCTGACCAAGACCTTGACCTTCATATTCAGTCATATCTTAGCCTGTTGTGAGGTGAATTTGCTTATTGTAGATGAATGAGATACCTAAATCATTTTAACTACAATAGGATTTCCTTTATCATTAGCATTAAGTTTTTTTAAATAGTGGATTGACAGCCATCTAAGAAGTATCACTCTTAATGGATCTAGCATACACTAGGTAGTCCACTGCATATATTGTTTAAATTTCATTTGATGGTCTTGTTTTCCATTTCAGGTAGTTCCTCCAAGAAAAAAGGAAGCTCTCATGATCAGATGTGGATCCAGAAGTCCTACACACACAACAACCTACAACCAACATCTTAACATGTATTCCTCCTAGTCCTTTACCCTTATCTATTTTATCAACATTTGAAGAAGCGATCTAAAATCAGGTGAAACACCAAGGTATGTAAAATTTTAGCGATCATATTCATAGGGTTTCCATATTGCTACAAAAATTATTCTTGTAATAAGAGGTCTTAGATATTGGAATTTGGTGATAGTTGTGGATCAAAATCGTAGGAGGTGATTTGGGAGCCTATTTTCAAGTCATACTAATCATTAAAGGTCTAAAGAAGAAATTATAACTTGAAACTTTCAACATGACTTCTAGGATATTAGTAGAGACCTATGAGAGTGAATTGAAAGGTTATAATTCTATACTATTACTTCATTTTATGATAGTTCAAGCTCAGTCTTTGAAACTAAGGAGGAGGGTTTAACATCAACATAAAATTTAAGTCCTTGTACTTTGAATAGAGCCCTAAAAATTTGTACCTGGTATCTAGAAGGTTTAAGGAGTAATTTTTTATTGGTTTGAGAGTCATAATTTTTCTAGGGAACCAAAAATTTCATTAGTATTGAAATAGTTCTGTGCATGAGGTTGTGAGGTTACAAGGGATAATGACATTCTTGAGATGGAAGTTGATTTTTGAGGGATTTGTACTTGTTTTTAAAAGGTGAAATTTTGGAGTAAGTATCAAACCAACCTAAGGAAACAAAATTTAATTAATTCAAGTCTTGATTAGGCCCTAAGAAGCTATAGTAGATGAGAGTTGAATTCATAGGTTTAAACACAATCTATGAGACCTAACTAGAAACTTGAAATTATGATCTTGAGAATTTGTTCAGAAGAAATTCTCTGTGAAGCTTAGAATACTAATTTTTTCCGAAATGGGTGTTTTAAAAAGAAATTTGTTTATATATTGAGCCTAATTTAATCAAAATTTATACTAATATTTACTTTGAGGCAGGACTAGTAGAGAAGGCTAGGCTTGGGAAAGAAGATTGTGAAGGAAAGGACATTTGTATTAATAGATGAGAAACAAAAATTTTCCCTCATATTTGGATTCCTAAAGGGTACCTAAAATTTATTTTGTTAAAACTTGTAATATTTGAGTTTGTTCCAACTACCATCCTACCACGAGCATGCTCTTAAGAAGCCAAACATGACATTTTTGAGAGATAGAAATGAAGTGGATGATTTTGAATGATTTTTTCACATTTGATAGTTGGATTAGCATATTGTTACCTTGAGACACAAATTGTAGTTGTTGCAAAATATAATTTTCCCTTTTTATACAAAAAAATTCATATTTTGCAAGGTTTTCTTGACTTGGACTAGAAATCAAATTTGTTAGTTTTAAGTAATTTGAGTTATTTGAAATAATATAACTTGTGGAATGAGTTGTGTTTGGTGATGCTCTGCATCACATTCGAACCTGCATAGTATGATCATGCATTAATAGAGGTAGACAATGCAAGCTTACTCACCATCAATGAAGCCACATGGAAATAGGTTTATAAGGATGATTCCAAAATCATCTCCGAAATGAAGTTGGATTTTTGGAGTAAGATATCATATTTCTCACTAGTGGAAAATGTGATTAAGGTTGTGTTGAGATGCCTACATAATGACATGTTGTATTTTGACAAACCCTACATAATAAATAATAAATTATTAGAGAGGGTTATAGGGTTACTAGAAAAGGGAATTTAACACTCAAACTAGAGAAGAAGAAGACCTCGACATAACAATCAACTTGACTGATGGCCATGAAAAATAAAAAAAGAGGGGCTTGCATTTCAGAAATAAAAATTAATATATTAGTATATGCAGCAAAACCAATATGCCTCAAAATATTCCATAAAAAATAGGATCGCACACATGCATGAATTTCTATAATTTCCCTAGAGATAATATTGAGCTAGCATGAGTACAATTTGTGTGAGGCTCTGAATTCAAAATTATATGAAAATATAAGGAAAATCAAAGAAGGAAAGCATACATTTTATTATGGATCCATAATATTATGTTTAGCCATGTACTGTACATGCAAACTTATGGGGAACAAGAAACATGGCACATGAGACCAAAACACACCTATAACAACCCAAAATTTCAAATACATGAAAAACCTTCTAATAGTTGAGTAGATAAATTTTCTTGTAGGATGGACATAAAACATAAGAAAATTAGCAGTATCCAACTCTAGAGTTTCAGAACAAATAGTAGCCAAATATGAGAAATAAGTTGTGTTTATCATACACATTGATTATAAATTTTTGCATCCATTCATTCTAAATATATCTCACATTGTCCCACTACCATACATTTCCCCGGATGAATTGGTGGCAAAATTCGTAAAGGATCTCTGCAATATACCCATTGGTATATGGAAATTTTTTCCACTGAGTATATATAATATCATAAAATAAACTTAGGAAGAATTTTGGGAAAAAGACCGTAAAAATTACACAGAAGACCCAACATCGCATAATCTAACCTGAAAAAAACCTCCAATTCGTGCATCTTATGAAAAAAGAAAGAAATAAATTGATGATTAACTACAGATATCACCCATGGTATATACACAAAAAAATGTGACCACCGAAAGGTGCAAGAAATAAATGAAAAAAATCCCAGGAAAATTAATGTGGAAAAGGCCACACTAAAGCATATTCAAGGAGATGATTAAGAGGAAAGTTATGAATAAAAATACGTAAAGAGAAAACCATGTAAATAAAAAATTCAAATGATCAAAAAAACTTCATCTAAAGAAGAAAAGGAGACAACACACCACACAATTGAGGAATCTGAAGGAGAATAATATCTAAATAAAGGCAGAAGTGACCTAGAGAACACTAGAAGTATTGAGTCTTTGGAACAATAAGAACTCACTAGGGCCACATAATTTTTTAAAAATGTATTCCTTGAACGAGGTAGTGTTAATAAAATAACAAAGAAATATGATGTCAACAACATAACAAAGAAAATATAAATAATTGAAGTATTACTACACTACATGAAAAGGTTTTCATTTTCTATAGAAGACATGGCCCGCCTTCTGCCTAATTAGCTAGTATAAAGCATTAGGAAATAGTTAAGTTTTGATGAGAAAATAATCATGGAATAATTTGAAATAGAGCTCCAAGAAATTATAAAGAAGAAAAAAATCTACAAAAGACACATCACAAATAAAAGAGATAGAATAATGTCTCTGAATAAGATCTATGGAAATAGGATCCCAAAAATTTAAGGAAAAAGAGAGAGAAATTAAATAAATAAAATAGGATGAATAGAATATGAGGAAAATTGATGCAAAAGAGTAGAAGAAACAAAAGGAGAAAGAAAAGAAGAGAAAATATAAGAAAGAGAAGAAAAATAAAGAGGAGGAGAAAAATAAACAGGGGGAAGAGAATAAGAAGGTAGATGAGGTGGAGAAGAAGGAAGAGGAGAAGAAGAAGAAGAAGAAATAGGAGGAAGAGAAGGATAAGGAAGAGAAGGAGAAGAATACAAAAGAGGAGGAAGAAGAGAATACAGAAGAGGAAGAGAAGAAGAAAAGAGGATAAAGAACATAATGTGGATGAGAAAAGGAAGGAAGAGGAGAATGTGATAAAAGATAAAGAAAATAAAGAAATATATAAGACAATGGCTACCTAAGGAACTCCTCCACCTATAGTAGGACAAATTGAGGTAGAAGCCCTCAAGCATGGATCCTCAACTTTTTCAACTACAAACCTTTCCTCCTTCTCTAAACCAAATTTAGGTGCCAAGCACACCACAAGAGAGCACAATCTTGGTATCTCACATCCCTGTTTTCTATGAGTGGCCATAGGATTCCTTGACATTGATAAAGAATATTTTGGTGTAAATGAAATAAGATCATATTTTCCAATTGCAGTATGGAGTGGTAGAGAAAAAAAAAAGGAGGGATGCATAGTGCACCTAAATAATCTCACTCTAATCCAAAAGTCAAAATTAAGTACTATATTGGAAGAAAGTTCAAAAATTGATTGGATGCAGAGATGTGTGGGTGTTAAAAGACACCACAGAAAGAATGATAAACACAATCCAACTAATTAGACCTTGATATCAGGTGAATATGGCACTTCTAGTAGAAAATAGAGTGGAAAACACCTTACAAATTTTTTTTGCATGCTCTGTACATGATGATGCAAGAAAAAACAAATCCGTGTATAATCACTTGCAACTATAAATCCATAGTGGTTGGTCAGTATACTTCAATAATCAAGGATAGTAGAAATAAGTTAGAAATGGTTATTACATCCTTGGAAATTTTTATTGCCAATGTTTCTATATAGCATGCTTATGTCATGGGTTTTCTAGGAGTAACACAACAAGAGAAAGAAGAATTTGATAAACTTGAGACTAAGATAAATAAAGAATCTGTAGCCTAAGAAATTTCAAAAGATCTAGAGGGAACTCGCTGTCATAAATTGGTGGACTTAGAAAATAAGTACCAAGAAAACCATATTGGGAGAACAAATAAAATGAATGATATGGAAGAGTATAGTAGTATTATGAATATCACCATTATATTCCTACAACATGAGATTTAAGTGGAAAATAAAAAATACAAAGGTGTTAGTGGTACCTATATGCCTAATAACCAACACGTGATTCCTAGATGCATACGACATCTAGATGTCATGCCGAGAGAGTCAGAATGTGCAAGATTATGGGAATGCTAATGGGAAAACTATAGGAGAATCAAGTACTAAGACCGGGTAGTGTGAGTTCCTAGTAGTTGAACTGGCCAAATGGGAATCAGAGGCTATGTGACGGGTAGTGTAAGTTCCCTATTTTTTAATTGTTTGATTTGATTTGTTTTCTAAATTACGTTGAAAGTTTTTTTTAAATAAATAAAGAAAATAAATTCAACATAAATAAAAGACAAGTGCATTTAATATTTTAATCAACCAAATTCATTACCAATTAATTAAATAAAATGAAATGAAATACCATATATTCTATTTGTCTGAACAAGAAAATGAATTAAAAGAAAACTAATTAAACAACTAACAACATTTTGTATTTTTCCTAATTTAAATAAAACACATAAATAAACTATTATATAGACATAGGAAACTAATTAAAATAAAATACTACTACTTATAATATAATAAACTAAAAATAGAGAATAGTTGGATGTGGCCATTCCTCTGTTACAGGGTTGTCTAACAATGTTATTCTAAAAGAATGTATTCAAAAGTTATTAATCTAAATAAAATTAAATAGAATTCTTCTGGAAAAGATTTTGCCTCGAGTTTTTTTGGAAAGGGAAAATATTCTCACAAGAAATTTCCTCTTTTTCGTATGAACTTTCCCCAACAAAAGTAAATCTAAACTATTTTAAAATAAATTAAAGATGTGCAAGGATTTCTTCACTTCTTCCTCCAACTAATTCCTTGAGCAAATCCACAGGGATAAGACATGAAGAAGTTATCAAGGGAAAAATATAAGAAATATTTTGAAAAGAAATACTAGAAATAAGATAAATACATTCGGGAAGTGATGAAATATTCCACTTCTACAATTCTACCAACTCAAAACAAAAGCATTATTTCTATTCTAAGAAATACAAAGTAATTAAAGCCTTAAAGAATTCAAGTACAACCCCAACCTAGTTACTAATGTACTGTGGTATCTTCCTAAAGATGAAATGTTTGTTTTGTCTCCTCAAATTTGTATCTTCTTCCAAAGATGAAGTCCAATTGATCCAGGAATACACATATGTGGCTCGTAGCAAATAAAATAAAATACTGATTGTGGCTGGCTTGGTGTAAGAAATGACTGAAAGTAAATGGTAGGATAGAATAGAGTAAAGAGCTAGTTTCTATGTGGTTGCTCTCAAAATTCTAGTAGTATGAATTTACCTAAAGAATATGAAAAATCCAACCCATCATATGGGTAAAAGTTTGGCTTTATAAAATTTGGGAAAGAAGAAGTCAATTACATGTTTTGATGAAGAAGTGACAAATCAAAAAAAGGAGAGGTATTCAACATTCTAAACATACCCAAAGAGGAAGATAAAATCAATATGATTTTGAGTCCAAAAATAGGCAAAAAGGTTGAGAAATGAGTGAGAAAGTCTCTCTCGAAATCCAAACGAATGTATAAAAAATGTGCATTTTAAGTTTATGATATTAAGTGATATGACCATCAGTGAATGCAAAGAGGCAGTTATGCAATCACTAGGGTGGTTACACAACCACTATTGACAACTATGCAACCAATGGGGAAGTTACACAACCACTGCTGAAAATTACGCAACCTCTGGTTACATAGCTGGTAGGGTGGTTATGCAAACGCCACTAAAAATAACACAACTACCGCTTAGGACAAAGACAAAACTAAAAGGCGGTCTTACAAGAAAAATTAATTTTTTTAGAAAAAACAAAAGGGTTGATTTGACTTAAAGAGGGATGCAAATAACTCAAGGTTTTTGGCTATTGGTGAGTTATAATTAGTTTGTAATTATCAACCCAAGTTCCATTCCCATTGAGTTCATTGGATTCTTTCAATAAGTGGCCATGGGGACAACTTGAGGTAGGGGTCGAACTTCTCCATATGGACCAAATGGAACATAGTGGGGCACTCTGAATGTGGATCACTCAGTAGACATTAAGGACCCAAGCCCACCCCCATGTCCCACTTAGAGAAAGTGTTCCTCCACCACTCCAATTTATAGCTCTGTATAATAAAAGTGTTTACCATCCAAAGTTGTTATATTAGTAACAACACTCTTAGGCTACTTTGAAACTTTTTGAAGTTTTTTACTATGAATGACCCCCTCCTGATTCTATTGATGTCTCTACTAGATCCTGGAAGGACATTGTTGTTGTCTCTTTCAAATATATGGACCTTGGAAAAATACATCCTTAGAGAATTGATGTAACTCTATCTCTTCAAATCCTTTCCTCAATTACTAAAGCTACACAACCCTCTAGAGAAAAATCACTGATCAGTAAACTTATGGGTCCCAAACCACCCCTGGAAGAGATTCATAAGTGGGTTCATATTAAATGGGCTCCTTATGGCCCGATAGACATAGATGCTTTTTCTAATGGTTTCATGCATTTTACTTTCTCACATAAAGAAGATTTCACTCATGCCCTACTAAGTGGACCATGGTTATTTGGTAGGACAGGCTTCTACATACAGCATTAGACACCTAGGTTCAACGCTAAAAATGAAACAATGTCCCAAGCCACAATCTGGGTTAGGATTCCTGACATCCCCTTGAAGTTTTGACATCCTATTGTCATCAGTGGCATAGCCCGCTCCATTAGTTCTATAATAGCAGTGGATCAAGCAACTAAGGAGGGCTCTAGATTCATACATGCCAGATTCTATGTCTATATTGACATTATCTCACTGATACCATCCTTAGTTGATCTTTATTCTGAGCTATGAAATTAGATGCATCCCATTGAATACAAATACATTCCTCAAGCCTTCAACAAATACAAAAGTATAGGTCATAGTGCTCAGGCCTTGCCCTTCAAAGCCATCCTTGATCACATGAGAGAAGACTCGCTCACCATTCTACAAAGGTTTAATTTCATTCACAAAAACAAAAATGTTGTTAGTACTTCCAATCCTTTTGATGTCCTTTTGGAGTGTTCTGCTCTTCCTTCTTCTTCTTAGCTCTCCCCTCCTCCCTCTGCCTCTTTGGTGGGCTTCGTCTTTCTTTTCCCTACTTCCTCCTCTATTGGAGGGCTCCCTCCTTGTTTCTTTAGCTTCTACTCTGCCTCCCTCCGCCCCCCCTCTTCATCTCATCCTTCCCCTTCTGCTATGTCCCTATCTTCCTCTCATTCTTGTAACTTTCCTCTTACCTTCCCTCTTTTTGGATCCTCCCATTTGGCCCCCTCTCCTCCTTCGTCCATTTCCCTTGGTGATTTTCTGGAGCCTATTCTTCATCATGTGCCTTCTGGTATGTCTTCTATTCCTACTACTACTCATTCTCATCTTTGGGAGAATGCCAACATCTCTTCTTATTCTCCACTATCTATTGATAGTAGTCCTACAAAGAACATTAGAAACAACACCAAGTCAAAAATTGTTGTGGGAGCTAAGAAAATGAAAGGGAGACAAACAAATCAAGAAAATATTTAGGAGGAAACATTCCTCAATATAGCACAAGGAACACAAGGAATGCTTTCCATCTCAAGTGGAGCTAAGACAAAATATAAGAAATGAATATTTTCTCTTGGAATGTTCGGGGATTAAACGCTCCACAGAAAAAAAATAATCCTCAAGGATTTTAGACTCAAACATTTTCCTGATATTTTGATGTTATAAGAAACTAAATTTAAAGAGGAGGATATGCTCTATAAATTCTAGCCCAATGCCTCAGTCATTTCTCAGGTGTTTTCTAGTAATGCTGGTAGATTGTGTAACTTCTAGATCTGAAGACTCTCTTTGAGGAATGTATCATTAAAACCCCCTATTTTATGGGAATGTTCTTCCAAGAGATTGGTTAAAATCTGGGTTGGATTGTTGTAAATATCTATGATCCTAACACTGGAACACAGAGAGAAATTTTTTTGGAAAGGCTTGTTAGATTTTTGATATTCTTGTAAACACCCCTCATGGCTGATAGCTGGAGATTTCAATACTCCTCTATATCTGTCTGAGAAACAAGGAGGAACCGAGTGTCAACAAAAACAACAACAACACTGAAGCCTTTATTGACTGTATCAGAATGGGGGAATTTTTTGATATTGATCTTCATAGAGCTACTTATACCTGGTCCAACAGATGCATCATAAGCAACCACATTAAAATTAAATTAGATAGATTTCTGGTTTCTATGGACAAGATTGATCATTACCATGATTTCTACTTGCAAACTTTACCTAAGATAGCCTCATATCACTTCCCTTTACTCCTCACTGCCTCACAAGATATATGCTCAAAACATCCCCCTTTTTCATTTTGAACTAGCTTGGTTGAAAAATCATCAGCTAGAGAATCTTGTCAAGGATTGGTGGCAGACTAACATCTAAGGCTCGGCTATGTAAAAGTTTTCTAAGAAGCTTAATTTTGTCAAGAATAAGCTTAAGAATTGGAAAACTCAAGTTTTTGGGGACATCTGCAGAAGAAAGGATTTTCTAACTCTAAATATTTCCTCTATTTTGGAGAAGATTCACTCGAATGGTAGATCCCCCCAACTTCACCAGCAGGAGCTATCCCTTATCAATGACTACCACAATACTCTTGCTGAGGAAGAAATCTATTAGTGGAAAAGGTCCAAAGCAATATGGCTTCAACAGGGAGACCGAAACATGAAATTATTTCATATGAAAGCCAAAAAACATAAAAGTATAGATAAAATCAAGGATTTGGTCACTATGGAAGGAGCATACATAAATAAAGATTAAGAAATTGTTGCCAAGCTTATCAAATATTATGCTAGCCTCCTATATGAGGGTCCCCCCATGCAAAGAAGATTGTCAGAAATGCTCCAACATATACCTAATTTGATCAATGATGTAATGAATGCCAAAGTCACCTAGCCCTTCACTACAAAAGAAGTTAGAAAATTTGTCTTTAATATGAAGAGTGATAAAGTGCCTCGCCCAGATGGCTTCCCAGTGCCATTTTTTCAAACTTTCTGGCACATTGTTGAAGCTGATATTCATGCGGCTATTTTGGATTTCTAGTGAAAAGACATCCTATTAAAGGAATGGAATAATACCCTTGTTTTTTTTGCTCCTAAGTCTATGGGATCCAAATTGATCTCTAACTATAAGCCCATAAGCCTTAGTAATACCTCTTACAATATTATTATAAAAATTCTTTCTTCCAGCCTAAAACCGTTGATGGCTAGTTTAATCTCAGAACATAAAAATGGGTTCATAGAAGGTAGGTTGATACAAGGAAGCATCATAATGGTTCATGAGGAGATGCACTCTACTTCTCTTAAAATTCAGCTAGCGTGATCATTAAACTTGACATGCAAAAGGCATTCGATGGAGTTTGTTGGCCCTTCCTTCTTTAAGTCCTGGATGTAACATTCCCATTTTAAGAATTTAGAAACAAGGGAATTTTTTTACTCAATGTTCTATAATATAAATAAAGCATTATTTGGAACATACATTCTATGTCAATCAATCTCATAATAGATAACCATATGCAGCTGTAAATGACTCGGTGATACACCGATCTATTCATTCCATGACTCGGTTACCTACCGATCTATTCATGTTTAACTTTAAGTACTCGATACTCATCGTATACTATGTATACTTGGTTCTCTTACCCTAAGTTAGGTACTAAGTGATCTATTTAAAGAACCTATCTGAATATTTGTTACCAATATTCATCTGATATCACGTTGCTTTAAACTAGGTGACATAGGACAATGCAACCAATAGCTTAAGATACTTTGGCCAAATATTTTCAACATACTGTTCATGTCACTATTCCTAGATGGTGTACTCATCATTCTATAATGTGTCCTTCACCTCACTCATACGTTATCTAGAATGGTCTTTACTGACTACCGTTAGTCCACTTGTCCAAGGTTTAACCCTAGCCCAGGTTTAAAACATATTTTATTATAGGAAGATGCTCACAATGACTTAGGGTATATGGGCATACTCAATTGACCTAAGTCAACTAGATGTGCCAAGGTACCCTGAACCATTGAAAGCTACTACCTATCCTAAACATGCCACTAACCTGACCTAGAGAGAAACTAAGTTCAAGTCCTTATTTGTGTGTAGATCTAGATGATCAATGCAGAAGGGTGTTACCACATGTCAACTACAATGTTGTACCCTCAAGAAGACCCTAGTCTTCTTGAAGGTACAGTCCTGCAATTGGTGTGTGCCAACATCCTACAGAAACTGCCTCATCAAGATGTACATACCCCAAAGAGGTTATTAATACATTATTAATTTGGATTATTTAACAGATTATAGCAACCTTGCTTGACCCAAATCCAACACTCCATAAGTTATTTTCTATATTTTATTCAATTAATCATTAAAGAAATTTCTTAGCTTATTATTGCTTTTAATGTTTTTTTACTAGTTTAACAAGCAGTTAACCAAAAATAGGACAAAAATATCATAAGTTCCATTATAATGTAACTTAACCATTCAAAGAAGGTGTAGCAACCAAATTGGTTCAACTATAGTAGACTTCATAGGAAATGAAGTCTAATGATTAACGATCATATCACCAATCTTTAGATTACATTCCTTTGAGTGAGGAAGAGTCTTCCTCTTCATGATTAAGTGTTAGGGTTGTCATACCCTTCTTATCCTTCACAATTTCTATAGTTTTACTATGTATTCATTACACATTCCATTACTATATTAAATTGTTTAGATAATAAACATCATCTTATGCAAATTAACAAGATGCATCATTATAAGGGAAATTGAACTAATTCCCTTTATCCATCTTATCAAAGGATATCTAGATAAGCATAAAATAATATGAAGAATATCAACAAGATAGAACTTCTATCTTCCTCATAAAAGTACGAGGTAATTTACACAACCAATGCAAGTAAATCTCCAACTTTCAATTCATCATTAAATACTTATTCATTTACAAGACTATACATTTCAGGCATACTGTATAACAAACAACCTTCATTCCAAAAAGAATACAAATTTTCTTTTTCAATACAACTCAAGAATGAATCAGAATTCTTTACAAAGAATCAAACTTATATCAGCTAATGCATCATATAAGTTTTTTCCTTCTTTTATCACTTACAATGTCCATCTGCTAAAATTGCTAGCACAGGTCAGTTCAATGAACTGAGCATGATAAGAACTAAGCATTAAAACAAGGTGCATTCCACTAATTGTTTCATTAAAACAACTCTGCTTTAATGAAGCAATTAATGCAATCATACAAAATAAGCCTAAGTAATAACATCCCAAAAAGAAGCACAAATATAAATCTACAATCACTTTATGAGTGACCATTATATAATCAAAAACTACTACATTATATTCTATAAGTATTGTCCCAACCGATACTTATTTACAATGATTAGCAGCCCTTGGCATTTAACTATCCCATAATTCTTACAGAATTTGAAATACAGAATTGATCTTTCTATTGTCAAGAGTTTCTTTCGAAATCAAAGACTTCCTTATCATTCCTTCCAAGTTCCAGTAAATTCAAGTTACTTACAACTATGTAATCCTTTTAAGATGAATCATCCTACATCTTAAATAACCAAAAGATTCACAAATCATAAAAAGGTAGCCTAACTCTAGGTTAAGTAAAATAACCTAGGTTCTAGATTAGACCTCTAAACAATTCAAGAATGTATACCAAGTCATCAATGTTTCATTTACCAAATTGAGACATTCCTAGAAATGTCCATAGGTATACATCAAGTATAAATGTAAACAATATCAAATACTAGACAATTACTTACAATAAGTAAAATATTTGATTCAATCAAACCTATACAGGTTCATAAAAAGATAAAGGAGAACAAATTGAAAGTACATAATTTCCATTTACTTTTAATCCTCAGAAAGGAAATATCAACATCCTCAATTTAAACAACTTAAACGATTTAAAATAAGATTCAATACAACTATTCTTGAATTCAACATTCATTATGAAATAGCAGTTAGGTTCAGAGTGAACCAAATTCATACATATATTATTCATACATATGAAATAAAGAAACAAATTCATCATTAATTTAAGAGATAATCAATCCTTAACAAGAATTCCAATCTAATCCAAGAAGGAAGAGGAACAAATAGTTATAAACTCACTTTCAACCATTATGAGTTTCCAACATTGATTCAGATATTAGTAAATGATCAAACTCCTATATTCCATTATGTAAGATATGACTCATATAGGGTTATCTTTTACCCTTATCCAATCGAGAAAGGATCATACTATCTGTTAAGTACATAGAGAGTAATAACAAATACAAATTTCAAAATATGTATGCCATAGCCATATGCAACAGTCAAAGCAGAGAAATTACCATCCACTTTCAACAGGTTAGACCTAACTAAAAACCACTTGGAGTCGACAAGGCAATAAGAACAACACCTCAATTATGAAACCAAGCAGGCTCAAACAGAGTTGATTAGGTTTCCTAATAAAACCAGAAAGACAAACTTAAAAAGAAGTAAGTCTATCATTGAAAAGTATCCAAGAATAACTCGAATAAACCAAACAAACATGAGAAGGTAATTCCTCATGACACGCAGATAGAGAAAAGTTGATTTCCAGTTTTAGAGAGTAATTTAACAATACTATCCTCAAATATCAGAATGGATAGAAAAATGATTCCAAGAAACTCTATTAGACTAACAAGATAGTTTCCATATCGATGAAAGAAAGTCGATCTACAAGAAACACAATCAGCTGAGTTCCACCAAAACAATTAGAACTCTCCACATCTGAAAAGAAAGATCGAAAAGGGAAAGAACCCCAAACCAAGTTCAGTGTATTGAATAGTTCCATTCCTGTTCAGTAAGAAAACAAGACTCAATACAAAGCTACAGTCAAACAAATCTCGTATCCATAACAACTTGAACACAAAAACTCAAACCGAGCTACAGTCAAATGGGACTATTATCCCATAATAACTCGTATTGTCTCTCAGGACCAAACAATATGACTATACAACTCTTAATAAAAGCAAAGTTCATGGCAGAGAAAAATCAAATAAGAAAAGGGTATTCATCCCCCTCTTCGTTGTTTAAACAAGCCAAAGTAACAACTTAAACCACACTTCTCTTTTATCAACAAAACACGAGTTCCAGTCTGAAATGTACATATAGATAAAATACAGATTGAAAGAAGATTAAAATGCTCCTTTCTCAACACAACTCAAGATGTTTCCGAAGATCAAATAAACAATTGAGACAATAAAAGGAGTAATGCAAGATACCCAAAGATGGGAACAATTTATCACAGTATTTTTCCACAACTCCTGTTCAAAATCCGTTAAGTGCATTCCTTTACGAAACGTAAAAAAAGAGTAACCAATGCAAAAAAACCAACTTTAGAAAGCGTAAAGAAACATAACAATACACTTCCCATTCTCAGCAAAGACTTCCTGCTAAAATTTCCAACAAAGCTTATACACCCAAATCCATTTTTGAGTATAAAGTCCAAAAATATGAACTAAAACCAAATAGAAGAGTCTCGAAACTCAAAATGTATTATCACATTTAAAATAATTCAGAGAGAACACACACACAAGTACAACCTTCTCATGCAAGGAACATGAATCCAAAAATCACATATTTCTTCCATCAAGCAAGAAAATAACCAGAGCAAACCAAAAACTATTTACCCACAAAGAACAAAGTTGTTTTTATGAAACATTTAAAGAAAAGCAAGAAATCTTAATGGGTAGAGCCTATCATGCCTGATAGTGCCTCTGCCAATTCAAAGAAGACTTCCAGCCGAGTTTCCAACACCTCTTCTTCTCCAAGTAAGATCAAACAACATTAATATTTTTCCAACAGTGCCTCTTATACATTCCTCGAACCGAAAATAGATCAAAGAATTCAAAAATAGCCACTAAGTGTAGATCAAACTGCTGGTTTGAAAAACTAGATAGCTCCATGCAGAGCAAAAATCATGAAGCATGCAAAGCAAAACAACTGCCAACAAATCCGCTAGCATGCCTTCCAAGATGGCTTGCTCACCAAACCCGAGGCATATTAATGCCATTAATTCCAAATTTTCCTCTTATCTTTCCTTGCCACCGCCATCCATAGTTGGCAAGACCTAATTGAACTTCAAAATACATTTCCAAACTTAGCGATTCCTCCACGTAGGTTCCACTAAATTCCCATGCAATCACCAAATCTGGCAGTACTCTGCCTTATTAAATAAAAAATCACATCTCATTAATAACTTAGGAACCGTCGCTTAGCTCCCACTTGCCAACCGACCCCTAGGTTCCCTTTCATACCCAATAGTTTAGGATAGATGAAATTAGCTTAGGTTAGATCTTAGGTTAATTTAAAAATATAACCTTCCTATCAATAGATTGTCACCTTAGGTTAGGTCTTAGTTTAACCAAATACAATAGGTTAAAAAAAAACTTAGCATCCCTTAGGTTATTTCCCTCCACACTAACTTAGCATTTACAACTTAGGTTAGAATGTCATCCCACGTAAGGTGGATTAGAAGGAGTTAGGAAATTTTACTTGAGCCTCAAATCTTATTAGGATAGACCGTATAAATATAGGGCACATTATAATTTCCTTTTTCTCAAGAATCCTAAAGTAGGTTTCCCTTAATGCCATTAAGCGCCCTACATAGGTTAGTCAAGAAGAACTAGGCACAACACAAAACCAAATGCTGGCACTGTCTTCAAGATGATAGAGAATTGCAACAACACAAATTCAGTCTGTTAAGTCTCTTAATCAATGAATGTCAGTTTTTCATTCAGTTTAGATAAGAAGATTTAAAACATTCCTTGGATCAATGGAATTGATCCAAGGGATGAGTCCAATTGCAAAAGATAATTTTGTAACTCTTAAAACTAGATTCCAGCTTACTCATAAGAAGTGAAATAGATTTTTGTAAGCAACAACATATCAACCCTACAATCAAAGAACAATGATTTATCCACGGCAAGCATGATTTTTCAACAACCATGAAACATACATTTGTCCTAAAAATCACATGTCAATGCTTGCAATGCAAAAGAGGAATAGAACAGTTGTCGAGGGTGTTACACTAGAGAAATTTGGTTTTGGGGAGAAATGGAGATCCTAGACTTTTAACTATATTTCAACCCCTAAATTCTCCATTTTGATAAATGGTGTCCCTCAAGGTTACTTCCCATCCAGTCATGGAATTAGGAAAGGGGATCCCCTATCTCCCTTCTTTTTTATCCTCATGGCTGACACTCTTAGTAAATCTTTGGAAGCAACTAAAAGTGATGGCAGCATCAACAGTATCACTACTACCTCTAGAAATCAAACACATTCAGACAACCAATTTATTGATTACACTCTTCTAATGGGTATATATTTTGTGTAGGAATCTATGGTTTTGAAACATATTCTGGATTACTATCAAGTGACTTCTGGTCAAAAGATAAATTTTGGGAAGAGTAGTATTGATTTTATCAATATCCCTGCAAATAGACATAGGAAAATTGCTAACATCTTTAGTTGTAGCATTATCAATCTCCCCTCTTCCTATCTAGGATCTGAATATTTTTGGGAAGACAAACTAAGAGACTCTAGAACACAGTTATTGATAGATTCAAAAATAAACTTGTTGGATGGAAAGGATCTCTCCTCATTCAGGAAAGGAAGCTTCAACTTGTTAAAGCTACCTTATAGAATTTACCGATTTATTTTATGTCTCTTCTGAAAATGCTTGTTTTAGTGGCCATTGTTATTGAAAAAATTCAAAAAACATTTATCTATTTAGGATCTGAAGAATCCACCTAGTTTCTTGGAAGTTGGTTTGTAAACCAATGACTTTAGGAGGTTTGGGTTTACGTATAATAGTTGAAATGAACTCTGCAATGCTTACAAAATTAGGATGAGAAGTTTTTAACAATGGAACAACCCCTTGGACGCAGATGATGATCTTTAAATACCTTTCTTTGGTGGAGGATTTATTGGATGAAAAAACTCCAAATGGTTTAACCATTTGGAACTCCATCAAAAGCACTAGAAACTTGATCCAGGCTGACACTAGATGGAAAATTGGTAATGGAAATAAGGTGGCCTTCTGGAATAAAAAATGCACTGGTGACAATGCTTTATCTATTGACCCCTATTGGGATCCTATAAGGTCAAGGCTAATTAGAACTTTCAATTCTTATGTTGCAAATTAAATTTGATAGATCTTCATTACCCCCATGCTTGGCCATACATGTTTGGGAGGAAGCGTGTTGTCACCAGATTCAGTTGATTGAAAAACTAGAGATGGTTTTGTTGCATCATTGTTTTCAAATCTCCTATATGAAGGATGTTAGAATTTGGCCTCTTTTTATTTCTAGCTCTTTCACAGTCAAGGTTTCCTTTCTTTCTCTTCCACACAACTTAGAGGGCCCCTCACTTCATCAAGTCCGGTCACCTCAAGTTATCCCCAAATTAGGTTTTTTTCACTTGGTTTGCATTCAGAGATGCCTTTCTTTCTAGAGAGAATCTCAAAATGAGGGGGTATTCTTTACCTACCAGGTGTGTGTTGTGTTTTAATGCTATTGAATCCTCAGCTCATCTTATTTTCATTGTAACTTTTTGGTCACTATTTCGAGTCTTCTCCTTCATATTTTTGGAGTGTCTTGGGTTTTCCCCAAGTCCATTTCGGATGCTATTAGTCAATGGGTGCCTCTCTTTCATCATCTAATTGTCAATATTTCTTGGAAATTTCTCCTTCTTCATAAAATATGGAACATCTGGAAAGAACGCAACAAAATAATTTTTAAGGATCAACACAATACCCCTCAATAGGTCTTCACTCTGGTGACAAAAAGTTTACAAAATATCTGAAATGCTACATTTAGAAACAACATAAATGTAAAATTTTCGTTAACATGGATAGAAAGTGGTTGCAACAACTCCATATTCCCTTCCAGCCTTGTATTCTACTGATCTAAGGGCAAGTACCATTTGGACCCCTCCCCAATTAGGATGGCTCAAATTCAACACTGATGGGGCTGCTAAAGGTAATATAGGTATATTAGGTGGGGGTTCTGCTATTAGAGATGAATTAGGATAACTGATGGTTGTTTTTGCATCATTTTTTGACATGGGTTCCAACCATAGAGCCGACGCTTTGACCATTTTAAAAGGTCTTGAACTTGCCACTAATTTTGGCAGAATCAACATAATTGTGGAACATAACTCCATACATATGATAAACCTCCTTAATAATAAGGGATTCGTCAGTTGGACTATCAAAAATATTATATCCAATATCAGACTCCTCCAATCTCATTTTAGCAATGATCAATATCATCATGTTTTTAGAGAAGGAAATAAGGTAGTTGACCTGTTTGCTAATATTGGAGTCTCTCAATAGAAACAACAAATATGAATCAAGAACTTTCCAGATTTAGTGCTAAAAGCATTTAATGATGACTATTCCAAAAAATGACAATTTAAGCAAGTTCTTTGCTTGCATCACTTCTCATGATTATTAGGGTTATAGATTTATTTGGGTGTATATTTCCCTTACCGATGGTGACGTTTTAATTTATGATGATTTGAAAGAGTGTTTTAATAATATTATTAGCCGCATGTGGGAATCTGAGCAATCATGTTTTTTTCCTTTAATGAATATTTTTAATAATAATGGTGTGCAACCCATTTTTGAGTGGGAATGTGTCAAATGGGACTCAAATTTATTTATATATAACCACAAAAGTTTTTTATTTCAATTCATTTGTATCTTTTATTTCTTGTTGCCACAAAATATGGGTGGGCGCTCTAGTTTAGTTGGAGCCTATGAATTGTGAGGTCCTGATGAGGTGGTTTGGAAAATACTTAAAGAGAAGGGGGTCATGACTTTTATTAAAAGGCTCTCAAGGAATTCTATGGTAGTGTCTAGTAGTGTTCTATCTTCCTAGAAGAAAGACCATGTCAAAGTGGGAAAAACGAAGTTTGAAATCTCAGTGGAGAGTATCACGAAAGTTACAGGACTCCCCAATGATGGTGATATTTACTTTAAATAATCCTTAAAGGTGGAAATGATGACATTTCTAGCCATGAGAAAGGAGAAATTTTACTTCTACAATCAAGTTATTAGTGTACCTCTCTCAAGGACACCTGGGATCAAGTTACAGAATAGATTATGAGGTACATTACTTTGGAGGGCAGATACAAGCTAGTTTACGGGCCACAACTTTTCATTTTGGATCACTTCCATAATGGTGGTAAGGTTAACTTAGATAAATTTGTTCAGTAGTCTCTATTTTTGTCTATCCAAAAGGCTTGAGCACATGAAGGTAATTTACTACATCATTTTTTAATTTACCTACTCTTTAAGCATGCTGAGGATTCTCGTGTTCTAAGAAAATTTCCTATAGTTGTTGGATCTGCCACCACCTCCCTCTACCTCCACCTCCTCCCTGCCCCACCACTTGCTACCTTTGTCATTTCCTGAATTTCCCTCTTTCCTCTAACACAAAAGTTGAGATTACTGTTCAATTTATTGCTTCTTCCCCCTCCCCCACCCATTCTCAGTCCCTTGTGGCAAATTCCCATCCCACTTGTGTTTCCCCATCTCTCAGCTTTTGTGGGTGTTGTTCCTCCTTTTCTAGATGTTTTAGGTTCTACACAAGATGATTTGATTCCCAAGATTCTACTCAGCATTAATAAATCCTACCCAAAATCCCCAATTTATTTTGGCTCTGGTGAAAAATTAATGAATATGATGACGGTGAGGAGGAAACTGGCTTTACAAAAGAGGATAATGAAGGGGATGGTGAATATTATGTGGAGGAAGATGTTTCAAAGGATGTTGCTGAGGAATTTTCTGGAGAGGGATGTCAAGGAGAAAAATACTAAGGATGTTGCTGAGGGATACAACCAATCTAGATACAGATTTGGAATGTTGTGTTTCTATAGAAAAGAGTGTTGAAACTGTTGTGGAGCTGATTCATGGAGTTTTTGGTAACATCAAAAAATTTCTTAAAGTCATTAAAAATGGAAAGAATCTACAGATGAAACCTGGCTCCATCTCCAAAATGGATGCAAAGAAACATTCATTGTTGTTGAAACTATTTCTAGAAAAACTATGGATTCTGTTGTGATTGGTGTTTTGAATGAACTTAAGACTAATATACCTATGTAGCCTAGGTTTTTGGGGCCTTCTCGATCTTTTTGGATTATGGTTTCTTTTTTGTTGATAGACTAGCTACTCTTATGTTTTATCAAGCTTATCTGGCAAGTTAAGGGCATTTTGTAAGATGAATGTGGGGTCCTATCAAAAACCTCACCTTTTACCATAATCCAAAAAAAAGGAGGGATGAAAAGAATAGGAGGAAGGATCTAGACTTAATTTTTACCTTAGAATAAGTTTTTATCATAATTGGAGATTTTACCGTTCCAAAAATATAACACTATGCAATTTTCGGGTACGTACATATTGCCCCCTTGGAAAATCATTTTAGCCATGAAGAGGCATAAAACGTGAAGTCTGTGTATGGATTTCCCGAATTGGAAATTAGAAATTATACCTTATTCACCATTGTGTTGAAAACACACCAATCCATACTTCCCGCCACCGTATCGGCAAGGCTGAGAAATATACCTACTCCAATGTATACAATCCCTACACACACAATGTTAGAAATTCCAAATATATGTTATACTATTTCATTTTCACTATTTTTAGAAATCATTTATTTTTTGCAAGTTTGTTGAAAGTAGAGCTCTTGGTTTCTTGCAAAGGTTTCATTCGTGAGTATGGTTAAATTGGAAGGGATTTAGAAATGGTGGTGTTGGACCCAAAAAAGGTGGAAGGAGTTCATGAATAGGTTAGACATGAGATATTTTTATTGAATTATATTTTGGATTTTACTTTCTGAATGCATCCAAGGAGGATTTCTAGGAAATTCGTAACTGAAGCGGTCGTAGGGGGGCTCAAAAGAGGTAGATAGGTAGAGTACCTTTATTGCTTAGTCTCATTTTTGTATATTTTATTGATTTTTTTTTGTATTTCTAGCTCATGGTGAGAATTTTGACCACACTTACTCTATGGTTTTACAACATTGTACATGATAAATTTGACATAATATATACACATATAGACACATTTTTTTGGTTCAACATTCTTTGTAAATTTTGACTTCATTGGAGTTTTCTTCATCTGTGTACTCTTAGATGGTTTGGAATTTCTGATACTTTTTTATGTTTTATGAATGCATGCCATGGATGATTATGAAAATGTGATATAAAGAAATATTTCTTATATATATTGATGATGTATATGGAAACAAAATGTAACATAGATACTTTGGTTTTCAAGCAATATTTAGAAATTCTATTTTATTGGAAAAATGTGATGAATGTGATATAATAGAAAGATGAAATTATTACATTCCTAACTCCACACAACCAGTAATATGCAAGGGCTCATCACCGAGAGATAAGAAGGATGCAATTTTTATGATTTTGTTGAATGAGGACGGTGACAAGAAGATAAAATTTTAACAAATATCCAATTAGAAACCTACAACTCAATTCTAAGCAAGGTCAACTAACCAGTTCAGAATGTGATTTTCTTGTAATTTTATCTATAATTAGATCCGAAAAGGGCCTTTTGATTGAAAAAATCTGGTTTTAGGGATGTATCTCTTGTAACATACACATCTAACTCACTTTCTTGGGATTCTTAAGATTTGAAAGCACTTTTTATTCATTGAATTATTTATACCTTATTAACTTATTTGACAAGACCCCCTAGGTATTTTCCCATGCTAATAGTAAGAATTATAGGATCAGCACCAAGGAAAATGCATAGGTGAGTAAGGGCACTTCCCTCCTTTCCCAACCTCACACTACCAGTGAGAAGTGTGGGATCATCACCAAAGGTTGGTAGGGAAAATAAGTGTAGTTTTATTTTGAAACGAAAGAATTTTTGTGTTTATTGTTCATTTATATATTTTTTGTTTAATGGTTTTAGAATTTTTCTTTTTGGAAGGAACACTTGTTGTTAGTATTGACCCCATGCAACCAGTAAGATGTGAGGGCTCACCACTAAAGGTTAAGATTGGTGGACAAGAACTCTAGGTGAAATGTTTAGATTGCTTCGATTATGAGAGAGGTTTTTAGGGAAAGATGTGACATCAAGAAGATTCTAGAGCAGACTATGGGAAAAATAACTTGAGCTAGGAGAAACCTTTAATAGAACTAATTGTGTAAGCCTTGGTAGGGACCAATATCAGAAAATCTGTCTTAATTGCTAAAACAATGAAGATATTTATATAATTTGGAAATTATATGATGGATACTTAGAGAGATATGATTGAATTTTCCTACCAATATTTGGAAGTTTCTTAAATATTACTTGAAAATTAAGATTTTTTTATTTATAATTTCACAACATGATAATTCAGATGGTAAATAGTATGGATGTAATAGTGTATAGTGTGAAAATGTAAATGAACTATGCATGGAAATATTTAGGGTGAAGCCAGTTGATGACGTCAAACTCCTCACCTCCCATGGTACACAAATGATACACATGATCTTTGAAGATTTCATTCTCTTGGCAAGGGCTTACTAACTTAGGTTTAAAATTACCACCTCGCCTACAATTTTATAAATATGATCATCTAACCTTGGCATCAATCCATCTATTTGAAAGAGATATTTATAAACCTCTCTACAGAGTTTTGATATATCATATTCATGTGATCATGACTGTGCCAGTCAATTCTATCCCCAACATAGGGAGTAGTGGTTATATTTAAGGTTTTTTTGTGCTATGTGATTATTATCGTGGACATAATGAGATTGGTTTTTGACATATTTGTGAATATACTAAGGATAGAAATGGAGGAAGTCCTAAAGATGGCTCTAATGTGTATCGCTTTGTTCTCAAAATCCTCTCCTTACTTCGTTATTTCTAACATGTTTATGCATAGACTGAGATCATCAACAGGAAGAGATGTTATACCAAAGAGGTTACCCAATTACTTGTGGTTCAAAGGGGGGAAGAATAATTTCATCACTCTCGAAGAGTTTCATAATCTTGGTTATGGTTTTTGTCGACAAAATTTCCATAGATATCGCCTTACCCTTATCATTTTTCGCTACCTCAAATGTGTGTAGGTTATCGACTTCAACTTTTATAATGCTTGGGGTGGTCGTGAACAATTATTTTGATGGAAGTAGTTTATTTAAATGATTCACATGGAGCTTATATTCTGAATGGACCTTGGTTTCTTCTTGATTTTTTCTAAATGTATGTCAAAGGGCTTAGCATCCCCTTGAGAAATGAATACCTTTCCCAGGTGGAGGAATCTAACCTCTTAGAAAAAATTGGAGGGAATTACCTTTATCTTGTGAATCCAAGGTCTACCAAGGATTATTTTATCATTCATCTCTTTTTCAATGATGTAAAATTCCCATCAATATGGTTTTCAGCCTAAGGGTAATAGGAAGAATTATAGTTTTAATTGAGGTATATTTTCATACCCTCGTATCTCGTTTCTCGTAGAGGAGTAGTTAGTATCCCGATATCCCAACTTCTGCAAGAAATATAAGGGAGCCACATTCATAGTAGCCTCATCATTGATCATGGATCTCTTGATGTAATTTTTATAAACCCAAACTTGCAAATATAATGAGGGATCACCTCTTTTGGCTATTTCAACAATCATATGTCATCTTGTTTATATAAAAAAACCCAATATCCCTATCACTATGTCTTGGAGGATGTATGTCAAATTGAATATGATTTATTTGACCTCTAGGAGGATGTGTAACATGGATTAAATGACCAATAACCAATGCATCAAGAAATGTAGAATGATGCACAGGGGAATTCTTCAACAAATCTAGAAATGAGATGTGAGAAAAGGTATTTTTCAAATCTGATATCAAACCATAGGATCCCACTAGTTTTAATATTGTGTATGAACGTCATCCTGTGAGAAAAAATGAGTAAGGAGGGGTTGTGAAATGTATTATCTTGTTTGATTTGTATTAATTTCTATCTCAATCTCTAGCTCAACTAATCCCAAAATATTTGTATTGTTGTTTGAGATGGCGTAAGGAGAAACCTGAGATTTATCAGAAGTTGAGGGCCATATGGTCATTATTCCCTACATGAATACCCTTGT
This sequence comes from Taxus chinensis, assembly GCA_019776745.2. NCBI lineage: Eukaryota > Viridiplantae > Streptophyta > Pinopsida > Cupressales > Taxaceae > Taxus > Taxus chinensis. Next base: position 661,230,770 of record CM034147.1, on the reverse strand, counting down.
TTATATTTTGAGGATTCACCTTAACATCTTCATGAGGCTTAGGGAATGGGTCCTGATAGATGCCTAGGTTTTTATTCTGAGGTTAGACATGCACTTGATAACTAGGTTTTGAGGTTCCTTCAGGATTTTCTATGAACATGTCCACAAAGAGATGCCTTTTGATTATCAGGGAGTCTTTATATGAACTTGTTGTAATCCCTACAAGTTCTAGTGTTATGACTAATAACACAATGAAAACCACAATAAATATTGGGATCATAGTCTCTTGACCTTTGGTTAGATTTTTGTTTTTTATTATAACCTCGGTTATAGTTCTGAAACTAGTTGTTATAACCATAAATTGTTTCCCATTGGCAGGAGTTCTGGTATTGGTTCATGCCTTGGGTTTGAGCTTGTCAAGGAGGAGGATGATTCACATCAACCATGTTGAAGGAGGAAATAGAATTAGGGCCTCTTTGATTTCTCAAATTGTTGTTTTTACTATTACTGTTATTGTTAGCATTACCGTTGTTTGTGAAAACCAATGCTATTTTCTTAATCAATAACACCGTGCATGGTAGCACCGTGATTAAAATTCAATACTTTAGACATTTGGTTATTGGCTCTATTTTTTGATGATTTACATTGTTTTGGTTAGGGGACACCAATTTACTATTGAGACTATAATTATTACACCTGTTATTGATAACGTCTTGTTTAATTTGAAGTTCACCTTCTAACACTTATTTGTAACTGCATAAAGGAAACTTCTGGACTTCTCCCTTATCTCTCAATTGATTGAGTGAAGGAAAATATTACAAAGTTTACATTTGGTCCATGTTAGGTATAATTACAAAGGTGTAAAGAACTTGATGTCATCTCTAAATGAAATGGGAAACATATTCATTTTTCTCCTACCTAATATGCAGAAAACTCTATAATCCCCATTCAAAGAAACTAATTCATATCAAATGCTCTGATGAACTCTGAAACAAGTCGTTTAAAGGAATGTATATAAGCCTCAAGAATCCTATAATACTAGTCTAGGGAAATTCCTTCAAGGGTCTTCAAAAATATTTTTACCACTACAACATCCCAAGGAAACAATTCCCTAATGGAAGTAGCATAGGCATTGATGTGAGCATTTGGATCTCCTTCTCCTTTAAATTTTGGAAGATCATGCAATGTGCAAGGTAGCATGACACCTCATATGGTAAAGTCAAGGGGTTCTTTCAAATACTTAGCATAAGTACCCATTATATAGGATTCCACCATTGAAGCTCCCTGATGAGGAGATGGAGGAGGAGGAGGAGTTGGATAGGATGTAGTGTAGGCATTAGCTGGAATGTATGGAGCTTCTTGATACGGTGTATAAGGAGTAGGGAAGATATATGGGTCCATCTAGGGGGACTTTTCATACATATGCAAGTAAGGTGGGAAAACAATAGGAAATGGGATTGTGGGCGTGAAACTAGGGAACGTTACATTTTCAAATGGAGCAACATTCGAGAATGCACTTCTAGCCATCCTTTGCATAGGATAAGCATGAGAAGGGTGAGGGACTGTTCCTAGGGTATCAGTTCCCATGAGAAGATCACCTAGATTTGATTGGACATGATAACCTTTTTGCACAAAATGTTTCATTGGTTATGTGTTGATAGGAGTGTACCCCTTGTTATCGACAAGATACCCCATGTTATACCCTAATACATGGGTTGGTTGTGAAGATTGGGAAATCTCTAGTTCTTTAATCCTCCCTACTAAAGTTGAAATAACATCATGAGGAGAGGATTGATTCTCTTGTTTGGGTGCATATTGTGTAGTGTTTGGTTGAGAGGACACATGATACCATGTTATGAATTGTTCAATGTTGTCATTCTTATTTTCCTTAAAACTAGGAGTCTTAGGATTTGTTGTCGATACATTGTTATTGAACATATTAGAAGTGTGGATATTAATCCTATCTAAGAACTTATCTATTTGGCGAAGAGAGTTTTCAATTTACGCAAAAATGTCATCTTCTTTTGATCACATGCTTATATGAGGCCGTAATAATACTTTAGGGTAAGGATTTGTTCCACTCGTAAAAACCACATTGTTTGAATTGGATTAATTGTATTGCATGTTTAGAAGTTGATCAACATCCTCTATTCTCACATAACTAGTGGGGTTTGAAACATAGCTAGGGGAGGCTTGCATGTTGTTTTTGTAATTGTTAACCCATCTAGAAAGGGAAGGGGATTATTGTGGTTGAACATTGGTGTAGTATCTATTCAAGCCAAATGGCCCACCAAACTCTCTATCAAACATATTTCGGGAACTATAAAATACCCACCAAAATAGGGGAAGAAATGGAAAGGTAAGGTAATAACAATGAAAGAAAAGGAAATAAGAAGGAAGTAGTCCTCCTTCACTTTGGGTTCACCAATTTCATATGTTTGAGAATCAACACGTGATTCCTAGATGCACACAACCTCCCAAGGTCATGCTGGGATAGCCGAAATGTGTAAGATTGCAGGAATAGTGATGGGCAACTATAAGAGAATCAGAGGCTAAGATCGGGTAGTGTGATTTCCTAGTAGTTGAACTGGCCAAAGGGGAATTAGAGGCTATGTAACAGTAATATAAGTTCCCTATTTTTTAATTATTTGATTTGATTTGTTTACTAAATTACATTGAAATTTTGTTTTAAATAAATAAAGAAAGTAAATTCAATATAAATAAAAGACAAGTGTGTTTAATATGTTAACTAACCAAATTTATTCCCAATTACATAAATAAAATGAAATGAAATGCCATCTATTTTATTTATCTGAACAAGAAATGAATTAAAAGAAAACTAATTAAACAACTAACATATTTTTTTATTTTTCAGAGTTTAGATAAAATAAATAAATAAACTATTCTACAGACACATGAAACTAATTAAAATAAAATACTACTACTAATAAAATAAACTAAAAACAGAGAATAGTTAGATGTGGTTATTCCTCTACTGTAGGGTTGTCTAACAATTCTATTCTAAAAGAATGTATTCGAAATTAATTAATCTAAATAAAATAAAATAAACTTCTTTTGGAAAAGCTTTTGCCTTGAGTTTTATAGAATGAGAAAAGCTTCTTAAAAGAAATTTCATCTTTTTTGTATGAACTTTCCTAGGTAAAAGTAAATCTAAACTAATTAAAAGCAATGAAATATGTGCAAGTATTTCTTCACTTCTTCCTCTAACTCATTTTCTGAGAAGATCCACAAGGATAAGATAAGAAGAATTTATGAAGGGAATATATAAGAAATATTTTGAAAAGGAATACTAGAAATAAGATAAATACATTCGAGAAGTGATGCAATATTCCACATCTACAATTCTACCATCTCAAAAAAAATGCATCATTTCTGTTCTAACAAAATACAAAGTAATTAAAGCTTCAAAGAATTCAAGTACAACCCCAACTTGGTTAGTATTGTATTGTGGTATCTTCCCAAATATGAGATGTTCTTTTTGTCTCCTCAACTTTGTATCCTCTTCCAAAGATGAAGTCTAATTGATCTAGGAATTCACAAATGTGGCTAATATAAAAGAAAATAAAATACTGGTTATGGCTGGCTTGGTGTAAGAAATGACTGAAATTAAAAGTGTAGGATAGAACAGAGCAAATAGCTGGTTGTCTGTGTGGTTCCTCTCAAAATTCTAGTAGCATGAATTGTTGATCAGTTAGACCCTAATAATTAGTAAAGAAAATACAAAAGTTTCACATGCGAGAACAGAGCGCCTTCAAAGGCACGGACCCTTCGGGAAGGATCGTGTTGTGGGGGAATAGAAATATGTTTGAGACTTAACCATTTTCACGTCAAGGATCTATTTTTGGAGATGAGCATGTAGAGCACTTAGACTGATTTGAGACTTACATGTCACATATTAGCCATTTTTATAGGGTTATCTATGAAACGCTTTACATGGACACATGCCAGAAATAGATCTACTACTATCAGTTAACTACTAATATTCTATTGTTAGCACACTTTCATGTGTGGCTATTTTTGTAACGGCGCATAACTAGTAAAATTATATCGACCTATTTTGGGAGTAGATAAGTGGTGAACGGAAAGTCCCCACCCTTATAAGTATTTAGTAAAACTGTATAGATATATATAGGTGTGTGTGCATACATAGAGAGATTATTTTTCTAAATTTGTTACGTGTATAACTATCGTTATTGTAATGAAGCTTCTGTATACTTATTGCATTGAATATAATGGAGGCTATTGGATGAATCCAAGTGTTGGTTCTATGTGTATCTGAATCTAGTATGTTTTTGATCTCATCATGGCTAATATTTAATTCTATTATCCCTTAGAGATAAAGATATGGCATGCTCTTTAGAATGATGTGTTAGTAATGGAACTGCATGTGTTAAGTATTCATCATGTTAACATCCTACAACACCAACCCTAAAGAGGAACCTAGTACCTTTGTGCATGCTTCGTGTGAGCTCTCAGTCTAGGTTGAGTGATGGGCCAGTGTGTCTAGGGTCTTATTGGCTTATATCACTAAATTCTATGTTGCATCATTGTTTCTGTTGTCAAGGACCTCTTTTTTAGTTATTTTTATAATGGTTCACAATGACGACATGTTGGTTGACCTTAACAAGTATTGAAAAATGGATACATGATCTGGAAGAAGAATACGCATGGCAATTCAACACTAGATCTAATTTTAATGCACATGGGTGGGTGGAATAGAATCTAGTATTGATAGTTTATATGAAAGCTATTTTTTGTCATATTTTGAGTAGAATTATACAAGTGGCTGATTACTTATGCTTCTAAAGAGGAATTAGAGGTATCACGCACTTGTCTGGATGCAGGAAGAATTCCAAGCCCTTTATGATGCTGATCTGATTTGGACTCGCGCTGTGGATACATGGTTCTGTAATGTCTTAAACAATTATATATTGGAATACTCAATTTATTACTTATTCGTGTCCAGAGGTAGTTGAATTCCAATTCTTACGACATCCAAGGGGAGCTTACCTATAAGGCATTCCATTGGTGACCAAGATCCTGATGGTAAATTTGAATATGGAGTGTAAACTGATAGCTAACTAAACCCCACCACACATGGGGGTAGGAGCAGGTTTGGTGAAAGATGACAGACATAGTGACAGAAATGAAGAGAGAGGAAAGGTGGCTTAAGTATAATGAGGTAAGTGAGAGGGAGATAGAGAAACATTACATAACATTTGCATAAAGTATGGTGTTTGAGGAGAGAGATGGCTTGTGAAGGATTTGAAGTTCATGTAGAAAAAGTGGAGCCAGAGCATCAGGAAATCCACCATCTTGGAAAGCATGACAGGGATCCTTCCTCAGTCTCACATAGAAGCATGCCAACAGAGACTGCCTGCGCCACAGGTGTGTATCTGAATCCACCTAGTAACCTTGCCCTTGCATTTTGATTTTTTCAACATCTAGTACAACAAACAGTCAACAAGCTAGTTCAAGAAATGGTATAGTAGGAGCGAGTCTTATAAGAATTACATCGATGGAAGCACAAACAACTTCATTGTTATATGGGAGTACCTTTTTGAGTGTATCATCAGCACAAAATATATGCGTGCTGATTTTTGGATTAAATTTTGGGAGTAGTAACGCTTCACAGACTGTCAGGGTACAGTTTAATTATACTGTTGGGACATAGGGGAGTACGTCTTCTAGGTCCGACCCCAGCTATAGGTTCAGGATCAGGGGGCATAGGTAGCTCTAGGTTCAGGTGGATTTGGAGGTTATGGATGTAGGGGAAATACAAGAGGTTTTGGATCAGGTGGGAAAGGTCTGCACCAACCCCAAAATGTTTACATGGAAATGTCTCTTCATCTTCTAGAGTATAGGGGCATATAAGATGTTGTTGAACATGTGTATATGTGTGAAATATTGTGGCATGCAAAAGGAATCACAACTTCTGAGCATAGGGAAAGCCAATTTGCTACTACGTTACAAGGGCATGCACACACAACTGGTACAGAAAGTTTGACCCTAATCATACTTGTGTAGATTATACAACTTTAAAGGATGCATTCCTTAAAGAGTTTCATATCCCTGAGTTTGAGCAGAAGAGTATAAGTACACTTAAGGATATAAAGGAAGACACTACTAAAAGTGTTAGAGAGTATGATGCATGGTTTAAAATGTTGTTATCAAACCTTTCTTATGATAGACATGCAAGCCAACATGCACAATGATTCATTGGGGGCTTGATTACCCCTTTTAGGAGGGCATTATCACGTAAGACATACACTAATCCATGCAAAGCACTTGAATCAGCCTTACACGCTGAGGTAGTTGGAAGCATAGATACTGGGGTGAGCCCATTTTTAGAAGTACTAATAACAATTATGGCAAAACAGTTGGAGAAACTATTAGTAAATTTGCCCATAACACGCGCTTAGGGATTTAGTGCACAAATTATGAAGTAGAAGTTCACACAAAGGATAGTTTTCCTCACAAAATGGTACACTCGTTGATGATGGATTGTGAAATATACCATTTAAACCATGATGCTAGCCACTGGGCCATTATTACAAGGCACAATAAGGAACAACGTTTCAAGCTACTATAAAATATTCAGGTCCACAAATCATGACATGGAAGACTTCTGGATGATTAGATAGATCCATGATGTTATAGATATTGGTGTATGATAGATAAGAGTTTTAGATAAGGGCAAGAATGACCTTTACGACTGGGATCAGAATCAGGTGTGCTATGATAAGAATAAAGGGTGTTTTGAAGGCATCATGGCAAAGGTCGGAGGATAGTGTGGTGGATTCAACAGGACTAGGCTGTGGTAGTGGAAGAAGTGAGTTTCCTCGTGCAACATGTTATACATGCGGATCTCCTGAGCACTACAGGCACGAATTTCCTCAGAATATTACATGTTCTTTCTGTGGAAAGAACCATAGCTATGAGGAGTGCCCGAACTTATATGAGCATCTGAGTAAGTAACATAAACAAGAAAACAAAGGTGCATGGATGGTTAGGATACAATGCGCTGTTGAAAATCAATGGATGCCTAAGATGGAAGGGGAATCTAAGGGCACTACAAGTGAAGATCATGAACCGTGTTAAGGTAGCACGCACCAGAGAAGCATTGCAGCAGAAACCTACCATCACTAAAGAATAAGTTCTTCATGCACGGTACCCAGATCCTACCTATCAGAAGGAGGTTTATCAGGAAACCATGGAATTTCTAAGGAATCTTCAGGGTGAGATACAATACTTAAAGGAGAAAAAGCAAGCGTCAGAGATGGTCCAAACCGATATAGATGACTTGAGGGAAGTGTGTAAAATGTTACACTAGGAAAACATCATTCCACTATTAGGGATTTGGTTAAAAGTAAACACTCCACGCACAAGTACTGAGATTGGACAGTAGGTCCTACATGTGAATCTTCCCCTTCATAGCTTGGATTATGACAATGAAATCAATCTAAATGCTTTTGTGGATGGATGACTATTGAGTAATATATTGATTGATATAGGCATGAAAGTCAATGTTCTTACCTTGGATGCATGGGTACAAATGGGAAGACCCCCATTGTAGCCATCCTCTAATGTATTATTCATGGTTAATCGGACTAAGGCCACTCCCATCAGAGTTTTTAAGGATGCATCTATTACCATACAAGGATCCAAGTTCACTGGAGACTTTGAAGTTTTAGCATTGGTAGAGTCAGATAGCTTCCCAGCTCTATTGGGGCGTCCTTGGTGTTATGCGAACAATGCTGATCTTCGGTTCAACAAGGGCTATATAAGTTTCAAAAACAAAGAGGAAAGAGTTATTATCCCTTTTAACAGATGGAAAGTCCATGCCCTATGTTGAGTCCTTAAGTGAAGAAGATTTTAATAAGATTTATGTACGCGTAATCCGAGATCCAGAGATGATTGAACCAACCAAAGAAGGACTAATTGAGTGGGAGGATGCACAATCTATTAGCGATACTAAAAGTGTTTCTTGTGATAATTGGGCTCACAACACTTATGAGTTGGTAGGGTGTGAAGTAAAGATTATATTCCCTTGAGGCACAAAACCACGTTATGTCAGGAGGATAGGTAACAACTTGGTACCTTGTTACATAGGAGAAGGGGATCCCATGGTATTCTTGTGCGCCATGGAAGAAAAGTGGATAGACCCACTAGAAAGAAGAAATATGCTAGCATATACACTACGTGGGACAACAACACACTGGTGGGTGGTCCACAGGGATAATCTTGTCATATGGAATGAAATTGGGATTTCTCTTACTACTAGGTTCTTCAGGAGCAATGCACCTACTCAAATAAGTACTTATCATGGTAATCATCATGTTCAGCACCACGTTCAGAAGTGTGAGAGAATCTGGACAGAAGGGTAGGAAGCTTTACCACCTTCACTATGGGTGCACTGGTTTTATTCCACTTTACAAGGCTACGCACGTGCTTGGTATGTATATGCAGAACTCCATAGAGAAACTAGAAATTGGTAGAATTTAATTACAGGAATGGCGTAGAATATTTGACTTCTTCTCTACAAAGCCTCTGGTAGAAGAAGCATTGAAAGTTATCAAGCGCTTAACTATGGGGGATAGTGCCAAGGATGAAGAACTCCTTCAGGAGTTATTAGATAAAGAAGACTTAGGAGCGTGTCTTGATGAAGAACCAGAGGCCGATGCAACATTACTTCAATAAGCTTTGCCTTGAGAAAGAGAAAGGAAAAATGGTCTACTTAGTGGATGATGAAGAAGTAGATAATCTGGATGTAAACCATTCAATAGGGAGGCATGAGGTACTGGACAGTGTGGATAAGACCATGTGCACCTATCATGAACCGATGAAGACAAAGCAGGTGAATATTGGAATAGATACTGAGCCTAAGGAAGCCATAATTGGATACTATTGGTTAGAATCTGAAGTGGAAAAAATCATAGAGTTACTAAGGGATTATGAGGACTTGTTTCTTAGGGGGTACCATGAACTTAAAGGCATGCATGAATCGTTAGGGGAGATGAAGATAAAGCTTAAAGAGGGAGCACACCCAGTTAGAAAGAGACCTTACAGGATGAACCCCAATTTACGCGAAAAGGTCAAAGAAGAGATTGATAACATGTTGAAGTCTAGGATTATCAAGCCCCTTGATGAGTTATAATGGGTTAGTCTAATGGTGATTAGTATCAAGAAGGATGGATGGATTAGGATATGCGTGGACTATAGGGAGTTGAATGCTGCATGTGTAACTGATCCATTTCCTATGCCATTCACTGAGGAAATACTAGAAGGGGTTGTAGGGTGTGAAATCTATTCATTTACAGATGGGTTATCTGGGTATCATCAGGTTTGGATTTCCTAGGAGGATCAAGAAAAGACTACGTTTACTACTGAATGGGGTAGCTTTCACCTATATTGTAATGGACTTTTGGTTTGAAAAATGTGCCTGCTGTATTTTCATGCGCATAGTTGTCCAAGCATTCAAGGAATTTATTCACAACTTCTTACATGTATATTTAGATGATTGGACAATGTATGGATTAGTTAAGGATCACTGTGATAATCTGTGCTTAATGTTTGAACGGTGTAGATAGTTAAGTATCTCTTTGAACATCAAGAAGTACATATTTTCTACACCATTTGGGATACTTTTAGGACACATAATCTGTAAGGAGGGTTTGTTGGTTGATCCAACAAAGGTTGCAGTCATTATAGGCCTAAGGGAGCCTACCAGTCAAAGTGAGGTGTGTGATTTTTGGGTCATATAGGATATTACAGAAACTTTATCAAAGGTTATGCCAAAGTTTCCACACCATTAGAAGAGTTACTGAAAGGGAAAGGTATGTTATACTGGGGAGAACAACAACAACGTGCATTCGAGACATTGAAGGAGAAACTTACTACCGTGCCTATTCTGCATTTTCCTTCATGGGACAAACCATTTCATGTACATGTTGATGCCTCTGGCATGGCCATTGGTGCGGTGTTGGCTCAACTTGGAGAAGGTATTTTAGATCATCCTATCTATTTTCCTAGTAGAAAGATGACTCATATAGAACAAAATTACACAACTATAGAGTGCAAAGCTTTGTCAATGATCTATGCACTGCATAAATTCCGCTAGTACCTACTAGCTACACCATTGATCTTTTATATTAGATCACATGGCATTGAAGTATTTGGTAAATAAACCTATTTTACAAGGGTGCATATGTTGATGGGTGCTCTTATTTCAAGAATTTGATTTCACAGTTGTGGTAAAACTAGGAAAAACTAATTATGGACCAAACCATCTATCAAGAATACAGTCAGGAGAAGAAGCACAGGAAATTGAGGATACCATGCCAGATGCACAGTTATACATGTTACAACACACCATCAGAACTAGAGGACATTTTTGTCTTTCTACGAACATGGATGACACTAGAAGGAATGAAATCCTTGGAGAAGAAACAAACTTGCTATACGCGCTACACCTTATATGTTAATCAGTGGTGACTTGTACAAATTAGGCCGAGATGAGGTATTGCGCCATTTTGTATTGGAACATGAGCACAAAGATATTATGGAAGAATCTCATGGTGGAATTGCAGGTGGCCACTATGCCGGTGATGCCACAACACACAAGATTCTACTCACTGGATTATGGTGGGAGACCCTCTATAAAGATTGTAAGGAATTTTGTAAGGCATGTGATCATTGTCAATGTCTTGGAAAACTAGGTCAATGAGATGAAATGCCTCTGAGACCTATTCCTAGTGCAGAACCATTTGAGAAATGGGCTATAGATTTTGTGGGTCCTATTTCACCAGCTGTGCATAGAACTGGATCACGCTACATTATAACTTGCACAGACTATCTGACAAGGTGGGTAGAAGCAACACCTACAAAGGACTATACAATGGCTACAACAGCCTGATTTCTATGGGAAAATATTATTACAAGGTATGGATGTCCTTTGAGTTTGACCAGTGATAGGGGCACACATTTTCTTAATGAGACAATCATAATTTTATTGGATGAGTTCATGATTGCACACCATAAGACTACACCCTATCATCCTCAGGAAAATGGAACTGCTGAGGCTTTCAACAAAATTTTGAGCTAGACATTGACAAAAATTTGTGATGTTGGAAGAAAGGATTGGGATGATAAAGTCTCTACAGTAGTTTGGGCATATCAGAACAACTTATAAGATGATTGAACAAGGCCACACCATTTCAGTTAGTGTTTGGCGTAGAAGTCATTCTTCCTATAGAATTTATGTTACCTTCTTTGCATATTGTGTGCGCTAGAGGTCTAGCTGATGAGCAAGATTTAGAAGAATGGATTGAAAAGATAATTAAGATGGATGAGTGATGAGCCATAACGCACTTGGAGTCAGAAGCAAGAAAAGGCCAAGAAGAAAGCATGACATGACAAGAAACATAAGGGACAAGAAGTTTGAGATTGGAAAAATGGTGTTTCTCTATGACTCTAAGTTCTTGTGCCATCCAAGAAAACTTAAGGTACATTGGTTGGGGCCGTATGTTATCACTTACATCCTTGAAACAAGCACTTTCCAGTTAGAAGCACTTGATGGAACACAACTACCTGGTTACTTCAATGGGAGTAGGCTAAAGTCCTACTATAAATAAGTCTTCTTGGTGTTTGTAATAAGGCAATATTACCATTTAGATTAGGTTTTCAATTATGTATTTCCTTCTTTGTTGCTATGCTTTGTCAATTTAGTTAGTGTTTTTATGGTAATAAGCGTGCTTGCGAGCATGAAGCTAATTACTATATGAAGAATGTTTATGTGCAGAGGACTACACATACTTTTAGTATGGGGTGGTTTTCGATATCCAGGTACAAGATTGTGGGAATTGAAACGTGGAAAGGAATAAGCTGCTATGGGTGCTTTTCAAGTCAAAGGATTACTTCTAAAAAGTGACCAAAGATGGAGATGAATGAAGGGACAATATAATGTGAGGTAAGCAGAGGCCATAAAAACTACCAGAAGAAGGTGCAGTGATGAGGTACTCGGGCACAAGGAAGTGTGCTGAAGAGAAGTCTGTGACTAAAGGGTAGGAAGGCATGCTAGAAGGTTATAGCTGGGGCACGAAGATGTACCATGCATGGAAAGAATGGAATTGGTCAATAAATGAGAGGATATTTGGTAGGTGAAATGAGCAATAAATGCATCAAAATTTGAAAATCTATATAAGGATGGGATGTGAGTTCATTTTTACCATTGCGATTAAGAGTATTTGAAAAAAGAGCTAAGTGTGAAGATCTAGGTGATTGAATTGAGGTGTGAAATGTGTGTATCCAGTCGTGACAAAGAGATCTATGTGCAGAAAGAGCTTGCGTCCCGATGGTGAAGGGTTTGAGAAAAGCAAGGTGACAGAGAGGAGTGAGGGCACATGATTTCACCTAGGGCATGCTGAATTGAGCTAGGGTTTTGATTCACACATTACATAATTCAAGAGGTGAGTATTTACAAAGGATTGCAAGGTAGAAATGGCACCCTAAGAAAGTAGTTGTAGTAGGAGTGAAGGGAAAGAAGAAGGTGGTTGTAGAAGAAGAGGAGATGGGTCCCGAAAGAAATTTTTCTGAAATGCAATATCCAGAGGGGGTCATCGTAGGCGAGGAGTGGGATTATCACATAAGGAGAAGTAAGATGAGTGAGTACAACCACCGTACCACAGAGAATAAGAAGGAGCTTGATGCCTTGCTGAACACAAAGATGAATAAATGCATGGTGGAAGACATGCCGGTGTATGATGATGTTGGTGAGAAGCTCTTAAAGAAGATTGGATTTTACTGGCTATACGAGCTCCCTTACTTTGGGAAATATGAGCCCTTGTACCAGTGGCTCATGAGAAGAGTGCATGAAGATTTTTTCTACTTTGCAGGACATAGAGCCAGAATTTTAGCTACATTAATCTCCATGGTAACAGGATTGAAGGGCACATGAGAAGATTTGAAGAATGATTTAACAGACAAGGCTGCAATCTTAGAGACCAAAAAGGAGATGGGGTACACAAAGGGTCCATGTGGCATGGACATAGATAAAATGAAGAAGTATCTAGTTGTGCAAGCAGCCGCACATCTTGTTACATAGCTAAATGACTAGGAAAGGTGGTCACAAGTGAACACCATGTGGTTACATGTTGCTAAAAGGATGTCTGAAGGAGTAGATCTATAATATTTCAGGCTACATTGTAGAAACTATAGTTGAAGAAGTGCGTACAGGAGGAAAGATCGGATTTGGAGCTATTCTGTTGTCACTGGTGTTCATGGAGATCGGAGTACCTGATGGACCAAAAGAGAAGATATGGGAGTATCCCATGGAGCATAAGTCATCGGTGGAGTCGGTTCAACAAATATTTATGTGAAGGATCCATGAAAAAACCAGTCAAGAAAAGGGCTGAGAAGTGGTATGATACGCTCCGCACGTGTGGCCTTTGAAGAAGAATGACACATCCCCAAGGAATTGCCTTTGGTGGTTGGAAAGGAAGTTCAGTTCACTATATACCAGCACTTTTACATAGTGCGCAATTTGCCATGAGGGATGGAGCATGGATCCCTTGGTATAAGTTACCATATGCCTTCATAGCAAGGTACTTCCAGGTGTTGGTACATAGGTTCTCAGATGCGTGACGCCTAACGTTCAATGCAGACAAGGTAGATTGTGACTACCACACGCTAAGAAGAAATATGTGTATCCAGGACAGGGGTGCATATATTGAAAGGCTCATTTTAGATGTATTGAGCATTAAACTATTAAGTTTGGATTGTGGGAGATGTTGGAGCAGCACTGGTGTACCTTCAATTGAAGCCAAGTTGGAGAATAACAAGTATGTGGAGAATGATTTCGTGCTCCCAAGGCTTTCGAAGGGTAAGCATACATGGAGAACATTCTAGTGCCTAAGCCCACAGAGAAAATTGATGTAGAGGATGAGGAGGATGAGCGTGAAGATAGTGGTGGTTTGGAACATAGAGGTAGAAGACATCCTATGAATAAGGATGAAGATGAGTGCGCAACTACACCACCTCAGCCACAAGAGGGGGATGATGAGGACTTAGATGCATTCTTAGGAGAGCACTGATTTAAGAGAGTGTTCAGGAGAACAAGGACCCAAGGTGCTACTCCGCAAATAGTGCACAGATCACCCAGAATCTCTCCACAAAAGGATACAACCGCGAAAAGGAGAAGGAAACTAAAATTGAATGAGGAAGCGGAAGAGTCAGAGGAAAGCACACCTAATTCTCCTACACCTATAGAGAACGTAGAAGAACAAAAAGATGAAGAAATGAAGGAAGGAGAAGAGGAGGAAAAGGGAACAGATGAGACATCTACCGAGACTGCTCAGGACATGGAAACACAAGTCCCAAATTTGGAAGCTCAAGTTCCTAAGTAGCCTAGGTCAAGAAGAAAAAGTGGGGAGAACATTCCACCAACCATGGGCTATGTTGAGGACACAGGTAAAATTTTCTGCGCCCCATTTCAGAGCACACTGACACAAAAGGAGTTATATGGCTAGGAATTAATGGATGAAGATATGGCAACAATGCACACAAGGAATAAATTATCATGGTCGATGCACACACACATGGATGAACCCGATTTTGATGTGTGTGAGGAGTCATGTGTGTAGAGGAGGTTGAAAAAAGACACCTCAGGCTAGACACATAACAGTAAAGCCTACTGTTATGTTAGATGAATAGGTGAGCAATGCATTGGTAAAAGTCCTTAACAGAGGTGGCAAGGTAGAATATGGACAAGGCTGCCATAATTAGGGCACTAAGGGAAGATATCAAAACTAAGGATGGGAAAATAATGTGCCTAACGCAGGAAAGAGACTTAGCACAGAAAGAATAACTTTGTATTTATCAGCATCACAGAGGAAATTGGTGATAATGTCATAAGGGCTAGGCCACACTTAGAGCCAAAGGTACCAAAGACATTTCCTTCGGTGATACACTATGTAGGTACATTGGTAGACCTAGTGCTTAAAGATGAACCTCTGCGCATGCCAACGCCAAAGGATCCAACACAAGATGCAGAGCAAGAAAAGGCTTCAATGATGTGAAAGATTACATCATATGAAGGACTACTGCAAGTCACTGTAGGAAGAAATTAAGAAGGAAGACCAAGCCTTGAACATATGTGTAGCTCCAGAGGTGCTCATCAACATAAAAACCCTGGAGGAAAACAATGAGGTCCAAAAGTGATGAAGGACGACACATTGAGCCGCACATGTAGAAAGATTAGCAATGGTTAAACAGAAGTGAGGCCCTGGCAGTAGCCCAAGAACCACACAAAAATCATCTAGAGGAGCTTGGGAAACTCATTGTACAGAAGATGGATTTGCTAGAGGGAAGGATGACTGCAATGTACAACATTGTGTTGGTCTTACAGAATGAGAAAGGAGAGATTGCGAAGGATGAACTAGGAGTCCATTGCAGTGGACATTCCAGAAAAAGTAGAGGAAGCACTCATTGAGTGGCAGACCTTAGAGGCCGAGATAAAGTAGGAATATCCTAAATTAATTTTTTAGGTTGCAGAAGAAGAAACTGCAGGTTAAAAACATTCTTTCATTCATCCAAATTCTTTCTATTCTTCTATTATTTCTTTGATTCATTTTGGAGACAACCATTGCTCAGGGTGGAAATACAACTAGTGTGGGGTAATGTTGATCAGTTAGACCCTAGCACTTAGTAAAGAAAATACAGAAGTTTTACATGTGGAGAAAGAGGGTCATATTAAAGGTGTGAACA
The DNA here is from genome assembly GCA_019776745.2 of Taxus chinensis. Classification (NCBI taxonomy): domain Eukaryota; kingdom Viridiplantae; phylum Streptophyta; class Pinopsida; order Cupressales; family Taxaceae; genus Taxus; species Taxus chinensis. The sequence continues at coordinate 661,215,008 of CM034147.1, read as the reverse complement.
TATAGGGAGAACACATGCGTGCAGGGAACAAAAGTTCAGGCTTTTGGGACTTAGCCATTTTCATGTCATGAAGGATCTATTTTTAGAGATGGCGTGCAGAGAACATCAAACTGAGGAAGACTTGTGTGTCACACACATTGGCTATTTTTGGAGGATTATCTATGAAGCACTTTGTATGGACACATACCAGAAATAGATCTACTACTGTCAGTTAACTACCAGTAGTCTATTGTTAGTGCACTTGCATGTGTGGCTATTTTTGTAATGGCGCGTGGCTAGTAATAGCATGTGACCTATTTTGGGAATAGATAAGCGGTGAAGGGAAATTCCCCACCCTTATAAGTATGTAGTAAACTGTATAGAGATATATAGTAGAGATGTGTTTATGCATACATAGAGAGATTATGCTGCTAAATCTACTTACGTGCACACCTACTACTATTATTGTAATGAAGCTTTTGTATACTTATTACATTGAATATAATGGAGGATATTGGTTGAATCTAAGTGTTAGTTCTGTGTGTATCTGAATCTAGTATGTTTTTGATCTCATCATGGTTAATATTTAATTCTATTCTCCCTTAGAGATAGATCTGGCATGCTCTATAGAATGATGTGTTAGTAATGGAACTGCATGTGTTAAGTCTTCATCATGTTAACATCCTACAACATAAAACCCTAAAGAGGGACCTGGTACCTTTGCATGCTTCAAGTGAGCTGCTCAGTCTAGGCTGAGTGATGTGCCAACGCATCTAGGGTCTTATTGGCTTGTATCACTTAATTCTAGGCTCCGTCATGAATTTACCTCAAGAATATGAAAATTCCAACCTATCATATGAGGAAAAGTTTGGATCTTATAAAATTGGGGAATAATAAGTCAATTACATGTGTCAATGAAGAAGTGAAAAATCATCAAAAGGATAGGTATTCAACATTATAAACATAGAAAAAGAGGAATATTAAATCAATATGATTCGAACGAGTCCAAAAATATAAAAAATAGTTGAAAACGCGTGAGAAAATCGCTCCCAAAATCCAAATTTGCGTAAAAAAATGCACGTTTTAAGTCTTTGATTTAAAGTGACAAGAATTTTAGTGAACGCAGAGGGCAGTTGCATAACTACCCCTGTGGTTACATACCTACCACTATAAATTCTGCAACCTCTGGTTACATAACCACCGGGCCAGTTACGTAACCACCATTTACATAACCACCGCGTGGCTATGTAAATACCACTTAAAATTATGTAACCGCAGCTTAGGAAAACTACAAAGCTAAAAATTTGTATTACAATAAAAATTAAATATTGCAAAAAAAATAGAAGGGTTGATTTGAGTCAAAGGAGGGACGTAAAGAATAGGGGGAAGTATCTGGACCTTTTTTTTACCTTGGAAGAAGTCTTTATCATCATTGGAGATTTTACTATTAGTGCAGAATCACAACATCCCCAAATGGCCCGAGTGTGAAGTGGGGCATCTAGTTTGATTGCACAACATGGGACCATCTCTCAAGCTATGGGACTTGCAAAACTTGAGATGGACCTCTGGAGAAATCTAGTTCTTGCCTCCTAATCTATGTGCCACAAGCTACTCCAGTGCAGGAAGAACCTATCCTATCCTAATCTAATCATTCCATAGGGAGACAGAGAGAGAGAGAGAGGGTGAAATATCCTACACTAAGTGGTGCTACACCAGAAAAGGAAATGGTTGAATAAAAAACCCAACCACCTGAAATGGAGAGAGGTGATTAGAGGAGAGGGTGGACAAGATGCACCACAGACCAAAGATAGATTTCACACAGACACCACTTCAAAACCCATTAATCATAGCTCCTAGGACCTGCAACAAAAATTAGAGAATGCAAAAACTACCCTACAAGGATGATATGTAAGAAGAGAAAACAAAATAAGCCAAGGATGGACAGATACATCATGAAATAGATTCTATTTCTTAAAAATGTTACATAGTACATCATTAATGGGCAAGAGGAAAGAAAACACCATTATAGATCTATGGGAGGAGGCTTAGACTCTACATTCTACACTAAGGAAGAAAGAGAGAGGGGGGGTAGTGGGGAAACAATGACCAAACCTTTGAATATGCCCCTTCATTACAATATATAGGAAGAATAAGAGAGGGAAGAGGGAAAAAATTCATATCCTGCTTCAACCACCTTGAGATGCATTGGATCCTGCTTTGAAAGCTCAACCACTATCAATCAATGCCTCTCTCAAATCCACCCCAAATGTGTCTTGACTGCATTAATTACTGGTTCAATGCCTTGAAGGATGGGGAAATGGCGTATTAGATCGAATCTAATCGGGTTGTTGGGGCAAGTAGATCCTATATTAAAGGCCCAAAGATGTTTCTCCATTTTCTCCTTAACCAACCTCTCCAAAATTAAATTTCTAGATCTCCATGGTGTAGATGAGGCCAAGATCTTTCCAATGGTCCCAGATTTGCTAGGTTTTGAGCCCCGAGTAGAAAGATAGACCCATTTGAAATTTTGGATCGGGTCCGTATGAAATAGCGGGAAAACTAGTTTGAAAATGGGCCCCCTTTTGAAACTAGACATGTGGAGGGTTGCCGCATGCCTAAGGGTAGCATCTATATTTTTCTTTTGGAGTGGCATGGGGATGACACATGGCTTCTTCCATGACCTTCTCAATTTCCTTATGTTTTTGGCTAAGTATTTTTCTCGGCGGTGTCATATATCTGACTGGGGACATGCAGTGGCCTGACACTTATCTGAAAATCCTCCCTTAATTATACTCTTGAATTAGTGCCATGCTGACACTTGGCACCCTCCTCTGGCCTGTCTCAATGCATTAACTATTCAACCCAACCATGTCCCTTTACAAAACTAGATGCGTGGAGGCCCCACACTTACTTAGAAATCCACTTAGGATTTACTTTTGAAAGAGCGTCGGGTTGACACATGGGAGCCTCCTTAGGCTCTTGGAATTTTCAATGGCCCCTCTTACCTCTTCAGACCTTGGACTATGTGGTGAGTTGGTACTCATTTGAGTCTCTACTTTTGGATTTACCCTTAGAGACGTGCCGACCTGACGTGTGGCAGCCTCAGCTCGCACTTCTATACTAAGCCTTTTTCAGGCCCTCCCTATCTGTGTTTTGACTTTTAGCTTTGACTCTACCTCCCTTTTGGGTCTAGGATGCATGGAGTCCTAGCGCTTGTTCGAGCCTCCCTTTTTTGGATTCAACATTGAAGATGCATCATTTGGATACTTGGTAGTGTCCACTGTCTCCTCCATACTTAGTTGATTTTGAGCTCATTCTAAACTATTCCAGATCCCGAAGACTTCGAACCTTCGCCATTTCTTCTCTTTTGAGCCTCTAGCTCTTTAACACTGCTTCTTTTCCCTGACCCTACTACTCCATTTTAGATCCCGCCTATAAATTTTCTATTAGATTTGAAGAACAAAATCATATGACGAAACCATTTCTTTAATTCCTTCCTGTGCAGGGTTGAATTTGAATCTTTTGGGCCTCTGGTTTCTTTTGTGTCATTCAGCCTCATTTTGACCATGTGTTCCTTGAAGCAAAATCACATGTCCCCTTGTTTTTCATTATGGAATGTGAGATCATGGGTCTGCATTGTTCCCTTCATATTTATTTTATGTACGAGGCTTGTTCTAACCAAATTTTCTGAGGGTGAATTTGGGATAAAAAATTTGTGAATCACGAGGACATCTGCCTGCTAGATGAAGAAACTAGTAGCCTTGAAGCATTCGTTGCGTATGGAGTCATGAATGATATCTTGGTACTGACCCTTTATTAAAATGGACTCCTTGACTACTTGCACTTTCTATGTTCTACCTGACCCTGAGCCTGCCCACACGTCTGCACTCTCAATTTTTATAAGAAAATCTTGGAAATGGAGTTTCTGAGAGTAGAAAATTATATTGACCCGGGACTTTCATTTGTCCCTAAGATGGACTCTATGCATGTTGAACTACATGGTAATACAACCTTGGAGCAACAAAACACAACAACACGCACTCTTTACAAAGATCAAATCATACATGCCTCAAATGAGATATGCAGAGTGTGCAAGAGCACTTCTTCTACTAAAAGAAAATCTACTCCTACTCCTAAACTAACCAGAGAGAAAGAAGTTAAATAAAGCCTGCTATAGGTAGGGAGAAGTAGCTTCCCTTTTTCAAAAGGGTCAGCCATGCAAATGATTTTACATTAAATATGGCTGCCTATATGAGTGAAAAAATGACAATAAGTTGGTCCTCCACCCAAACCATCAAGGTGTCAGCTGGAAACAAGACAAATTCCTCTTTTAGTTGCTCTTCATTTGGATTGAAGATGCATTGCAGCTGATCCTTGGTACTTTGGAGCTCATCCTCATGCTTATAAGTAATCATGGCCAATTATGGCTTCTCCCTTGGCTCTAATGATGCCAAATATATGATTGAGCATGATCTGATCCTTTAAATGTGCCCCTTGTTTTAAATTTCAACTCCAAGAATGGATTTTTATTGTGGACCCTCTTGGATGGATGGTGAGAGAGAAATGGTGATATTCTCCTACCTTTTCTCTTCCTTCTCCTGTGAAGAACATGGAAGACTCATATCTTCCAACCTTTGTTCCAGAGAGCTGTTATGAAGTGTAGGATGTTGTACTTGGCTATGCTCTCCTTCATAGTAGCAGGCTCATATGCTTGGAAGGTGGATGGTGGAGGAGAAAATGATGTGATCCCCATGGGATCTCTCTCCATCAAAGCAATCCTCCAAGTAAGATAGACAATTTTTCTCCTTGTTTTCCTGTTACATGTGCTCTACCTCCTCCATGGTGTCCTCATGATTTACAACTTGCTCACTATGGCCCCCCTCATATTCAAGCATGAATTTTGACAGATCTTAGACTCTTCTTCGACATTATAGCATGGAGGGATATGAAGTGGGAGGAAGAACTAAAGGTTATTTTGTAGTCCTGCTCCTACACTTGGAGCCTCTAAAATTATATGGTCCTCCTTCATCATGGGTTCATCAATCAAATTAGGCCCTTGAAATGTAAGCAAAAAATCTTCAATGATGCTTTCTTCATTGAATGGCCTCAACCCTGATTGGATCTCTCCCAACTGATCCTCTTCAATGGGGCTTGGAGCTAATTGTTCCTCCTCTTTAGCTAGTTGTGCAGCTTGGATTAAATCAGCATTCTCCTCAGATAGAGTGCCATTAGGTACACTACATTCAGAGAAAAAAGACTGCTGATCTTCTTCCTCTGGTTCTTTCTCATCTTCTACTAAAAACTCATCCTCAGCCACCATTGGCTCTTCAACCTTGACCTCCTCTATTGGCTTGACCATCAAGGGAATATTTGTAAACTCAAATCTAACAGCCCAAATCTCCATATTATCTATACCATTTCTTCTCTGTTGGGTTCATCTTGCTTGCTGTTCTCTTTGGCTAGTTTTTGGAGTATCTCCCTGACATGGACTTGGGAGAGTAGGAGGAGTGGTCAGGTGGGGTCTCCACTAGTTGTTTGTTTTTTTTTGTGGTGGAGAGGGAAGGCATGTAACTTCTTATCTCTTGTGGAGGGAATGACTCAAATTTGGGAAGGGAAAAGGGAAGAGGAGAATTGAAGATGAGATGGAAGACTAGGAGGATGGAGAAAATAAATCAACACTTGGGGCAGCAAGTGAGGGGCTTGACTCTTGACACTGCTGAAATGATAAATCTTGAGAAATAGAAAATGAAGGACAAGGAGCTAGTGACTGACTTACCCATTGACAAGGTTATCTTGCACTGTCTAGCTCATAAGCCTTGATTCTCCTCAATCCACTATGTAAAATTTGAGGCAAGCACTTCAATCATGAAGTCAAGCTTCTCCTGAAGGGCTGTAGTGGCTTGGAAAAGGTCCTCCCCATGGACAAGGTACCCTAAAACTAATCTTGAATGCCTTCATCTATGCTGTAACCCTTGGAATGCACCATGCTAGCCTCCATTCTTTGGATCTTCTCTAACAAATGAGCATTCTCCACATAGTTGTCACCATTATATCTGTCCCCTTGTTCTTGATAAGCTCCATAGCCAAACTAATCTTTGACACTACTCATATGTGTAAGCATATTGGTTTTCAGATTTGACCATAATGCTGATATGGAGGAGTTAGAGAAATGCATTAGAGGCAGACTAGCACTGTTGTAGGTGTGAATTCCATGAATGGGAATGAAGTCATGATTACACAACTTCATGAAATAGATAGAATAAATGAAAAAGATGTGAAGAAATAAATGAAAAAGATGAAAGAAAAAAATGGATGAAAACGAGATGGAAATGGATGGAAAATGTTTGCAACTCATAGAAGATGGGTTATTGACCAGATGGAGTCACCAGATATGCTTGTATGTGCCTCAAAAGGTTGAATCCTTAACTGGAACACATAAATCTGCTAAAATGAAGTAGTAAGGTGCTTCAGACCTGTCCCACTGGGTGTACTAAAACTATTAGTACGGTTGCATGGTGGCTTAAGATTCGCTGTTTGATAATGAGACACCTTGGAAAGATGGAGATATCTAACCTTAGTGTTCCATCAGAGTGTGCCAAAACTGTTAGTGCAGAATCACAGTACATCCTCGAATGGCATAGGTTTGAAAGTGGGAAATTCAGTGTGATTGCACAACATTAGACCAGCTCTCAAGCTGTGGGACTTGCAAAACTTGAGATGGACCTCTAGAGAAGGAAGGTTCTCTACTTCCTAATCTACCTGCCACAAGCTACTCCTGTGTAGGAAAAACCTATATGTAATCCTAATCTAACCATTCCAAGGGGACATGGAGAGAGAGAGAGAGAGAGAGAGAGAGAGAGAGAGAGAGAGAGAGAGAGAGAGAGAGCCTACACTAAGCGGTGATACGCTAGAAAAGGAAGTAGTCCTGAATCACAGACCCAAACTTCCTAAAGTGGAGAGAGGTGAGCAGAGGAGAGGGGTGGAAAAGATGCACCACATGGACCAGAGATAGATTTCACATGGATACACCACTTCAAAACCCATTAAGCACAACTCCCAGAACCTACAACAAACATCAGAAGTATACACAATACTACCCTGTAACAATGAGAGGTAAGAATAGACAATAAAATGAGCCAAGGATGGACATATGCATCATGAAATAGATTCTATTGCTCTAAAATGTTACACGGTATATCATCAATGGGCAAGAGCCAAGAAAATGCCATTATAGAGCCATGAAAGGAGGCTTATACTCTGTGTTCTTCCCTAAGGAAGAAAGAGAGAGGGGGGGGCAGCGAGGAAAGGATGAATAACCCTTTGAATATGCCCCTCCCTTATAATATGTAGGAATAATAAGAGAGAGAGGAGGGAAGAAATTAGATACCCTGCTTCCAACCACCTCCTAGAAGCACATTGAATCCTACCTACAAATCTCAACCAGAAGGAGATCAAGGGGGGGGGGGAAATCTACCCAAAATCCTATCTTCAACCACCTTAATATATGCAAGTTTGAATTCCACCTGCCACACTGAAGGGGGAAACGACGGATTAGATCAACACCCGATTGCCTCCGTCGGAAAAATAGATCCCTATACTGGGAAAGGCCCAAAGAGGTTTCTTCATTCTCTCCCCATCAAACCTGGTCCAAACTTAAAGTGAGAGATCTCCATGACATAGCCGAGGCCAAGATATTTCCGATGGTGCTAAAATTGCATGTAATGGAGCCCCAAGGTCGAGAAGATATGGCACCAAGATCTTTCCAAATTTGGATCCTCTCCATACCCAAATAACAAGAAAACTAGTTTGTAAACGATATGGCCCCTGTTGAAACTAGACATGATGGAGGGCTAGCACATTCCTGAGGGTAGCTTATGATATTTAAAAGAGTTTGTAGTGGCACCGGGATGACACGTGGCTAGCTTCTGTGACCTACGCAATTTCCTTATGATTTTGGCTAAGTCCTTTACTCGGCGGGGGTCATATATCTGAAAATGTGCCAGATTGACAGCTGTGGTAGCTTGTCTTACAGGATCCTCCCTTAATTATCCTCTTGTATTAGCACCATGTTGACACTAAGTCACTTCCTCTGTTGGCCTGTCTCAATGCATTGATTACTCAACCTGACTCGATCCCTTTAGAAAACTGGACGCATGGAGGCTTCACGCTTGTTTGGAAACTGCCCCTCAGGATCCTAGTTTTGAAATTGCTTCGGACGAGACAAGTGGGAGGCCTCCACAAGCTTTTGGAATTTTTAACGGCTGACTCTTACCTTTTTGGACTCTTAGAACTATGTGGTGAGGTGGTGCTTGTTTGAGTCTCCATTTTTGGAACTTACCCTTAGAGATGTACTGAGATGACGTGTGGTAGCCTTGAAATTGCACTTCTATACTTAGCCTTTTTCAGGCCCACCCTATTCACCTTTTGACTTTTAGCTTTGAATTTTCCTCTATTTTGGGCCTGGGATGCATGGAGGCCTGGTGCTTATTTGAGCCTCCCTTGTGTTAGATTGAACATTGAAGATGCACCATTTTGACACTTGGTGGGGTCCATATGTCTCCTCCATACTTAGTTGATTTTGAGCTCGTTCAGAACTATTCTAGAGCCCGAAGACTTCGAACCTTCACCGTTTCTTCTCTTTTGAACCTCTGGCTCTTTGAAACTGCTTCTTCTCCCTGACCCTACTATTCCAGTTTAGATCCAGCCTGTAACTTGTCTATTAGATTTGAAGCACGTGGATGTGTACGATGGAACTGTTTCTTTGATTCCTTCATTTGTAGGGTTGACTTTGTCCTCTTTTGGACCTTTGGACACTTTTGTGTTGTTTAGGCCCATTTTGACACTGTGTTCCTTGAGTCAAACTTGTATATCCCCTTATTTTTCATTATGGATTGTGAGCTTGTGGGTCTGCATCATTCCCTTCATATTTATTTTATGTGCGGGGCTTGTTCTAAATGTGTGCATTGGAAAGTTGCAAAAGCTATGGAATAAGGCTAAAGAACCTCAAAGCTTCACTAACTAATCCATGCACCATAGAGATTAGAGCTAAACAAGAGAAGACTAACATGCAAGCATTATAACTTTGACAAAAAAATAAAAAACTAACATGTATACTACTCTCTACTCTATGAAAGGTTAATGAAAGTGAACCTAGTTTATATTCTAAGCAATCAAATTGTGTGATTAGTTGTTACTCCCAAACATAGTGAATGAGATCTCTCCAAAATTGGCTGCATGGCCAAGCTTTAGCTATCTTCTCTTACTAACTATATTTGGACATGGATGGAAGATGGAGGAGCTATCAACAATGGAGGATAGACCCAAGATCAAATGCCTTATTAGCTTGGCTAATGCAAATGAGGTCTTAATGCCAATATCTCCAGGCTTGTGAGAGAGATTTTGCTTATGTAAAGTTAGGTGTAAAGTTGTTTGAGTTGAATATGTAGGCTTGACCCTTGCATATTAATAGTTTTTCACTTGGGAGAGTTTGGAACTTTGGGTGCATGTGGGACTAAAGCTCAAAAAGAAATTTATAGATTAGGAGTTAGGATAAACATACTTTAGGCTTAGTTAAGCTAGGATTAGGCTAGTTAACTAGGGTTTAGGCTAGTAAAATTTTATTAGCAAGTGATTAGAGACTCATTGAGAGTTGGGAGGGGGTCTGGATAACTAATTGTGACTGATAGATAGAATACGAATCCAATAGAAGTGGTCTAGAGAGAACTAGGGAGGTTCTGAATGGTCAAAAGGAGGAATTTTTAGCTAATAAGAGATACATTAGCCAAATAAGCTGATTATAGGAGGAATACGACCGAGAAGGTGTCGTAAATGGGCATCCAAGGAGTGGGGTGAAGAATGGGGAGTTAACGAAATGTCATCAATTGGTTGAATTAGATGAAATGCTACGTGTAAGCATATTTTAGGTGTCTACATTTTCCCCTCTTTGGAGTGACGTAAGCGATGTCACTTCAAAGAAAGTAGAAAAGCATAAACACGTATAAAATTTTTGAAGGGATAGCAGAAAAATGAGTAGAATGGAGGATTCCCCCTCGATTGTCGATGGGGGTGATAGAAGAACTTGATTAAAAATAAAAAAGATGACAAAGAAGACAACAAAAGAAAGAATAGTGTGAAGAAGTAGACAAGAAAGGGGATATAGAAGAAAAAAAGGAATACGAGGAAGAGGGAATGAGCTAACATCCATCCAATGTCCTTTTAAATAAATTTATATGTCATCATATTGCTAAAAATCTTCATCATCGGTCCTTATTAAAAAGAATGAACAAAAGTGTATTATGACATGAAAATCCATATACAAACAAATGTCCATTGCTAAAAAAACCAAATCCATGCAACATACAAAAATGCAATGCAATACGAGAAAGTAAAAGATTCCTAACTCCATGCAACATACAAAATGCAATGCAATACGAGAAAGTAAACAAGCTAACCTAATAAAGAAACAAGATACCATGTTTTTGGTTATAAAGCTTCAGTTCCGAACGTGTGTGAATTAACGAAAAGGGTTAATGATGGCTGCCAAAAGCAAGGATACATGCAAAGGGAATAACAGAGGACACTTGGGTCCGATGAAAAAAATAATGTGCACTACAAAACAATACCAGGCAACTCGTTGTGCCCTAGAGTACAAATGAAGTAAGCAAGCCTAGCTTTTGTTGATGGAGGTAGATTAAGATAATCCGCGAGTCGCACACATGAACAGGTGAGAACCAAAGAGTGATATTTTTTTAGGATGATTTATCATTTTTTTTGACAGTTTTATAAAAAATATTTGAATGGTTTTGATTTTTCTAACATATTTGAATGTTTTTGATATTTTCCTTGAATTTTTTTTGAAAATATATACAGGAAGACGAGGAAGCAGTGGATGCCCCTAGTGACATAGATGGGATGTACAAGGGAATAAGGCCACATGTGTACGAGAAAAGATGAAGATGTAAAAATGCCCCAGCATGATTAGGTGGGAGTATTCAAAGGAAAACTCTTCACAGGTAGAAGCAGGACCCAGGGCCATTATGGATAGGCTCAACATGATGATGAACATAAACCAATGAAATGATGGGAAGAAGCAGAGGATGCCCCAATCATAAGCTGGCCTAAAAGCACATGATAGAAAGGAAGGTGAAAGATTGTTTTTGTGAAAGAGTGACAAAGGTGTCTGACAAACATGGAAAACAAGGCAATCTTATACACATGGATGTTTTGAATGAAGTAGAAGAACAATGTGAATGATATGAATGTAGCTTAGAAGCCTCACGATGAAGAAGTGATTAACCAAAGGCACAAATCGTGAGACGATATATGAACTAGAGTAAGAGTTTTAACAAGGTCCAAAACAAGACGCTTAGTAACATACTAATCCTACCTACTCATAGAGATCCATGGTGTGTGCACGTGGAATTTATTACCTCTTGAAGGGAAGATTTAATAAGACAACAAGTGAAGACACCCTAGCCAATGTGTAGGAATGATTTATTTTGAATAGGTGATAGGTGATTTTTGAATGAAGGGTGGAAGGATAGTCCGTACATTGCTACTTTGCCAGCCAGACATCCATAGCCTTGACAGAGATGCATTTGATTCTAATCGCAACATTTATCTACTACCAGGCAGGCGTCCATAGTCCTGATAGAGATTATTAGAAATACCCCAAGAGAGAGTTATATATCAATTTGCTTTTGCTTCTGTAGATTTTAGCTTTTTATTTTTGATTGATTTTGATTCTTTGTGCTTTTTGAAAACTTATTTCAGCTCTCTATGTTTGACAAGGGGTTTAAGAACCACATGATGGCTTGATGGAAGGATATGGAAGTGATTTCGATGATGACATTGGCTAGTGTCAAAAAATATGTCCAAAATTTCTTCGCAACAAGTTTATTAGATGTTGAATGTGATAGGATCTCTAAGAGGTCAGTTGTTCTTTAATTTACCAAGGTGATAAAAGACTAGGGTCAAATGGATACCATAGAGATAAATGTCAAAAAATGCTTGTGAATAGGCTAACCAAAATATCACCGAAGGGATGAAAATGGTAGGAAGGCTTGCAAAAGAAATAGAAAGGAAGGGAAGAATGAAACATCCATGTGTATGTAATACCTGATTGCAATGTTTGATCTTTGTACCTTTGATTGTTTGAAATGTTTTCTCAATTTTTATTTTTAATTTTTGTATTTTTGCATTGTTTTATTTTATAAATATTTTTGATAGTTTTTTGGAAAGGTTGGGAACTAACAGAGTCACTCTGTGTGGTAAGATCCAACAACGATGTTTGTAATTTCCTTGATAAGGGAGACTAAGCGTGTTTGTTTATCAAGAGTCATGTTTTCCCCGATCTCGATGATTGTGGTGAGTTCACACTCAATAACATGACTATGATTTATTCTTGAAACATGGATTTCGTATGCAGGAGCTTGAGTTCCCTATCCATAGGTTTCTTCACTTTGCATGCCATACTTGATGGTTACATTGAGTGTGCATTCTTGAATCGTGATTGATTTAGAATTTTGAGATCATTGGAGTTGTTGGTAGCTTTAGATCTCTTGTAGATTTTTGATCTTGAGCTTGATAATGAACCTGTCTGGGTTTCTTATAAGCTAATGCTTGTGACTTATCTGTATCCTCAAAAAGTGAGAGAAGAACATGAGAACATTTACGAATTTATGATAGGAATGAAATGAAATGGTGGTGTGCTTACCACAACCATTGATAGAAGAAAGATGTGATTGTATGAAAAGAATACTGTCCAAGAATTGAATAATATGGGCTACTGGGAGGTGAGCCATAGATAGAAGATGAAGGGATGCTAGGATGTGACCCAATAATAGAAGAAGAAGGGCTACTAGGACATGACCTATATATAGAAGACAAAGGGCTACTAGGATGTGGCCTAAGAATAGAAGAAGAAGGGACTACTAGGATGTGAACCATATATGTAAGATGATGGGCTACTAGGATGTGGCCCAAGAATAGAAGATGATGGACTACCCAAGGGTGATCCATACCTAGAAGATAAGGGGCTAGTTGGGCATGCCCCAAGAATAGAAGATAGTGGAATACTCGAAAATGTCCCACAAATAGAAGATGGAGGGCTACTATAAGGTGACCCACACCTAGATGAAGATGAAGGGATACTCGGCATTGACCCCATAAGAGATTGTGATTGAGTAATTATGATAGACAAAGGAGGTTATTGGGTGATGATAATATAGGCCATGGATCAATGCAAGACCAAGGAGTTTCATCACATAATGAAGAATGTGAAGATGGAAGAATAAGAGGAGGATCAAGTTGCATGATCTGAGGATCTTCCTCCATTTCTTGATGAAAAAGAATCAACCTTTTCCTCACAATATGCAGACGCATCGAAAGTCTAAAGAGAATCCTTTCTCGTAATCTTCTGAAGGAAATATCTTCATGTGCCCCTATAAATTCCCTGATTGTTTCTTCATTCTAAAAGAGGTCAATTGGTATGAGTTGTTGATTGATCATAAGGGGTTGATTGGAAGAAAGAAGTTCACTTGGTGTGGAAGACTTAGAAGATGTTTGATGATGATTGATAGAAGAAGATGATGTGGGGAATGAAGAAGATGTGTAGCTAGATGTCTCAGGAGTAGAAGAAGGTGGTGTGGACCTACCTATATGATGGTATATTGTCTGTAAACTAGTAGGATTAAGTCCAAAGTCTGTAGATTGTGACTCATGGGTTGATTCAAGATGTTTGACTCGAAGGACTTTGAGTCACACGAATCTTCAAAGAAGGATATACTTATTGGGGGGTGATTGATGAAGAAGGTTCTTGCGAATAAGGGGAGGGATCGTGATTCAAGAATCGTATTGGATGAATAATAACAAGGGTCCTGCAAAGAAAGAGAGGATCGCACGATTCAAGAATTGTATTAGATGTTTAATTGGATGTATTTGGATTCACACGTATCTTTAAAGGAAGAAGACATTGTTGAGGTGACTGATAAAAGGGGTCCTGTGAAGAAAGGGAGGACCATGATGTAGGAGTCACATTAAATGTATGAAGAAGAGGTTCCTATGAAGATAGGGAGGACCATGACATAGGAGTCACATTAAATAACTTAGGAGTTGAATTAGATGAATCCGAATAGTAGTTTGGATCTAAATCCTCAGAAGAGTTAGAGGAAATATTTGGATTGGAATCCTCAGAAGAAGAGGAAATGTTTGGATTATTATTAGAAGAAGAGTGGGGGGAACTCAAATAATAATTTGGATTAGACATGTCCAAATCATACCACCGACTATGAGATGAAGGTGGGGAACGAGTTACTCGTATGGGCTCTCTAGCATGAAGAACCAAACGAGGTTTAGTTGTAATGGGAATCTTTTGATTTGAATTGCTAAACCTAGGTTCCATATTTTTGTAAGTATCGGGAACCATGTGATAGTAAGTCATTTTGGCATTGTTTTAAGCACAAATGTCTAGATGTAGATAGTGTGATGGAACTCCTTCAAAGGGAAGGAAGTGACATGTCAATTTTGGTAGCATAAGGACAACCAACTAGACATTTCATAAGTATTGATATGTGTGCATGATTTTCCAAATAAGGTCTAAGGAAAATAGACATTGTGATGATGCAATATCGATGAGATAAAAAGGGATTGTCCTAGAAAATAAGTTTTATGAATGAATAATCATAAGGAAAAATCATGCAAGTTTTAAACACAAAGCCAATCAACAAGGAAATACACCATATGAAAATGTGTGTGTAAAGTTCGATGCAAAGGTGATCAACACAACGTCAATATTTATTTCAAGCTCAAAATGAACAAGGCGTAAATATTAACAAAGGGTAGATGTGAATCCCAACTAAAGGATACCATGACAATTTTAACAACCAACAAGGCCTAAATTTTAAAGGGTGAGGTTTAGAAATGTAAGCTACGTAACCACACCAATTGGACACGTCTATCAAGCTTCGCGGAGAAGTGAGATATTAGTGTCAAAGTGGTATCAAAACGACGCAAAAAAAGTAAGTGACACCCTTTAAGATTAGGGAAAATGTTTGAAATCAAGCTAAGTCAAAGTAAACTAAGGATGTGTTAAAACATGGGCAGCGTAATGCCACAATACAGACACTTAGATCATGTTTACGAGAAACATGACTTAAGTATCTTAATTATGTCGAGACAATGCAAACGAGGGTAACATGTCAAAGGGAGATAAAATGATGAATCATTTCTAACTATGATGATGATTCTGATGTGGGTATCAAGATCACAAAGGCTACCAATGATACAAATATGCCTCTGCACACTTTAGATGTTAAACTTACCCAACTGCAAACATGGATGGGCGTAAACGGACAAAAAAGTGGCAGAAGAAATCAATTGGTAACACAAAGGTAGTCACCCTTCCTTTGATCAACAAAGTGTTAAAAGAAGGTGAAGGAGTTAGATCAAAATGGGGGATGAAAAATGTTGGCTTTACTTTGGTAGAGTTTCACCTTACCTTCAGCTAAGTGAAGAACTAGGCTAGAGTAATGTGTCACACGTTTCGTGATGAAAATGAGGTCTCACAACTCAACACATTTTTTAGAATGGTCAAAGTGGGCTCCTGAAAAAATTATATTTTACTAGGTGGTTCTCTCATCCTAGGTGCTACAAATATTATCCACAATCGGGATGATTTACCCAAAAAGTCACACTGACTAGTTTGGGAGTATCTCGACTTTTCCTCCTTCAAGCACAGTGGGCATCAGATGCATCCAATTGTGTACTTAAAATGGTCACGTAGGGAAAACTTGTAACTCCATCTCACAAAGGAATTACTAGTCAGATAGGTAGTGTAGAACACTTCCCATTTTGTCCACAAGGTTACCTCTTGCGTGGACTACTTTGGGGTTCTTGGAACCACCCCCATTGTTGTAGCTTAAGGCGTTATGCCAAAGGTGTTATGTTCCACTTGAGTGGAGAGGGACGTATCCTTTTTTGAAACCTACAATATAGTGTTTTGAATATGTTGTTTGTTTTATGTTTTTTAATTAGATGTGGTTTTCTCAAAAATCATTTGGCAACCTGTACAACAACTATATTAGTAGTTTTCTGAACTTTTGTTTTGATTCCTCTGTTATTTGGACAAGCAATGGCAGTTTTGGTCCTGTATAACGATTTTTTGTATTTTTCCATCAAAAGAGAAGGCATCATTTCTTATTCTCCAGCTCAGTCTAATGACACAAGAGAAGAGCATATGTGATTGTCTTCAAAAATCCAAAAAGATATCAAAATGGAAAAACACTTTTAATTCAACTATGCCAAGTTTAGCCAATTTCCAACTTAAATATTCCTAACAACCTCAGAGCATCAAAAGGACTTAAGAATCGTTTCTGATTCCCAAGATCACCTAAAAGGTGACATGAGGGAAGAGCATACGTGATCACTTTAATCCTAATGATTAAACATTGTAATGTTTATTAACCTTTCAAACAAGTCAAATCACCATCAAACATGTAAAAACACCCTACAAAGACAGAAGTATATGATTCAAAATAAAACTTGCAAGGCATGTTAGAACATCAAAGACCTTAATTTTCCAAAGCATTTAGACATGTTATAAATGAGTAGTTTAATAAAAATGAAAACCTTAAATTTTTGTGCCTACGCACGGGTTAGAACCCCAAATTTATGCTTCACTTAATGTTATTTCGGCTCTCAGTGCACTTGCGCCACCCAAGAGGTGTGTATGCCATGAAAATAGCATATGTGCCACTCTGTGGATTTTTTTCAACTCACCAAGCACCTGCGCCACTAGAGAGACATGTGCACCACAAAAATAGCATATGCATGACTCTTGAGAAAAATAGATAGAAAAATAGACTGAATAACTGCTTTATCAGAAAAATGTGTTTGCGCCACTAAAACAACATGTGTGCTTTGGTTAGGGCATGTGCGCTGATCTGACAAGTTTCAGAATGTAGTGAAGGTATAGTATGAAATGACATCTGCACCTGGGTTAGTGTACCTATGCACTAGTTAGGGTGTGTGCACCAGGGTTAGTGCACATGCGCCAGAGTCCAGAAATAGAGTAACAGGTTTTACCAATGCGCCTATGCCACCAGAGATATGTGTGTGCCACAAAAACCATGCTTGCGCCCCTAACAACATGCCTGTGCCAAACCTACAACCAAAATACAGCAACAAACACAAGAAAAATCACAATATCTCAAATTTTTGACAAGTTAACTTAAGAATGGAAATAACCCATTAAAATGATGGCTATGAACATGAGGTTACACATATTAAATGAGAAAAAATTCCAAGAAAATGGACATTAATTACTACATGTGTATATCAAAAAGTTAGCCAAAACAATGAAACTTAAACTAAAATTCCATGGGACTAAGTGTCCCACCGGGCGTGCCAAATGTGTGCATTGGAAAGTGGCAAAAGTTATGGAATGAGGTTAAAGAACCTAAAAGCTTTGCTAACTCATCCAATGCTCCATAGGATTAGAGATAAACAAGAGAAACTAACATGAAAGCATTACAACTTTGACAAAACATCAAAAACTAACATGCATACTACTCTTCTACTCCATGAAAGCTTAATGAAAGTGAACCTAGTATAGATCCTAAGTAATCAAATTGTGTGATTAGTTGTTTTCCTTAGGAGTGGATGAATCTCACTAAATGGCTACATGGCCAAGTTTAGCTATTTCATTACTAACCTAACATGGGTGCAAGATGAAGCTATTTTAATGGTGGATGACCCAAGATCAAATGCCTTATTAGCTTGGCTAATACAAATGACCTCTTAATCTTTCTTAGGCTTGTTTTCGCTTTAGCTTATGTAAAGTTGTTTGTAAAGTGGTAAGTTGAATATGTAGGCTTGGCCTTGCATTTATAGTTTTCCAAATGGAAGAGTTTGAACTTTGGGTGCATATGGGACTAAAGCTCAAAAAGCACTTTATGATTAGGAGTTGATAAACATGCTTTAGACTTAGTTAATCTAGGTTTAGGCTAGTTAAACTTGATTAGTAAGTGATTAGAGACTCATTGAGAGTTGAGAGGATTCTGGATAACCAATTGTGGCTAATAGATAGCCTAAGAAGCCAATAGAAGTGGTCTAGAGAGAACTAGGGAGATTCTGAATGGTTAAAATGAGGAATGTTTAGATAATAAGAGAGATATTAGCTCAATAAGTTGATTTTAGGATGAATACGACCAAGAAGGTGTCATAAATGGGCATCCAAGGATGGAGCAAAGAATGTGAAATTAAGAAGTGTTGTTAATCAGTTAAATTGGAGGAAATGCTAAGTGTAAGCATATTTTAGGTGTCTACACTAACCAAATTTGTTGGGGGCGAATTTGGGATAACATTTACCATTCCAAAAATATAACACCATGTAATTTTAGGTGTGTACTGTACCCAATCTCTAAAAGAGCTCAAATCACTTATGAAGGAAAATATTAAATAGTGGTTATGGCATGAATCCATACAAAAAAACCTAACTGCATGGAAGACGTTTGAAGGTTAGATTATCAAAAAATATGCTAAGTAATTTTCTATAACCACACCATAAACAATACTTCAATCCACATGTACCATCATGTAATTATTGTTTAAAAGCATTCATTAAACACACCACGTCCCATAAACCTAGCCAAGAAAGTTAAGCAAAGGAATATTTTCTTATGCCAGATGCCTAATTTATAGTATGTTAATGCCTTGGAATTCCCATAAGAAAGTAGGGAGAATTTGTATGTCAATTTTTTTTAGGAGATTGAAATTCACAAAAGTATAGCTTAGGAGATGGTAAAAATTATAGAAATAACATAATTTGAAAGGGTTCTTCATCTGGGTTGTCTCAAGGATAATAATTTTGTTTGAAGATTAGGGGTGATGTTGAAAGAATTCTTCATTAGTTTTACATACTAAGGAATTGATAAAATAGAATCTACAGGGAACTATCCATCGTGGAGAAGTACAAAAGCTATGAATGGGTGGAGTCTGTTGATCACTACAAGAATCCATGCCAAAACATGGAATTGTGAGACACTGGAAAAATTTGTGGATCATTTAAAATCCTCTGAATACTGAAAAAATCCATTGAAGATGAGAGAAGCCATAGAACAAAGGAAAATCCACCCAATGAAGACATATAACAAAATCAAAGATGCAAATCCATTATCAAAATGGGTGACTATCAGGTATTTTATGGATTATATAGTCATAGTAATAATTGTAATAAAGATGCACATAAATACACATAGATGGATATATATGGATATAAGCATAGAGATACATAGAAAGATATAGATAGAGAAAAATATAGAACAAGAACAAGAGTAGTGTTGAAGTGTGTGATAATAAGAGATAGAAGATATTGAAGCTAAACTATAAAGTTTAATATAAATAACATATTTTTCTCGAATGTGCATGTCCTTACAACTTTATGTTTTTATGTAATGTTATGATATATTTTGAATCCATGTTCTCTGATATATCCCTTACTAAATAATGACCTACTTAACATTTGTTAGGAAATTAGTGTTCATAATGTGAACATATGGTTAGTCGAATATTAGTATTATTTAAATATTTAAATAATACATGAGTGTGCACAATTAGTTATCATGCACAACTCATAGGTAGGGTTGTGGGAGTAAGACTAGGGAATTGAGGAGAGATATAGGGATAATGGGGTGAGGCTTGACTCCATGATTATAGGAGCAAGAAATTATATAAAATTCCCTCCAATATTCAATAGAAATGGCTCCATTATTCTCTATATTCTATTTGTTTTTATATTTTCTCTATTTCATGTGTTGATCTCAAATTATTTTTGTTTAAATTAATTATCAAATATAGAGTTTTTATATCATATGGTATCAGATAAGGATTGAAAATATTATGAGAGTAGTTGTAAGAAATAACTATAACCTATAGGATGTATATCTAATATTTTTCTAATCTTCCGTCACTATTTTCTAAATTATGGGTTCATGGCACAAGAATTGTCATCGATCTTGTGATCATTGATTCTGATCTAATCACCAAAAATTTTACCTAATCACCAATGATTTATCTTGCGGATTGACAAAGAACATGTGGATCACTTGCACTTATATTTCTAACCACCAGTGACATTTTAGTCGTCATCAACCACTGTGTAAAAAATAACAGTGAGTGATTTCCAACATTTTTTTTCTATGATATGCTTTATTAATTTGGTTAAAATTAAAGTTGAATAATATTGTAAGGGTACATTTTCGACTATGTTAAAAACCTATTGTAGAATTCCCATGCTTTAGCCACATTTAGATAAATTCAATGGATGAAATTTTCACACATGGAAGGTGAAAATGAAATGCAACTAATGAACAAAAATATATGGGGGATTGTAAATGGAAAAGAAACATAACCAATAGATGCTATAAATTACTTGAATGAAAAACCAGGGATAAAAAATCAAAATCCAATATCAGGCTTTCTTTATCAGACACTGAGTTACATTATATAGAATTAAAAAAAAATTCTAAGGATATATGGGATTTTCTAAGTTAAAAATTTAGAGCTAAGGCTGTGAATGCTAAATTCACACTTAAATTGCAGTTTTTTAAGTTGAAAATGAATGAGGGTTCAACTATGTCAAGTCTTATTAATGAACTAAGATCTCTTTTGAGACGACTGACAGATGTAAGTGCTCAAGTAGATGATGAAGATGTAAAATATATTTAATTAAATATCATACCTCCAAAATACAGTAATGTAGTTTTTATTCTTATCCAAATGCCTTCTCAATCACTTGAAGGTATGATTTTTGCACTACTAGCTAAGGAGAAAAAAACAAAAGAAGATATCAAGGAATAAACTACCCTTTAAAAAAATAAAAATCATTTTAATTCTTCAAGAAACAAAAAATAATTAGAATGTTTTTATTGCAAGAAAAAGGGACAAAAATCTTCTTTCTCTATTGTTCATGCCAAGGATCTTATATCAGTTAAGCTCAAGATGGACGAGGCCTATATAGTTGACAAGGAAAATGTGATGTCCCATGAACATCTACCAGTCCCAGACCTTGACAAGGTAGGGAGATGTGCCCAGTAATTCCCTTGGTCACAGTGGCCTGACTCGAGTGGTACTCCGATGGATGGAAGGTCCACCCTTAAGTGCCACAATTGTATTGGTCATGGTTAGGCTAGTCTTTTGGTGCAATGACAACCACTCTTGGTATAAGAGAAGAGGTCTCGAAGTCAAGACTCACAGAATGTGGTGGGTTGTGATGTCCCGTGGACATCTGCTAGTCCTAGCCCAAGGTTAGGGAGATATGCCCCGTAATTCTCTTAGTCACGTTGCCCTAACTTGAGCGGTCCTCTGGTGGATGGAAGGTCCACCCTTAAGTTCTAAAGTTGTATCGAGCACTTTCCAACTAGTCTTTTGGTTCCCTATACAACCATGGAACTTAAGGGTGGATCTTCCATCCATCGTAGGACCGCTTGAGTCATGATAGCATGACCAATGTAATTACGATGCACATCTCCCTACCTTGCGCTAGGAATGGTGGTTGTCCATGAGACATCACAGCCCACCACGCTCTGCAAGTCTCAACCTCAATACCTCTACTCTGATACCAAGAGTGGTTTTTGTTGCACCAAAATACTAGCCTGAGAGTACCTGATATAACCGTGGCACTTAAGGGTGGACCTTCCATCCACCAGAGGATTGCTCGAGTGAGGGAAGCATGACCAAGGGAATTACAGGGTACATCTCCCTACATTCCGTTGGGACTAGCGGATGTCCACAAACATCACATAAAACACTAAAGAAGAAGATGAACCTGAACAAAAGGAAGAGGAATATGAATACCTATAATAAGTAGTGACTCATGGAGGCTAGAGAAAAAGGAGGATGGAGGAAAAATAAGTATCTCTCATTAGTCACCAACAAAGAGATTGGTTCATTGTATTGGTGATCATTTATTTTTCTTCTTTCATAGTGTGTTTTCTTTAAGCATGTGTGGTAGTAAATAAAGAACATAAGGATAATTCCTGTTCATAAGTAGGAAGATATTTTCTTATATTTTGTTCTCTTTTTTTAAATGTGAGTGGGGAAACATGTACAATGTTATGCAGTGGTTGGTGTTCCACTAGAAAACTAGTTTTATAGTTTGTGAATCTCTTTGAAAATCACATACAAAGTGGTTCATGGTGTTTCACCTTTTTCTTAGATTGTTTCTTTAAATTGTTGACGAAACAAATAGGGTAACGGGCATAGGAGGAATACCTGTTCAAATGTTGGTCGATGGGTTTTTGTGTGCCTATGACTTCCGAATCCACAACTGATCGTGAGAGCTTCCTTTTGGCTAGGAGGAACTACCTGTAATGAAAATAAGACCACTAGAAGGAATTAAACAATATGGGCAGTGAACTACCTAGCATGAACTAGATCCGGGAAGTATGATACTTCCTAGATAGTTGTCAGTCCATTGTTTAAAAAAAATTAATGTTGTAAACAAAGTAAATCCTATTGTTATTTTGAAATGATTTAGGTATCTCACTTAAAAACACAATAAGAAAATAGATCCAATCTAACAGGCTAAGCTAGAATAGAATCCAAAGGTCAAATGGTTGGTTCTGGGTTCTACAGGTTTGATAAAGGTCTCGGGTAGGTCACAGGTGAGTGAGGGTGAGGTAAAATTAGGTGGGTAGGTCTCTATTTAAGGATATGTGGGAAAACACAGAGACCAGTGTCGGTCAGGGGTGACCAACGACAGTTAGGTATAACCAGTGCTGGTTACTGTGGGATCTGGAAATGTCACAGAACAGGGTTTTGGTATCCTTTATGGTTGTATAAGGGACTTTGGTTGGTAGGGATGAGGTATTGGGTGATTGGAGTAGGCTTTTGTGAGGTTTTAATGGGTCTATGGAGGTGAAAATGTTGGAGAAGGTCAATAGGGAGCAAGATAAACAATGGGTGATGAAATAATGATGAAATGAAATAACCAGGAAAGTATGATGTTGTACTTACTTGGATTTCATTCCTGAAGGACTTTGTGTGAAGGATGGAGGTGCTGATGATGGGTTTGAAGGCTGCAAGTGATCACTAACTGAAGAACAACTACTACATGGGCTGCATGCACACTCCTCTTTGCTTAGATAAACCAGATCATGGTTGGGATGGCTGTGCAAGAGAAGATGCTCAATCTTCTTCCTTGGATATGATTTTTTGCTGGAATTTTCTCTCTGAAGATGTGTTATCTCACTGAGATTCTATTCTTGCTCATCAACTTTTCTCCAAATGTTTTCCAACCTTGAGAATAAGGTATTTTAGGGGTTAAAAGGGGTAACCGACATCGGTCAAGGCAGGATTTCCTAGGTTTACTAAACTAGGGAGATCCTCCTGATTTTCTTGGATCTCATGTCGCTATCCCATGGATTGGACTTAGAGCATCTTGTGAGCATGTGGGAATGTGGTTAAAGGGAATGTAGGCATTGATTTTTAGGGTTTGGGTAAGTCTTAGTTAGTTATGGGAACTTGCTAAGAATAGGTCTTAGGTTGAGTTAGCTTGGTGAGGTGTCTAAGTGAACTATATGTGTAGATATTATTTAAATAAGATATTGAAATAATGAATATAGTGAGGATAATGCATTAATTTAATTTAATTAATTAAATTAATATTAGTGGGGTGAAGGGGGTCATGGCTAGGTAAATGTAATAAAGGGTGCTTATTTGTCGAGGGACGAAAGGGGAGTGTCTACATTTTTCCCCTTTTTGTTGTGTAGCTTGTATTGGTAAGTGATGCTAACAAAAATAAGATGTGGTTGACCCATGTGAGGGTGAAGGTGATCCTTCTCAAACTAGGAACTGACGAGGCAACAGGTTCAAGTGGTGAGTGGATTGATAAAAGGTAAATGTGAAGAAAAGGCAAATGGGTACAGGGGAAAAGGGGTGAAAGGTCTACTTGGGCGGTCTAGGTAATGGGTCAGGGTCAAAGGTAGCAACAGTCAAATGCACACACATGTATAAACTGTAGCACACTACCTGGTTGAAGAGCAGGAAAACTCTACATCATCTAAGGTCGATAGGTTTATCCAAACAATGTTGAAGTGAATCCGGTATCCAAGGTATAGGATAAGGTCAGGAAGCACAATGTAGGTTAGGTGTAGGAACGTTTAGGTATGTTCCGGTACACCAAAGGTAGGGTCAGGATAAACGGTCACAGAAATAGGCTAGGTAAGGTCATTAGGTCAATCAACATGGGTAACTCTACGCCGGAAAAGTGACAGGTGAGCGTGAGAATCTACAAGTGACTCTTCCACATACCCGACCTCTCGAGGTCGTGCCAAGACAGCTGGTGGGGGTAGAATATGCGTTGGATCCAGAAAAACTAGTTAGGAAGTCTAATGTCTTCGACACACACTAATGGAATTTACGAATATAAGGCAAAGAAGGCCCTTCTAACTTGGACTGGTGTGATAGATCGATCAGCAAGGATGACTGCTCGAAGGCTCCAATCAATATCGAGATCTGGCGTGATTCGATCTATGGCTTGCGGAATATGTGGAAAATGACCCGGGATAGTTTCGTGTATGTCTCCTGATAAGGTCATATGGTGGATGGTGAATATAATTGACTTTTATGGATGATTTTCTGGCCTAGTCCAGAACTCTCTAGGTTCGTTAGCCACTATATTCAGTAAGGACAATTATTCGATGATGATGGGTGGAAGTGGAGTGTACTGAAATACTAGTGTGCGTAGGCTAGTGTCTATATCTAACTCTCTTATGGATTCATTGGGCTGTGGGATTTGTGGGTCACAACCATAGACTCTTAGTTGTTGCGGTCCTGTTATGGTCATACGTGAGATCAAGTCCTAATCCCTAGTATCCAGTAATCGTATGCTTTCTCAGCTTCTATATTTAGAACCAACAATTGTGCAATCTTCTCATAATACCTCACAGGCATTCTCGCAACCTGGATTCTTAAGCTAGTATCTATATCCACGAGTGTGTCTCCAGCATCTGGCTGTGGAACTAAAGGATCACACCCGAATGTTTGTTCTCTTTCAAACCCTTCTACATTCATGTCGATGATTTTCTAGGGTAATCTGTAGTTTGGCTGACTTGACCAAAATGCATATGCCTGATCGTCCTCTATGTTTAATCCTCTTAACTGAGAACTAATTAGTTGTAAATCTGTGGTTGCTCGGAATACTTGTATTCTGAGATTTTGGTCTATGTCAACTATTGCTGTGATGAGGTTTGGTTGAGGCACGATTGGCTCGAATATATATTCCCTGGGCTCCTGAGGTCCCGTGATTATCATACAAAACAAAATGCAAATCTAACTGCATGAAATAAATCTAACATATATAACCTTTTATTCTTCTAAGAAAACTTTTGACAATTTTAAGGCAAGAAAACTATTTTAAGCGTATCTACAAATAATAATTGAATAACAATTTAAAACAGACAAGATAACCGAGTGTAGTTATTTGCCTGTGCGATTTGTAGAATTATTCTAAATAAGTAAAATAGCTCGTCTAATCTATCTGCAAGATTCTCGATCCTACCTCAGAAGTGAGGAGTGAATCATAGTTTCTTGGAAACTATCAACCCTCACAGCTTCCCTAGCAATATCGAGAATAGAATTTTCTGAAATGAAGCAATTTATCTACTCTATTTGATAAGATTCCAACTAGAACTTTGAACTTTAAACCTGGATTCCGCAGAACAATGGCGAATCCGATAGTGTGTGTGATCTCATCCCCTCAGTATGGTCTCCTCGTTCTTTCATGTTCACGTGGATCCAGAAAAGTGTGTAATGCTAGCACCGATAGGAGTAGAATTTGGAACAAGGACAGCTTAGAATGCAGACTGAAAATGCGAGTAGGAGAGGGATAGCGCAAGAGTACAGAGCTTGTCTTATGTGATTCCTAGCGGGGAATTTACTGTGAGTCATGCAACATGAAGCGACCAGAACTTGTAACTATCCTATACAAAGAGTAAAACCTACAACTTTAATGGCTTCCTAAGCTACTCTGTTCCAAATAGATTGGATAAAATAAAGACACTGCTTGCACAAGTTGGATATGTGGCTTACCAACAGCTGAATAAAGCTAACTAGGCATATAATGAATTGAACTAAGAACTCCAAGACACGATGAAAGCAAATCTACAGAAAAGAGAAATTTAGAGGCAAGCTTCTAATTTGATTTGGATGAGATAACAGCACTTCCTGCACAAGATGGGTGTGTGGCTTACCAACAGCTGAGCAATTTAACAAAAGATGTAAGTGAATTCAAGCTATGGCTTCTTAAACAAGCTAACTAACTAAAACACTAAAATGAGGGAATGAGAGAAAAGATCAAACTTTAAAATCTAGCCAAGCTTCAGACCAAAAACTCCAGACCATTTGCATGTGCACAAACCATGCATTTATAGGAATTCAATCACCCAAGAACCAAAACCAAATTGAACTCCTAAACAATAAACAAAGGAAAAACACTATTCCAGGGGACCAAAAACATAAATGCATGCTAAATTCGGCAAGGAAAAGCTGGTGAATCGTAATATTTCACATGAGTCGCATCAAAGAATGTTCTGGAAAATGTGCACAGGACCGCCGCTCTGAGCAGGGCAGCGGTTACAGGACCGCCGCCCTGATCAGGGCGGCGGTTTTGTCACTAAAGATAAAAAGGGGCAAGGAAAGAAGGAAAAAGGGGAAAACAAAGGGTGCAGGGGCTAAGCGGGGCATGCGGGATGTTATCGCATACTCCGAGGGATTTTCTGGATCCAGAACACCTTGCGAAGAGACCTATATCATCATTGGGGCACTTGTTACACCGTTCCGCAGTACAGTACCTTACAATTTTGGGTACTTACATATTGCCCCCTTGGAGAAGTGTTTTAGCCATGAAGAGGCATCAAACGGTGGGTCTGAGTATGGCAGTCCCTAAATGGGGAGTTAGAAGCTATACCTTACTCATCCGTGTGTTGAGATGGACGCCAACCAAAATTCCCGCTACCTGCAAAATGAAGAGAGAACTCAAGTACAGATAGATACAATAACTTGGAAAATAAACGCTAAAACAATAGGGAATGATAACGTACCATTCGTGCGGGGATAGAAACTTACCTCCATCAGCGCTCCAAACCTGTGAAAAAGTCATTTTAAAACAAAACAGAACGATATATATATGAAAGTGGGCCCATTTTCCTATTCATTTGTGCGAGTTGATTTGATTGATTTTGAGCTCTGGGACCCACGGTGACGGTTTCTCACGCGAGTAGAGTCAAAACGTTCGCAGTGAGATCGTGATCATGCCTCCACGTGCAGAACACCGCCCCACTAGATCAGAGGTTGGTTTTCTTCAATTTTGTGTTTTCCCCCCTTTAAATTTGAAATGTTAAATTCATTATAATGGGGGGGTTATTTTTGAAAATGTTAGGTTCAAAAGGTCCACCTAGGGGGGGTGCCTACTAGGTAGGCTCCATTTTTAGTTTAAATGGTCTATTTTTCCTCATTTTGGGCTTTTTGGGGTTAGCAACCCGCGCGGGTTTTCAGACCGCGACCGCCGCCCAGACCAGGGCGGCGGTTACATGACTGCCGCCCATAAGGGGGCTGTTACAAAACTACCTCCCTACTCAGGGTGGCGGTTCTGACCAGAATGTAAAAGAACTTGATTTTTGAGATTGCACTTGTATTTTCTTGCACTTCTATATGTTTTTATGACCTTCTTGGTATTGTTCAGATATTAACTTGCTCTGGTTTGTGTGTTTTTTTGGTGTATGCAGGCGAGAGCGGAGTATATCAGATGGATCCGAGAGAGAGAGAGTGATTGGCTCTCCAGGGTATTGGATGCCCTTTCTCAGGACGAGGAGGACACACTACAGAGGGCCGGCATACTACGTATATCATGCGTGCCCCATGTCACACCATCTAGTCACATCCTTTGTGACTTATTTTCATATTGGGATGCAGATCGGAACACTTTCCGACTACCAGGGGTCCGCGGTGAGTGGACTATCACGTTGGAGGATGTCTACCGTATTTTGGGGGGTCCCGATCATCGGGAGGAGACTCACCTTAGAGACGGTAGGCTCACGGGCACAGATTGCATAGTGGGCAGGTTATATGGGAGATGCAGCTATCTCCACGGGGTCGAAGAAGGGAGTGAGAGTTCAATCCATCCCTTCTTTGCCCATCCCCATATTTCGACAGGCCATTATGGGGATCCTTGCCTCGAGATTGATCGGGGACAAGGGAGGGGGATACTTTGTTATACTGCTGGGCCCCCATCATTGCATAGATAGAGGGGCATGGCCGGATATACGTCTGGGGTGCAGACATTCTGGGGACCACCTACCACGATTTATACAGGGTGGTCCGTTTGCAGGGACAGTCGTTGAGCCACCCAACTCTAGTCATGAGTTGGGTGTATGAGCATTTTATTCCTTATGGCAGAGGCGTAGAGGGTGGCAGATCCAGGGGCTGTGAGGGCAGCCAAATGGTCAGATATGTCGGTGCTTAGAGCACCTCACCAGCCAGTTACCTCCCTTACCACAGCATATATGGAGGCGACACCGTACCGGCTTATGGCCGGTATATGGGGCAAGGAGACCCTTACAATGATCTCCTGCTCCACCACAGGGCAGCTTATCGACTGCGTGGGACGGGTGGAGGTACATCCTTTTGGCAGAGTTCCTCAACAGTTCGGCCTTCCATATGCGGGCATGCTTCCCCCAGTGGCACCAGCTTACAGATCAGTTCGCGAGGCCAGAGGGGGGCCTAGAGACCGAGATTGGATAGTGGTCACTCCTGGCACTCTCATTCCAGCCAAGAGGGTAGTTCGGGCCAGAGGGAGAGCTGGTGCGCCTCGGGCACCTTTGCTTCAGATTGCTGTGGGTCCTACTCATAGTAGCGATGACACTATAGACATTGATTCTGATTCTGAGGAGCTTACAGAGGGAGGGTCGAAGGAGCAGATTGATGATAGCGATCCTGAGTGGTATGACACTCATTATATTTTACAGGTGGAGAGGGCCGAGTAGAGCGCAGAGAGAGACACTCTAGTCTCAGAGGAGCCACTCTCTCAGGGCCATGGTGGAGAGGATGAGTCAGTTGTGGGGTGACATGTTTGCCCCTGCTACAGGAGTAGCCCCTCAGTCGGCTAGCAGCATCCACGGCGGGTGCTGGCCCCAGTGATCCATCTTGGAGGCCTGGTGATCTGAGTAAGTTATCCTTTCTTCCTTTCAATGTTTGTTTAATTTAGGATTTGTTATCTCTCCTTGTGTTTGTACCTTGTATATTTCATCCTCTTGCTTGGTTTCTAATTCGTTTTTCTCCTTTGTTTGCAGAGACTATCGACGAGTGGCAGGATCTGATCCACAGGGTATGCACTGATTCCCTGATGATCCCCATGGATAGGACCCATGCGGAGCTATCTGTAGATGTTGGGGAGCCCTCAGCAGCTGGCAGACATATTGATGTCTTCACTCCTGTTTGGCACATGGCCAGGATGGTGTCGACTCTTCGTACGGAGTTGGCAGGCTATAGGACGGATGAGCATCTTATGAGGAGCCATTCTTGTGGTGAGACCGCGGCAGCTCCTCGGGACCCAGAACCCTCCGTTCATTCAAAGCGTCAGCGTAGCCGGAGTCCTAGGTGAGGGCGTGCACCTTCGGAGGGGTTGTGTAGGGGTTGAGAGACCACTTGGCTCCTATGTATTTTGTACCATAGATTCTTTTGTATATTACAGGCTCTTTGAGCGTTTTGACCATGCCTAGTGCATGATGGCATTATATATAAACATTGATTATTTATATATATATGCATTTGTTTTTGGATCAAAAGCTTGTCACTCATGCTTTCCCTTTCTGTTTCTAGTTTCCTCATGTATACTACGATGCATGTTTTATATGCCTTCTAGAATGTATGCAATGGAAAACAAATGATGCAAATGTTTGCTTTATTTTTGTGTTTCATGATGCTGATACATGATATTGTAGATATATTGTGATCTTGAATCTTAGCTTCTGTGAGCAATTTGGATACCTCATGTTTGTTTTGGCAAAGTGATGAAAATAACTAGTTATGATGAACAGATTAACTTGCCCCACTCCTAACTCCACGTAACTAGTAAGATGTGAGGGCTTATCACCAAGAGCCAAGAAGGGCGCAAGTTATGAAATATGGTGAAATGATAGTGATGAAAGACAGTCAAAGCTTTGGCGGAACCAAATTGGAAGCTACAAGCCTACCCTACCTGAATGACTTCATAGTTTTGGATACAACTTGCTTTGCGGTTTATCTAGACTTAGACCCGTAGATGGCCACATAGTAGACAAAATCTGGGTTTTTAGGATTTTTAACTCTCTTGGAGTTTTGAACACCTGATTCATTCATTTTTGACTCAAAGTTTGAATAGTTTGTTTATGACCTTTTAACATTTGCTTTGTCAAGAGGACCCCCTACACTTTGCCCCATGCTACCAGTAAGAAGCGTGGGTTTATCACCGTGGGCAAGGCATAGGTGAGTAAGGGAATTTCCATCCTTTCCCAACCCTACGTCACTAGTAAAAGATGCAAGCTCATCACCGAAGGTTGGTGGGGCAAGGAAATGTGTAAAAATAAATTTTTTTGTTTAATCACTTTTTTTTTACTTGTCTTTTTGAGTAAAATGTCAGTATATGTTTATTTCCAAAGAGATGTATATATGGGATAGATGTGACACCATGAATCTTCTAGAATAAACCATAGGCAAGACACATATCCTAAGAAGAAATCAAAGCAAGAACAAACTTGCAGATCTTGGTATGGTTACCGTTAAGACTTTGTCATGTCTGATTTTATTTGATAAAATATTCCAAGATGATTTGATGATACACGAAGATGGAGAGGTATGATTAAAGAACATTATGCCAGAAACATCATGAGTTTATAATGAATTGCTTTGAGAATAGATTCCTTGATCACAATTTGTGTAAAAAACAAGTGGACAAAATGATCCTAGATCTATATGAAAATGCAATGTAGATAGTTATATAGGTAGCGTTAGTTGGTTATGCGTAGAAAAGTTTGAGGTGCAGGGAATTGACTGTTTCACCAAACTCCTCACCTTCTAAGGTACATAAGAGGTAAGCACCATTTCCATAGTCCTTCATGACTCGGTATGGGCCCAACCATTTGGGCCATAATTTTCTTCCTTCGCCAGTTTTCTTGTCGATCTGGCTGTCTAGCCTTAGAACTAGATCACCTTCATATATATCGCGTTCATAAACCTTCTTGTTATACTGCCAGCACATTCGGTCAACATAAGCTCTATGTCGTTGCTTAGCATCTAACCTAGTTTCATCTAGGATTTCTAGTTGGGAAAGACGTGCTTCTCTGTAAGCGTCCTCATCTAGAATCCCTTGTAGTGAAATGCGGAGACTGGGTATTTCGACCTCAAGCGGGAGAACTGCTTCTGCCCCAAATACTAGCGAGAAAGGAGTTGCTCCCATTGGTGTTCTTATTGAGGTTCGGTGGGCCCACAAGGCTGGATATAACTTCAAATGCCAATCTCATTTGTTTTCATTCACCGTTTTAAGGAGAATGGCTTTCAGTGTTTTGTTTGTTGCTTCAACCTGTCCGTTGGCTTGGGGATAATACAAGGAAGCTGTATGATGGCTTATTTTAAATCTACTGCATAGTTTGCAAACTTCTTCATTTTTAAAAGAAGTTCCATTATTGGAGATAATGATTTGCGGGATACCGTACCTGCAAATGATTTGGTTCAAAATGAACTTGGTGATCATAGAACCAGGTACAGTAGTAAGAGGCATGGCCTCCACCCATTTGGTAAAATATTCAGTAGCCGTGATTATAAAATTATGGCCATCTATGGATGAGGGAGAGAATTTCCCTATTAATTCTAGACCCCATGTAGAAAAGGGCCATGGAGTAGCGATTGGTTGCAGAGCTTGTGCTGGCATGTGGATCTCGTGGGAGAATTCTTGGCACTTATGACACCTGCGCACAAACTCTATTGCATCATGTTCTAGAGTGGGCCAGAAATAGCCCATTCAATGTATTTTTTGAGCGGTGGCATGGCCACCGAAGTGGCCTCCACATATACCGCTGTGGGATTCATAGAGAATCCTCTTGGACTCTTCTATGTCAACACACCTTAAGAGCATTCCATCGAATGCTTTTCGATAGAGCACCTGCTCTATAATGACATATTTGGCTACGATTATGCGCAACCGCCTTATTTGTTGTGGTGTAACTACCTCCGGGTACGTATGGTCCATGATATAATTAACGATGTCAGTGTACCAAGGACACTCAGAGATAGTGGGTCGTGTTTCGATGTAGCATATACGCATTCATCTGGAAAGTCTAAATCTACTAGATCGCCTCCATCTAATGGGTTGTCAGCTAACCAATCCGCAATGATTTGTCCTTTAACCGACTTTTGATTTACAAATGTTAATTCGAACTCTCCCATTAAGGTTATAAAATGTCCAGCCTTTTTAGATAAGGACCCTTGTGTGAGAAAAGTTCATAAATGGTCCGTTTTTACCATGACCTTTGTTTCTTGATTCAGCATATAATGTCTTAGGCGTTTAGTAGCAAAGACTATGGCAAGGCATTCTCATTCTGCCTGTGTATAGCGTGTTTCATAGTCGAGCAGCGTTCGGCTAATGAAATAAATCACACATTCTCTCTTGTTATCGTCTTCTTGGGCCAACATACAGGCCAACGAGACATTGGTAGCTCGCGAATATAGGATTAACGGGCGATCTAGCTTAGGTGGCATTAGCGTAGGTGGTGATAACAGAAAATGCTTACCTGCATCAAAAGCTTCATTGCAATCTTCAGTCCAATCAATGCTATAATCCTTCTTGAGTAAATTGTTGATTGGATGAACGGCGAAGCTTAGGTCCGAGATGAATCTCCAGATTGCACCCAGCTTTCCGAGAAATGATCTGATTCCAGATTCACTCGAAGGTGGGACCATTTCGAGGATAGCCCGAATTTTGGTTGGATCAACATCAATCCCTCGTGATGATATGATGTAACCTAAGAGCTTTCCTCCTGTTACACCAAAGACACATTTCTCTGGATTTAGCGTGACTCCGTATTCTATTAGACGTGAAAGAATGATGCGGAGCACTTCGGGATGGTCACAGCACGCTTCTTGGCTTTAGCCAATAAGTCATCTACATAAGATTCCATGATTTTATGAATTAGATCATGAAATATGTATGTCATGGCCCGCTGGTATGTAGCACCGGTGTTCTTGAGACTGAATGGCATAACAGCGTAGCAATAGGTTCCCCAAGGAGTTATAAACATGGTTTTAGCTTGATCTTGCTTGGATATTCTGATTTGATTGTATCCCAAGAATCCATCCATGAGAGACAAAAGTTCAAAACCGGCTCGTTGCATCAATGATAACATCTATGGATGGTAATGGGAAATCGTCCTTAGGACACGCTTTGTTGATATCTCGAAAATCTATGCAGATGCGTATCTTTCCATTCTTCTTGAGAACGGGAACGATGTTAGATACACATTGGGAGTAGTCAACTAGCTTGATGAATCCTACCTGAAGGAGTTTTATTACCTCCTCTTTTACCATGAGAGCTACTTTGGGCTTCATGGGTCTTGATTTTTGTTTAACTGGCTTTGCATCTGATTTAGTGACGAGGTTGTGCACCGCAATGTGGGGTGCAACTCCTGTCATTTCCTTATAATTAAATGCAAATGCCTTTTGATTTTCTTTGAGGATCTGAGTATGTATTTCCACTTCTTCTGGTGTTAACGAAGATCCTAATTTTAAAATTCTCGGCTCGTCTTCCGTTCCCGATGTTGACATCGATTGTTTCTTCGATCAAAGAGGCGTTACCCTCTTTGAACTCAGGTGGTGCTGGAGGTAAACCTAAATCATCCCCATTTTCTACTGCGTATATGCTAGGTTCCATTTGTGAGGGAAGATCCGTTACGGGATTTCCGAAGTAGGAAGACGAATGTGGAATCAAGGATGAATCTAGCATGTGATAGGAGAGATGTAGTGCCGCATAGGCATTTAAGTATTGCAAAGTAGCCTCATCACTATCAACATGGTCAAAGACGGTAGATTCACTTCCGCTTGAAAGAGGATTTGTCATTATTTTTATCAATGGTTCATCACGAATAGATACTGTGAAGTGAGTATCTTCTAGTTCATTGCTTGGAGTAAAACGTGATGCTGAGGTTACTATTGAATCGGCGAGAAGATTTTTCTCTCGTGGGATTGCTTCAATGGATATGAAGTTAAACGTCTTGATTAAATCTAACACAGCGTTTTTGTAGAGTTGTAAATGTTCGGCTTTAGTTTCATATACTTCAGAAACTTGGTTTGTCACTAATTGCGAGTCTCCCAGGACTCTGATGTTATCAATACCAATTCTTTTGGCTAAGGTAAGGCCAAGGAGGAGGGCTTCGTACTCAGCGTCGTTGTTTGTACATTCAAAGTTTAATTTAAAAGCGAATGGGAGGACTTTCTCCTTGGGCGAAGTAAGAATTATACCTGCCCCCTCTCCATAACAACATTTAGCTCCATCGAAATGGAGAGTCCAATACTTAGCCGGGAGTACAGATGTTGGGGCATCTGCTACGTTTGCGCATTCTACTTCTACCATACAGAGATCCTTTGTTGGCAAGGAAACAACACCTAGGGAAAATCCTATGCCTACTGAATCAAATGGTAAGAACATTGGTGAATCTTGTTCTATCAACTCAACGATTTTCACAGTAGTCCCTAATGATACTGTTTCTTTAGTTTTATCTTTAGGGGTTGGAATTGTTTTGGCTATGCTGGTAGTTTCAAGATCTGTCGTAGGTACCAACTTTTCCTCTGGTTTTGGGTCAGAGGGTTTATTAAGTTGGTTTGTTGGAAGTTCAAATTCTGAGTGCACCCCTGGTCTTTTCTTTAAATCAGCTAGGTGCAAATCGAAAGGTTTTGGATCGCCTTTGGCTACAAATACCTTTCCTAGATGCAGGAATCTTACTTCTTGAAATAGCGTGGAAGGGATTGTCTTCATGCAATGTATCCAAGGTCGGTCGAGGATCATATTATAGTTAGTTTCTCGGTCTATAATATAAAACTCAGTCAAAATGGTTTTGGGCCCTAAGGTGACCGGCAGTATAATAGTTCCTATCGAAGTGGCTTTAAGGCTATCATAGCCTCTTAATGTATTTCGAGTAGTGGAATAGTTTGTTTCCCCATATCCAAGTTTTTGGAGGAAAGAGAAAGGGACTATGTTAACTGCGGCCCCATCATCAACCATTGCCCGTTTTACATAGTTATTATAAACCCATACTTGCAAGTGTAAGGCTGGATCACCTCGGCGTGCGATCTCAGTATATGTGGGCATTTTACTTATTTCGAATATGAATTCGACATCCTTGTTTGGCTTCCCCGGAGGGTGGATATCAAAATCTACGTGATTTACTTGTGTTTCAGGAGGTGGAGTGATGTTAATTAGATGGCCTAGACCTAATGCTTCTAAAAGAGCAGCTCTGTGAGGGGGAGAGTTCTTTAGTAAGTCCAAAAATGAAATGTGTGAGAAGGTCTTTGTTAGGTCACTAATTAAATCATAGGCACCGATGGGTTTTTCAACTATTTGCCGACTCTTATCTATCTCTGGCAGATGAGTTGGGCTCGGTTGAGAGAAATACTCTCGTGTTCTTGTTATAGCTTCGATAGGTAGTTCAACGTCTAATTCTACCAAACTAACTATCTTGGGTCTTGGTTGAGCTCCCAACTGTGGCGCAACTGGTGGATTTAATGAAGTCGAGGCTTCATGATCATTGTTTCCCATCATTGCACCTTTGTTTGCTCCAGTTGGATTCAGCCTATTGCCATCATGATTTGGGAGCGGATCGTTAAAGATCTTAAGGGGAGCATTCTGAGGGGAAACTGCTCCTGCGAGCGTATTTGGTGATGATGAGACGGGATCTGCCAAAAACAAGTCTGTGAAGAACTGTCTTTGTTCTTCTGGAAAGCGTTGCATAAATTTATTGTAGTCATGACATGTTCTAGTATCGTGACCCCAAATTTTTGTGGAAACCACAATAAGAATTGGGATTGTAATCCCCGTTTTGTTGGTTTGGTGTGTATTGTGGCCTAAAATTCCGATCAAACTGTTGCCTATTAGGATTAAAGTTTTGGAATTGTTGTTTCTGGTTTTGACTTTGGTTTTGATAACCAAATGAGTTTTGGCTTGGCCCTTGTATGGCATTTCACCGTTGTTATTGTTGTTGTTGTGGATGGTTAAAATCCACTGTATTGACCATTGGGGTAAAGTTGTTGTTTCGTTGGTTGTTTGTTTGTGACGGAGTATTAACAACATTTACCCTCTTGGGTTGGTCGGTTACCCCATCCGTTGTTACCCCATGATTTTTGTTAAGGATTTTGGGTCCTTGATTGACATTTGTGATAGTTGTAGTGTTTTGAGTGGAGGTGATTAACCTCCCGTTTGTTCCATATGTCTTACGACCACTATCTATCTCTGCTTGGTCTATTCGAAGAGCGCTCTCAAGTACTTCATCGTAAGTTCTTAGTGGGAACTTCTGGACTTCTTCCTTTACCTCCTTGCTGAGAGAGTGAAGGAATAAATCACATAGTTCCATCTGATCCATTTTTGGAGCACTTTCTGAAGAATAAAGAACCGTATGCCACCTCTGGATGAAATGGGCGACAGATTCATTGTGTTCTTGTTTGATATGTAAGAATTCCCTGATTCCTGTTCTCAACAGTTTGTTCATGTCGAAGGCCTTGATGAACTCTGACACGAGTTGTTTAAATGAATGGATGGAGGCTTCAGGTATCCTGTAATACTAGTCGAGAGCAATACCTTCCAAGGTTTTAGGGAATATTTTAGCAACAACCCCATCCCAAGGGAGTAATTCTCGTATGGCTATAGCGTAAGCTTTGATATGTGCGTTCGGATCTCCCTCACCCTTGAACTTGTGTAAATCAGGAAGAGGTCTTGGAAGCATGATGCTTCGTATGGTGAAATCTAAGGGTTCCTTTAGATATTCTGAATAAGTCCCTATAGCATAGCTTTCAACCATTGATGGTGGTTGCTGAGGGAGTGATGGTGGGATAGGTTTTTGATATGGTGCAGCGTATGTGTTGGCAAGGGCATAAGGAGGTCCCTTCGTTTGAGCAAACATGCCAGGAGAGGAGAACATATCTCCTTGTGGTGATTTAGAGTACATGTTTAAGTACGACGGGGCGTTGTCAAGGAATGGATTGTTTGACACTAGACCAGGAGGAATAGTGTTAGAGATGGTGGGCCTTGTTGGCGTTTGTTGTGGATAGTGATGCGGCATGCCTAATGTGGCTACCCCTGTGAGGAGATCTACTTGGCCAGAGTGGTATGGAGGATTGAAACTCCCTGTTTGAATGAACGGAGAATTTTGACTTGCTTGAGCAAGTTCTAACCCTCTCACTCTTTCTACTAACATTGAAATGAATTCATTTGGTGAAGTCACGGTGCTTTGTCTGAGCGGCGTTTGTTGTATACCCTGGTGTTGTATAGGCATGTGATAGCCTGTCATGAACTGATTGCTATCTTGCCAAGTTTCTCCGAGAGTATTTCCTATATGCAGTGGCATAGAGGTATTTTCTTGAAAAGAGATCTCGGGTTGTATTTGTAAACCTCCTATAGGTGGGTACATACCCCGAGAATGTTGTTCACTCCTAGGATAACATGTTGACTGTCCATCATCTAAGACCAGGTATGGGTAATGACTTTCTACTGATTTGTGATCTAAGTAGCATTCGAGGAGATGAACCAAATTCTCCGGTAAAACGTCATATTGTTTGAACCTGAAGGCTCTGTTTGTTGCGTTTGAGGGGGTTGATCTAACTCCTCAGTTTGAAAAGATGAATCATATCTGATTCTTGGGGTTTGTGTTGACAACTGATTAGTTGAATAGTTTTCACCCCATACTGAGAGTGAGGGGTGATGATTGCCTATTCTGTTGGGCGTAGTATACCTCAAGACCTAAGAGGGGTCTGCCATATGCATCGAATCCTGACATATTCGGGGGGTATATGAATACCCACAGAATAATGGGAAGTAGTGAAGGTGATTTTTGAAAGGAACCGTGATATTATGACTCTAAAAGAGAAAGTAGGAAGTTTACGTTAGCTTCACCAATTTTGTTTGTTTCACATCGAGTTCACCAATTTTGTACGCCAGAAAAGCGACAGGCTAGTGTGAGAATCTACAAGTGACTCTTCCACGTACCTGACCTCTCGAGGTCGTGTCGAGACAGCCGGTGGGGGTAGAATATGCGTTGGATCTAGACAAACTAGTTAGGAAGTCTAATGTCTTCGACACGCACTAATGGAATTTACGAATCTAAGGCAAAGAAGGCCCTTCTAACTTAGACTAGTGTGATAGATCGATCAGTAAGGATGACTGCTCGAAGGCTCCAATCAATATCGAGTTCTGGCGTGATTCGATCTATGGGTTGCGGAATACGTGGAAAATGACCCGGGATAGTTTCGTGTATGTCTCCTGATAAGGTCATATGGTGGATGGTGAATATAATTGAATTTTATGGATGATTTTCTGGCCTTAGTCCAGAACTCTCTAGCTTCGTTAGCCGCTATATTCAGTAAGGACAATTGTTCGATGATGATGGGTGGAAGTGGAGTGGACTGAAATACTAGTGTGCGTAGGCCAGTGTCTATATCTAACTCTCTTATGGATTCATTGGGCTGTGGGATTTGTGGGTCACAACCATAGACTCTTAGTTGTTGCAGTCCTATTATGGTCATACACGAGATCAAGTCCTAATCCCTAGTATCCAGTAATCGTACGCTTTCTCAGCTTCTATATTTAGAACCAACAATTGTGCAATCTTCT
This sequence comes from Taxus chinensis, assembly GCA_019776745.2. Lineage (NCBI taxonomy): Eukaryota > Viridiplantae > Streptophyta > Pinopsida > Cupressales > Taxaceae > Taxus > Taxus chinensis. The sequence continues at coordinate 661,176,130 of CM034147.1, read as the reverse complement.
CAGAATACCTCACAGGCATTCTCGCAACCTGGATTCTTAAGCTGGTATCTATATCCATGAGTGTGTCTCCAGCGTCTGGCTGTGGAACTAAAGGATCACACCCGAATGTTTGTTCTCTTTCAAACCCTTCTACAGTCATGTGGATGATTTTCTAGGGTAATCTGTAGTTTGGCTAACTTGACCAAAATGCATATGCCTGATCGTCCTCTATGTTTAATCCTCTTAACTGAGAACTGATCAGTTGTAAATCTGTGGTTGCTCAGAATACTTGTATTCTGAGATTTTTGTCTATGTCAACTATTGCTATGATGAGGTTTGGTTGAGGCACGATTGGCTCGAATATATATTCCCTGGACTCCTGAGGTCCCGTGATTTTCATACGAAACAAAATGCAAATCTAACTGCATGAAATAAATCTAACATATATAACCTTTTATTCTTCTAAGAAAACTTTTGACAATTTTAAGGCAATCAAACTATTTTAAGCGTATCTAGAAATAATAATTGAATAACAATTTAAAATAGACAAGATAACCGAGTGTAGTTATTTGCCTGTGTAATTTGTAGAATTATTCTAAATAAGTAAAATAGCTCGTCTAATCTATCTACAAGATTCTCGATCCTACCTCAGAAGTGAGGAGTGAATCATAGTTTCTTGGAAACTATCAACCTTCACAGCTTCCCTCACAATATTGAGAATAGAATTTGCTGAAATGAAGTAATTTATCTACTCTATTTGATAAGATTCCAACTAGAACTTTGAAATTTAAACCTGGATTCCACAAAACAATGGCGAATCCGATAGTGTGTGTGATCTCGTCCCCTTAGTATGGTCTCCTCATTCTTTCATGTTCACGTGGATACAGAAAAGTGTGTAATGCTAGCACCGATAGGAGTAGAATTTGGAACAAGGATAGCTTAGAATGCACACTGAAAATGTGAGTAGGAGAGGGATAGCGCAAGAGTACAAAGCTTGGCTTATGTGATTCCTAGCGGGATTTTACTGTGAGTCATGCAACATGAAGCGACCAGAACTTGTAACTATCCTATACGAAGAGTAAAACCTACAACTTTAATGGCTTCCTAAGCTACTCTGTTCCAAATAGATTGGATAAAATAAAGACACTGCTTGCACAAGTTGGATATGTGGCTTACCAACAGCTGAATAAAGCTAACCAGGCATATAATGAATTGAACTAAGAACTCCAAGACATGATGAAAGAAAATCTACAGCAAAGAGAAATTCAGAGGCAAGCTTCTAATTGGATTTGGATGAGATAACAGCACTGCCTGCACAAGATGGGTCTGTGGCTTACCAACAACTGAGCAATTTAACAAAAGATGCAAGTGAATTCAAGCTATGGATTCTTAAACAAGCTAACTAACTAAAACACTAAAATTAGGGAATGAGAGAAAAGATCAAACTTCAAAATCTAGACAAGCTTCAGACCAAAAACTCCAGACCATTTGCATGTGCACAAACCATGCATTTATAGGAATTCAATCACCCAAGAACCAAAACCAAATTGAACTCCTAAACAATAAACAAAGGAAAAAAACTATTCCAGGGGACCAAAAACATAAATGCATGCTCAAGTCGGCAAAGAAAAGATGGTGAATCATGATATTTCACGCGAGTCGCGTCAAAGAATGTTCTGGGAAACACACATAGGACCGCTTGCTCTGAGTAGGGCGGTAGTTACAGGACCGCCACCCTGATCAGGGCGGCGGTTTCGTCACTGAAGATAAAAAGGGGCAAGGAAAGAAGGAAAAGGGGGAAAACAAAGGGTGCGGGGGCTAAGCAGGGCATGTGGGATGTTAACACATACTCCGAGGGCTTTTTCGGATCCTGAACACCTTGCGAAGAGACCTGTATCATCATTGGGGCACTTGTTACACCATTCCGCAGTATAGTACCTTACAATTTTGGTTACGTACAGTAACAGTGCCACAAGGTATAGCGAACACATGAGGTCAAAGATCACTAGTGATGTTCTAAGTCCAAATATCTAGGGCACAGCACAGGTAAGGCCAAGGTAGGGGTAAAATAATGAGTCCCTAAAGGAGGAAAAATGGAGGTAGTAAATGAGGAGGTCAGGAAGGGTAAGGTCATGGGTTGGGTAAAGGGTGGAGGGGGTAAAGGAGTAAGGTAAAGGGTCAAGTAAAATGGAAAAGTAGGGGCAATGTTTAGGTAAAGGTGACTAATGGCGGTCATGGATAACTGACGTCGGTAAAAGAAAATAGGTGACGGTTAGGTAAGGCATGAGACCGATGCCAGTTAAGGGGAACCGATGTCAGTTAGGTCGGGTTTTTTATAAAAACAAAAATTCCACATTTTTAATATTCATTTGTGAATTACAAAGTGAAGAAAGGACAAAAAAGAGAGAAAAGTGAGAAAAGCATCCGGAGGAAATGAGACAGTGAACTGGCATTGTGAGTTGACGGTGGTTGGGTTGGTGAGTATAGGGTCCACGAGATCTTTGTGAGGGATTTGATTGGTTAGAGAGTGTGGGTAGATATTTGGTGATGGAAAAGGCGGGAGAGGGATCGGGTGGACCATCGAAACAGCGGCAAAACATGCCACTGAGATGGCAGCAGTGCAATGAGGTAAGCACCTAACTCTTTAATGCTAATTAGATAAAGTAGAGGTGAACATTGTTTGGTTTTGGGTTTTGTGGGTGTTTGTATTTTGTGGGCGGGAAAAAAGTGAAATCGGGTATGGGGGAAAAATGGGAAAAAAAGAGGGGGAGGGGGGGTAGGAAATGGGATAGGTGGGGTGGGTAGGGGTTTTGGGGTAGTTTAGGTCATTGTAGGTGGGGTAAAAGGGATAGGTGGGAGGGTTTTAGAAAAAAAGGGGGGTTTGGGAAGTCATGAATTTTTTTGCGACAGTAACCGCCGTCAGTCAAGCTTGGTCGGCATTAGTCGGGTAGAACCGGGATCGGTCACCTAACAGGTGACTGATGCTAGTTACGTGGTAACCATGGTCAGTCAAGTTGAACTGGTATCGATCACCAAATAGGTGACCGATGTCGGTTTAAGGGTGACCGGTCAGGATGAACTAGGAACGGTCGGGATTTTAGGTAAAAGGGTCCAAAAAATGATGTAGGTTAGGTGGTTGAGATGAGTAGGGTAAAAATAAGGTGGTGGATAATGATAAGTGATGAATATGGTCATGGTAAAGGTAGATTAATGTTGTGCTTTGGATTGGATGCAGGGGAGGTCACAGCTACATATGCAAGACAGGGTTCTGCCACTATTGGTGACATTGTGCGGCCTAGTGCGCCCATTGGAGCTGCAGCACGTGGAGGCAGTGGGATTGAGTGGTATTTAGTGCTACTGACATGTTGTTTGGTAGCCTAGTTTGATGGTCGCATGCTCATCGATAGATGAGACTCCGTGACCAACACGTTCCACCTTCCGACGGGTGAGATGACTATCACCCTGAAGGACGTGTTCCAAATTTTGAGGTTACCCATATTGGGGGCCCAGGTGTAATCTATCTCCTTCGAGGCCTCAGAGGACCTAATCGGGACTTTATTTTGTGAGGGGTGGTGGAACTGAGCTTCTATAGTGCCATTTTGAGCTATGGTGAGATGTACCTAGCCCGTCCGGATGAGATGAGGCTAGTAGTTTTATTGATGGAGGCAGTGTGCTGCTATGCACTGCCTGATGTAGAGGGTGGATGTTTTCCCTACTCATTGATGGGTGTGCTCCATGATATGATGGTGCACGAGACAAAGTTTTTCTGGGCACCATAATTTTTTATGTAGCTATACAGAGAGTTGTGGGCGTATGGGTGGCTACACAGGTTCAGCCTATGTTACACATTTATACTGTATTGCTGAGCCTATGAGCACATAGTTTTTGTTAGACCTATAGGGATGCCTCGAGTAGATGTATTCCCACCGTGATGTGTGTGGTTGGGATACTGGAGATGGGTACTGGTTGTAGGAGAGTGGATGTTAGATAGGATGACATATTATGTGGCCCATTTTCGGTAGTTGTTGGAGGGGTTATCCAAAGTGGACATTATCTGGAGACCATATGTGAGATTCCTCTCATATAGGCACATGCACAAGGAGCTAGCTAAGCTCCAGCCAGAGTGGTGGATATAGGGTCACCGTGCCAGGGAGGATGAGATGATCCTGGATGGACAAGGTCTGACAGGTAGTTCGGGCTCGTACAAGATATTCCTCTGCCCTTCCCACAATATCAGAGAGATGACGTGGAGAGGCCTCTCCTTCTACCACAACCTACAGTACCTACAGGAGAGGACAAGTAGCTAGTGGATCGATAGATTGATGATGCTGGATGCACAAATAGGTATAGGCAGTGGTGGGTGGCTCAATTATGAGCCATACCCCCTAGACCAGGATAGCCGAGACTTAGCTACCATGACAGTATGGAGAGACACCCTACAGGGGTAGGTAGTGACACTGATCAGATAGATAGGTATACTACAGACATAGCAAGAGGGGTTAAAGGTAGAGGTAGGAGAGCTACGAGTATAGGTGGCTAGTCTGTAGGCCCAGATGGCGGAGGGAGAGGGTGGAGGAGATGGAGGAGATGGAGACAGAGATGGTTAGATGGCAGCCTTACAGGCTCAGGTGGCAGGTTTACAGGGCCATTTGGCCATAGCCCAGACACAGATTGGGGTCTTACAGGCCCAGATATAGGCACAGGAGTAGGGGGTACCACCACAAGCGCAAGGGCAGGGGGCACCATCTACAGGCGCAGGGAGTTGTTCCTAGTTCACAGGTTGATGCAGGGTAGATACAAGGGCCGAGACCTATGGGACCACCACAGACCATGCCTATATCTAGGTTATGAGATGCCCTAGGTGAGGCGCGATACTATTAGGACCAGCTCATGGAATCTAGGATAGACTTCCTCTCTTATGGAGAGTACAGGGCATAACAAGCATCCAATGAGAGGAAAATATCCTACACACATAGTGTGGAAAGCACCAGGAGGGCAAGTGAGCTTCTGAGGCCTGATCAGGGTGAGGCCACCAGCACATGGCGATCAAATCCAGGTGATGTGCTAGTAGGGACACAGGAGGCCGAGGGTGCAAGGTGACACAAAGATGGAGGACATCTGGTGACATGTCATGATATGCGGTCACCCTGAGTTTTGATGTATAGTAGTGATTATTTGATATATATGCTGGCTTACGTGCCAAAGATAGTTGTATTTTTTATCGCATACTGGCCTACGTGCCGAAGATAGTGAGGATGTATGATTGATTTTGGTGTATATTGTGAGCATATACCGGCCTATGTGTTAAAGATGTTTTTGTATTGATTCATTCATTATTTTTGTATATATGAGACTGGCCTAGTGTGCCGATGACATTTTGTATTGTATATCGGCCTACGTGCTGAACATTTTTGAGATGATGGCCATGATGAGATAGGCATGTATTTTGAGATACATAGTTATAGATTTATATGATGAGATTCTTGGTATTTAGTGATGTATTAATGTGTTTATGAGATATCGGTTTTATGGCTTGTGTTAAATGAGATATGGATGTGTTATTTTGATATGGATGGAAATTAGGTGAGTTAGGCATGATGGAGTCTAGGTCAATTTAGGCATGGATCGAGTTAGGTTATAGGCATGGATTGAGTCAGGTTGGTTAGGCATAGATCAAGTCAGGTCAGTTTAGGCATCAATCGAGTCAGGTCAGTTTAGGAATAGATTGAGTCAGGTTATAGGCATGGATTGAGTCAAGTTATAGGCATGGATTGAGTTAGGTTGGTTAGGCATGGATTAAGTCAAGTTATAGGCATGGATTGAGTCAGGTTATAGGCATGGTTGAGTTAGGTTGGTTTATGATTTATTAGTGTTTGCGATGAATGATACTATGGGTCATATGTGAAATATTATATAATCGATGCATAATGATGATAGAGGGATGGTAGGTGTAATAAATGTATGCTTTGGTAAGCAATTTTTAATGTATGTGGTTAAATTTCCAATTTTGTTAGAAAACGGGAACTAAGTGAAATGTGGGCTAAACGGTGAGTTAGGCATGGTTGAGGAATTATTTAGGGTAGAGAAATGGCTGAGCTAACCTCTAGGGGCCCCATGCCCTTGGAGTGCTGAATACATAGTCTTGGAATGAAAAGGGACCTCAGGCCAATGTAGTTATCCCATGAGCTAGGGAAGAATATGAGAATGAGTTGGTAGGGTTGTGGGCATGTAGTGGGTTTAGGTTTAATGGGTGTGGGTAGATGATAGGTAAAATATTGCAGGTGAAGGACGATTATGGTAAAAGGGGAGGATTACCCCAAAGGTAAGTGTTGAGGACCAAGTCCTATATAAGGTAATCAAAATGTAAATAAAGATGGTTAAAAGATAAGAGTTGGGAAATAAAGCCAACTGATTGGGTAGGATCATACCGAATAGATCATACCTTGAAGGGGGTGGTGAACACAAGACCCAAAAGGTATTGCACGATTAACTATTCTATGGTGAAAGTAGTCACAGGATGACCAAATGTCGAAATTACAAGATGTCCCTTGAGGTGATTTAGGAAATGAAAGTTGTAAATGGTAAGGTGGGTGAAAGATAGTTAATTGTATATGTTGTGAGTGATAGGTCTTTTGGGCAAGATGTCTGAGGTCACAATGGGCAAGTCCATGACTAAAAGGTTCTTTGTTTTGATAGACTGATCGATGTGGGAAGTCTATATGGGATAAATAATATGGTACTCCTTGAGGTCTTCGTGAAGATGATCGATGCGGGAAGCTTTAGTTTCTCTCATTTTTATTGTTTATTTTTATTTTTTTGAAAGCTTAACATAGCTATCCTTCTAGGGAGCAGTCTATTTATAGTAGCAATTTGGTCTAGAGGAAGATGTCCTTTTGAGGGAGTCATCTTATTTATTAGAAGTTAGACTCAAGGAGTGTGGTCCCATTGGAGGTCTTTAAAATTATGGACAAGACCAAGGTGGAGGATATGACTCTTGTTCAAAAGGCAAGGTGGAATGACCATGGGATCTCATCCAAAGATAGATGAAAAGTATCCATGAGAATCATGTTATGTGCAGTGCCATGGTACACATACTCAAGAGAGGATAACAAGTAACGGGCACTCACATGATTCTTGTTTAATCATTAGGGAGGTGTGTGAAGTGGATAACATTCAAGGGATGAGCCTGTAAAGAGAAAAAGGGTGAGGTAGGACAATGAGTCAACAATAGAATGGTCAAAGATGCAATGCGTTAAGGGGCTCAAGTTCAGGCTTACCCTCAAGTGAGGACAAACGATAGGCACCCGATCCATAGGTATGAGTTACGATGTATGGTCAAAGCCAATTAGGAGCAAATTTTCCCCGTTTACTTTTTTCTGCTTTGGTTACGTGTTGATTTTCTTTCAAGACAAGTTCACCAACATGGAAGGTTCATTCATGAACATGTTTATCATAAGCACGTTTGATATGTTGTTGGTAAACTTGAAGATGATCCAGAGTCGTTAAGATGACGTTTGTCTACTAACTCTAGTTGTGCTAAGCAGTCCTGACGAAAGATCATCATCAGTAAGCATGTCATGGAGAGAAATGTGGAGTGAGGGGATCTAGACTTCGAGAGGTAGAACAACCTCAGTACCATAGACCAGAGAAAAGGGTGTGGCTGTAGTTGAAGTGTGAATACTAGTGCGGTATGCCCATAGGGAAAAATGAATGTGTGTATGCCAATCCTTCCCATTATCATCAACCACTTTCATGATAATTTTGTTGAGGGTTTTGTTAGTAGATTTGGCTTGGCCATTGGTTTATGGGTAATAAGGTGATGAGAAACTAAGCTGAATGCCGAAGGTGTCGCTAATTTTTTGCAGTGTTTTGTTTTTGAATTGTTTTCCATTGTTAGTGATGAGGCGATGAGGAACACCAAAGTGACAAATGATGTGGTGGTTAATGAACTCACATATTTTCTCAGATTTCATGGAGATGAGTGGTATGGCTTCCACCCATTTTGTGTAGTATTCAGTAGCAGTTATGATCCATTGATGGTGTTAGGAAGAATGAGGATTGATTTCTCCAACAAGATCCAAACCCTATTGAGAGAAGGGCCAAAGGTCATGACCGACCTATAAGAGCATGATTGGGTGTATGATGAAGGTTGGAGTGTTGTTGAAATTTCACACAGATGTTTGACATAGTCATAACAATCATGGTTAAGGGTCGGCCAGTATTAGCCTAGGTGAAGAATACTCTTAGAAACAACAAGGCCACTAAATTGACCTCCACATATGCTATCATGAACCTCCTTAATGGTATAAGGAATTTCAGAACTTGTGAGGCATCGTAAGATAATACCATCAAATCCATGCTTATATAGGAGTCCCCCCAGGTTAATGAAATGGGAGACCTTTTTAAGGAAGGCGTGTTGTTCATTATAGGTGAGATCAGGAGGTAAGATGGAGCGAGAAAGGTAGTCAGACTATTTTTTATACCAAAGGTCACTCGGGTCAAGGGTGTCATTTCCGATTGAGTAAACATCTTGAGGTAAATAAGAAGGTGAATGGAGGCATTGTACCATGACAAATATTTTGGAATTGGTAGGGGAAGTACGGGTATTTGGGAAGATAAGCAGGCCATGGTATCAGCAAATTTGTTTTTTGAACGTGGGATGGTTTGAAGGGTGTAACGATCAATGGTGGTCAAAATTATGTCTACGTGATGTTTATACTTTTGGATTATCTCATTACGATATTGGTACATACCATTGACTTGGTTTACAACCAATTTTGAATCACAAAAGATGTGGATTGATTTGACATCTAGTGCATAGGTGGCCTAGTAGACCTAGTACGAGTGCTTCATACTTGGAAATATTGTTGGTGCATTCAAAGTCTAGTTTGAAATACAAAGGCATGGGTTCTCCATCTCAGAGGAATGAGGATAACACCAGCTCCACCCCCACACTGACACTTAGAACTGTCAAAGAATAATGTCATTTGGTAAGGGGGTGTCATCCAGGGAAAGAGTAGCATTTGACTCATCAAGAAAGTCATAAACTAGAAGGTTGGTCCATGGAAATAGGTGCATTAGCCAGTTGGTTAGTGATAGCCTAGCCCTTGATGGACTTTTGGTGAATGAATTCGAGGTCAAGATTAGATAAAAACATAAGCCATCATGTGGCATGCTGATTTTGATAAGGTTTGGCATACATGAAGTGTAAGGGATCGCTGTTGGTCACGACATAGGTTTTGTGTTTGAGTAGGTAATGGCAGAGTTTGGTGGCAATGAAAACTAAGGCTAAGAAAATATTTTCTAGATCATTGTTATATGGAGTTTTATAGTCCAAAAGAGTACGTCTTATGTAATAAACTGCCTGCTCCCTGTGTTGTTCATCGTGATGAGTAGAGCATGGCTCCCAAGTAATGATCGATGGCTGATATGTATAGGTAAAAATGGTGATCATCATTAGATGGAATGAATACGGGTGGTTGGAGAAGGTATTGTTTTAGGGCCTCAAAAGCTTTGTGATAGTCATCATCCCATTTAAAGGAGACATCCTTCCTAAGAAGATGATGAAATGGTTGACACCGATAAGATAATTGTGAAATGAAATGGCTGAATGGACTACAATATACCTTATAGGCTACGGAGTTGTCTGAGGTTAGTGGGTAGTAGGCATTTCCAGAATGGCATTGACTTTAGCAAGGTCAACTTCTATACCATGGAGGGAAACAATGAATCCCAGGAGTTTTCCTAAGAGAACTGTGAACCACAAAGATGCACTTTTTAGGTTGAAGGCGTACGCAATATTTAATGAGATAGTCAAATATGGTTTCGAGGACAGCGAGGTGCTCGATGCATGATGTTTACATTTGGCTAAGATATCATCCACGTAATCTTCCAATATGTGATGCATGATATCATGGAAGATGTAAGTCATAACATGCTAATATGTAGCACCAGCGTTTTCAAGGCCAAAAGGCATGACTTAATAGCAAAAGGTTCCACCAAGGAGTAATGAATGTGGTCTTGTGTTGATCCTCTGGGGTAAGAAAAATTTGGTTATAGCTTGAGAAACCACCCATGAGTGAGAGCATATCGTGACCAGTAGGTGAGGTGAACCAGTTGATCAATACTGGGCAAGGTAAAGTTGTCTTTCGGGAAGGAAAGGTTGAGGTCATGGAAGTCTGTGAAAATGCGGAGTCCCCCTATTTCTTTAGTAACAGGGACAATGTTAGAAATCCAATGAGGATAATTAATGGGTACGATGAAGGAAATGGAAATAATATTTTGAAGTTATTCTTTGATGAGAAGAGCAATGCGAGGGTTTATTTTCCTCAGCTTTTGTTTGATAGGTTTGGCATCAGAAACTGATTATGATATTATGGACCACTATGGTGGGGTCAATTCTCAGGCATGTCTGTGTAAGACCAAGCTGAAAGCTGTGGTTATGATCTCACAGAAAAGAAGTGATGGATTCCTGTTCAGTAGCATCTAAAGATTGTCTGATCTTTAAGATGTGTGGGTCATCCTAAGTATGAATGTTGATCTCGATAGTTGATTCATTCAACATGGTTTGTGTCTCAGAGGGTAACGACTGATGAATATATGAGTCTTCTGTACACCAAGGTACGTGAGTATGGATTCATGATCCTAAAATTGAATGACGTTGATGGTAGGTGTGTCATCATTCAATCATCTTAGGATACAGGAATGGAAGATTAGAAGGGGTCTCGCCTTCACGTTGATAAGTCAAGGGCCCCAAGGAAATGGTGTTTATGAAAAAAAAAAAGGTTAGGAGGGATAGATTTAGGATCCATCAACTCCGTTGGTGAGGGTGGTGATGAAGGTGGAGAAGGGCTATAGGTCTGTCAATGAGTTCAATGCGGGCTTGTTTGGTAGGAGGTTCGGGGAAGCTGATACCACTACAATCATTATGTTTATGGGTGGTACATGAAATAACGATATGGCAGCCTTTCTCGTAAAATCCAAAACCAAACCCATTCCATGCACAATAGTGGTTCAAGAAGGTGTGGGTGAAACGATGATTGGTAAGTGATTGGAAGTCAGTGGCAAATGGGTGGGGTTATGATGGTGGTTTAGGTGTGTAAGTGGTAGTATCAAGTCCCCCATAGGTGAGACTAGCACGAAGATGAGGAGGACCATAAAGGAGGTGTTATCCTATATGGTGATCATAACGAGGGTGGTTGGTGAAGGCTTCCATACTCGTGTGGAGTAAAGAATGTGTTGACACTATATAAGTGCGGTACTCCCCCAGAGTGAGGCATTGAAAAACACCTTCCAAGGGATCAGTGGTTGGTATGTAGGTAGCTGGTATGGATGATGTGTCGGAGGTTCAATGCAGAGGTGGAGTTAATGGATTGGGTAGCTAATGGGTTAGTCATGGAGGTTATAGAAGTGGTAGGAATGGAGGAGGTATGTGCGGTAAAATTAGTGGTTATACTGGTAGGTGGAGGTGTAGGTGAAGTAGTAGTGGTTGCAGAGGTAGATGGCTTGATAGGTATGAGCACATCATTAGGTCGGTAAAGCATGTTGCATGTTTTGAAAGGTGATGGGTCAGTTGGAATGGTATAAGTGTGTCTTTTGTGTTCAAAATTCACACAATGATGCAAAGTGGAAGGAACACAACCCATGACATGGATCCATGGTCTACCAAGCAACAAGTTATATTGGAATTCCCCCTCCAAAATGTAAAACAATTCTAGAATAGTGCAGGGGCCCACGTGAACGTGAAGGATGACCAGTGCCTAGTGTGGAGGAGATAGATGTCATTGAATGCATGCAACATTACTGGATGTTTATGCATGTAATTGTCAGGTATGTGCATTTGAGAAAATGTGTGGGAAGAAATGATGTTAATGCTAGCAGCCTCCATCAATCATCACACTGATGTACCCCTATGTCATCAATGTGGATAGAGATGAAGAGGGCTGGGTCTGGGTCAACATTTTGGTGTGGCACGATCTCCTCCTCTGAGAAGCTGAAGTGAGGCCAGTTAGTGAATAAGGTGAGGTGAGGATGAATGTGGTAATTTGGTGAGAGAGGGTACATGATGGGGTGTGATAATGGAGGCTATGGGAGTAGGGTCATTGGGTAAAACCTCAATAGATTGAAGAACCTCCATGAGAGCTTGATGATGGGATTCTGAGGCTTGGATGAGATCATATAAGGACATTTTGAGGGGAGAATGGTGTAATTATTTTAGCATGGTGTGATGTGTGACACCATTAGAAATGGGGTATGTGGGGTTGTGGATACTTATCTTAGGTATGGGTGTAGATGGTATGTTTGGTATAGGATTAGTTGGTGGGTCAGCTTCTTTTTCTTTTACCTTCTGCACACATGTAGTGACATGTACCATGTTGATTCTAGGGAAGTTTGTAAATAGAGAAGGTGTAGGGTGAGTGGTATGATGACATGAAGGAAAAAAACCTACTGGAGGAGAAAATCCTTGTGACGTCAGTTGGGTGCAACGACATTTGGGTGGTGGTGTGGCAAGTTCTCTGATGTGAACCATGTTAATTTCAAATCTTGAGGGTGGCTCTAGGATTTGTGAGGGCGGAGGTTGTGGTTATTGAGTGGGCAGTGTGGGAATGGATGTTGGTGAAGCAAGATCCTTGTCGAGAAGGTCTTCATTGTCAAAGTTGGTTTCTGGTAGACACAATTGGATAAGGATAGTTTTCAAGGCCTTGTAGTTCTCCACATCATGCCTCTGGTACATGATGGTATGTGCAAATTTTAGTATCATCAAACCCTTTTGGCTTGGGTTGGAAGGGCGTCGTAAGGTTGGAGTGGTAGTAATGTGATAACAAGAAGTCTCAAGGAGGTTGGTTAAAATTTTAACATAGGACCCTACTAGTGGATCACAATGGGAAGTGAATGTGGGTTTGGGTGTAGGTGTGGTTGGTTGTTCAGGGAATTATTTATAGAAGTGTAGGAATGGGTTGAGCTATGGGTTTAGGTGCTGGTGTGGTTTGAGGTATCGGTTGGGTTCGTTTGGGTAAGGGTATAGTAGATGGATGGGTAGGAGGGTATGGGGTTGTTTTCACTACCTTGTTGTGGGGTAGTGGGGTTTTGTTTTTGAGTTGCACCTTTGTGGGTAAAGCCGATGTGGGTGTACAAGGTCTAGAAGGAAAAATAGATGGAGGAAGAGGGTGAGTAACCCATGGGGATAACGGGGGTGCTATGAAGGTAGCTGACGTGGTTTGTACTTGGGGTGTGAGGGACAATGACTGAAGTGTAGTGGGTAGTGAAGCAATAATTGAACGTATTGATGGTAAAGAGACTGGAGGTGTAGCTATAAGTCATGTTGTGTGGCTGGGTAGGTTAGAGGTATGTGAGGAAGGAATGGGTTGTTGTGTTATCGGTTTATGGATGGGTGAAGGGTGCTTGACCATGTTTGGAAGCTAAGGTCTGAAGGCAGATGGGAAAAGTGCAGGTGTGATTGGTGCAGTTGGGGTATGAGGTTGATGAGTTCATTTCTTTGGTTTGGGTGTTGAAATAGGTGTGGCATTGACGTTGGAGGATGTAACTAAATCCAGTTTAATAGGTGGATGAGTGAGGCTGGGTGGTCAGGGTGACCCCTAAAGTGGTAATAGGTTTAGTGGAGGCAGATGTTGTAGGTATGGGTTTGGGTTTAGATATAGGTTGGGTTACGAGTAAGGGTGTGGTGTGAGTGCTAATGGGTATCATGGAAGCGGTTGCAAAAACAGTGATTATATGTGGTTTGATGGTGTGGAAATGTGTTTGGGTAGATGGTGGAGGTGTCATCGAGGGATCTCTACATCTATGTTGAGACAGGGAGTAAGAGGTGCCCACCATAGTAAAGCCCTATCTACATAATCTAAGTGATTGGCCAAACGTGAGAATAACACGTTTGTGGGTGGAGTTGGTGAGGAGCTAATGGGAATTCTTGTAAAATTTATCTTAGAGACAGGGAATTGGCCAGCTTCAGATTCCATGGGTAAGAGAGCTGAAAGTAGGTATGTTGGATGTTGGGTAGCTGTATGATGGAAAATTGACAAGCGAGCATGGGAATCTACAAGTAACTCTTCCTCGCACCTGATCTCCCAAGGTTGTGTCGAGACAGCCGGTGGGGATGGAATATACGGGGGTATAGGCAAACTAGTTAGGTAATCTTATAACTTTGACATGCACTAATGGAATATATGAATCTAAGGCAAAGAAGGCCCTCCTAACCTGAACCAGTGTGATAGATCGGTTGGTGAGGATAACTGCTCAAAGGCTCCAATCAATATTGAGCTCTGGCGTGATCCAATCTCTAGGTTGTGGGATATGGGGAAAATGACCTCGGATTGTTTCGTGTATGTCTCTGAACAGGGTAATAAGATGGATGATGGATATATAGTGGATTCTATGGGCGATTCTCTGGTCTAGTCCAGGAATCCTTAGCTTTATTACCTGTTATATCTAACAAGGAAAACTGTGAGATAATGGTCGGTGGAAGTGGAGTGGATCTAAATACTAATGTGCGTAAACCAACATCTACATCTGATTGACCTGTGGAATCATTGGGTTGTGAGACCTGTGGATCACAACTATAGATTTGTGGTTATTGTGGAACTCCTATGGTCATATGCAGAATCAATCCCTAATTCCTAATATCCAATAGTCATATGCCTTTTTCGGCCTCTATATTTAGAACTAAAAGTTGTGCAAGCTGCTCAGAGTACCTTACAGGCGTTCTGGCAACTTGAATTTGTAAGCTAGTGTCTATGTTAGTGAGAATGTCTCATGCGTCTGGCTGTGGGATCAAAGGATCACAACTGAATGTTTGATCTCTTTCAGGCCCTTCTACAGTCATGTAGATATTTATCTAGGGTAATATGTAGTTTGGTTGGTTTGACCAAAACGTATGCACTTTTTCATCTTCTATGTTTAGTCCTCTTAGTTGTGCACTAATTTCTTGTAGGTCTATTGATACTTGGAAGCCCTGAATTCTAAGATTCTGGTCTATATCAGTTATTGCTGCAACAATATTGGGCTAAGGCATTATTGGCTTGAATACGTATTCTCTAGGCTCTCTAGGTCCCGTGATTGTCATGCAAAAGAAACAATGTAAATCTAACTGCAGTAAAGTAAAATTAACTATGTAAAGTATATCTACAACATATATAACTTCTCTATTTTTGTGTTTTTGACAGAGTATTTATTAGAATTAAGATAACTATTTAATAGAATTGAAAGAGCAATTATTTAATATCTAGAAAATGACAACTAAGTGAATAACAAAATTTAAAACAAACAAGGTAGCCGAGTATAGCTACTTGCCTGTGCAGTTGTAAGTCTATTCTAAATAATGAAATAATTGATCTAATCTATTTGAAAGACTGTCGATCCTACCTTATAAGTGAGGAATGAATCATATTTTCTCAAAAACTATCAATCCCCATAGCTTCCCCAGCAATATCAAAAGTGAGATTAACTGAAATGAAATGATTCACTATTCTATTTGATATATTTTAACTAGAACTTTGATAGCTTGAACCTGGATTTTGTAGAACAGTGGCGAATTTGGTTGTGTGTGGCTTTGTCCCCTCAGTGAGATCTCCTTGTTCCTTTGTGCTCACGTGAATCTCAAAAAGCGAGTAATGCTAGCATCAACAAAATTAGGTATTGGGACAGTGGAAGCCTAGGATGCAGACTGAATACAATGCGAGTAGGAGAGGGATAGCCCAAGAGAACAAAGCTTAGCTTATGTAATTCCTAGCGGGATTTATTGCGAGTCATGCAACATAAAATTTCTAGAACCTGAAACTATCCTATTTGATGAACAAAACCTGCAACTTTAATGGCTTCTGACTAAAAATGAAACTATCCTACTCCAACTGATTGTATGAAACAGTAACAACACTAGCAGAAGAAGATTATGTGGCTTCTAAACAACAAAACAACACTAACTATGCATGCAACAAATGAAAACTTTGAATTCCTAAGAACTGAAAGATAAAAACTATTTATGAGGGGCCTTTTGCTTGAATATCAACCAACTATTTATAGAATCCCCATTTACCCAAAGGTGAAAACCAATTTGAACTCTTTAACCATAAACAATGCAAAAACACTATTCTAGGGAACCAGAATCATAAATACGAGCAAAGGCGGTGAAAAAAGATGGTAAACGTTGAAATTTATGCAAGTCACGTTAAAATGAACATTCTAGTAAAATGCGTGAAGGACCGCCAGCCTGAGCAAGGCGGCGGTTATAGGACCACCGCCTAGGTAGGGCGGTGGTTTTGTAACTGAAGATCAAAACACAAAGAAAAGAGGGGAGAAGAGAAAAACAAAGCACACAAGGGCTAAGTGGGACATGTGGGATGTTAACACATACTTGGGAAGATTTTCCGGATCTCAAACACCTTGCGAGGAGACCTGTATCATCATTAGGGCACGTGTGACATTATTCTGGTGGTGTATTACCCTACAATTTTGGGTACGTACATATTGCCCTCTCAGAGAAGCGTTTTAGCCATGAAGAGGCGTAAAACGGTGGGTTCGAGTATGGCGGTCCCGAAATGGGAAGTTAGAATTCATACTTGACACGTCCGTGTGGTGAAATGATGCCCTCTAAGATTCTCTCTACCATTCATGTGGGGATAGGAACTTACCTCCATCAACGCTCCAAACCTATGAAAAGGGCATTCAAAACAAGTCAAGATGCTATATATGTAAAAATGGGCCCATTTTCCTATTCATTTGTGTGTGTGTTGATTTGATTGATTTTTAGCTCTGGGACCCATGGTGACGGTTTTTGACGAGAGTATAGTCAAAACGTTCGTGACGAGATAGTGATCATGCCTCCGTGAGCGGAACATCGACCCGCGAGATCACCGGTTAGTTTTTCTTGATTTAACATTTTTATCCCCAAAATGTTAAAATGATGAAAAATTTGTCATGGGGGGATTATTTTTGAAAATGTCAGTTTTAATAGGGTCATTTAGGGGGGGGGGGGCTAATGGGTAGGATTTGTTTTGGTCAAAAATAGTCATTTTTCGTGTTTTTAGGTGTCATTTAGGGCACATGACCTGTGCAGAAATTTGGGACATGACCACTGTAATGAGCAGGGCGGCGATTATAGGACTGCTGCCTTTAAGGTGATGGTTATAGAACCGCCACCCTGCTCAGGGTGGTGGTCCTTTACAGAACTCCAAAATCATACTTGTTTGAAATCGTTTTTGCATTTCTAGCATTCTTACATGCTTTCATGATTTTTCTAATGTCATTTGAATACTAACTTACTCCTTTTTGTGTGTTTTTGGGTGTATACAGGTGAAGGAGGAATATATTAGATAGAGCTGAGAGAGAGAGTGTGATTGGCTTCCAGTAGTGTTGGATGCACTTTCTCAGGCTGAGCAGGATATGCTTCAGAGGGACGGCATATTGCATATATCACGGATCCCACATGTTGCACCTTCTAGTCACATACTTTGTGACTTGTTTTCATATTGGGATGTTGATCGGAACACTTTTTGATTTCTAGGAGTCAGGGGTGAGTGGACTATCACCTTGGAGGATTTTTATCACATCTTGGGAGTCTCGATCATCAGGAGATGACTAACACTTGAGACATCAGGATCACGGGCTCAGATAGCACAGTGGGCTTCATACATGGGAGACACAGTTATCTCCACTGGTTCAAAGAAGAGGGTGAGGGTCCATTCTATTCCTAGCCTACCTATCCCCTTGATTCATCAGGCCATTATGTGGATCCTTGCATTGAGATTGATTGGGGATAAGGGAGGAGACACTTTACTTTATTGTTGGTCCCCCATTATTGCACAGATTGAGGGACATGGCTGGATTTATTCCTATGGAGCTGATATACTTGGGACCACCTATCATGATTTGTACCGGGTGGTTCATTTACCAAGGACAGACTTTGAGCCATCTGACCCTAGTTATGAGTTGGATCTATGATTGTTTCATCCCTTATGGGAGAGGTGTAGATGTGGTGGATCCCAGAGCCGTGAGGGCAGTCAGATGGACAGATATGTCGGTGCTTAGAGCACCCCACCAACCAGTCACCTCCTTGAATAATGATGATATGGAGGCCACACTTTATCAGGCCATGACAAGGTTATGGGGTGAGGAGACCCTCACTTTGATCTCTTGCTCTACCACAGGAAAGCTTGTGGACAGGACGGGGAAGGTGGAGACACACCCATTTTATTGAGTGCCTCAGCAGTTTTGCCTTCCTTACATTGGTATGCTCCCCCCAGTGGTGCCAGTATTCAAAATAGTTTGGGAGGCTAGGGGAGGTCCTAGAGGTTGGGGTTAGACCATTGTTACACCTGGTGTCCCTATTGTAGCTAGGCGGGTAGTACGCGCTCGAGGGAGAGCCAGTGATTCTCAGGCACCCTTACTTTAGATTGTCACCAGTCCAACCCATAGCAGTGACGGACCCTATTGATATAGACTCTAAGTCCCAGGAGTTCACAAGGGGAGAGATGGAGGAGGAGACTAAGGATGAGGTTAGCAAGTCAAGTGGAGAGGAGGGACAGCAATCCCAAGTGGCATAACACTCAGGATATCTTATAGGTGGAGAGGGCAAAGTAGAGTGCGGAGAGGGTGACTCTAGTTTCAGATGAGCCGCCTTCTCAGGACTTAGGTGGGGAGGATGATTTTGTAGCAAGATGCTATGTTTCTCTAGATACGGGAGGAGTAAATCAGTTAGCGATGACATCTGTGGCAGGTGCTGATCCTAGGGATCCCTCTTGGAGGCCCAGAGATCTGAGTGAGTTATCATCCTTCTCTTAATGTTTGTTTCTAGTTAGGATTGCCTTAGTTGCTATCTCTCCTTTTGCTTATTTTTGTTTTTATCTTTTGACTATTTCTAAATTTTTTTTTTACTTTGCTTGCAGAGACTACTGATGAGTGGTGAGACTTGATTCATTGGGTATGCACTGATACCCTGATGATCCCCATGGAGAGGACTCACGCCGAGCTATCCATGGATGTAGGGGAACCTTTAGTAGCCGGTAGCCATACTGAAAATTTATACCCTGTCTAGCATGTGGCCAAGATGGTGACTACCCTCCATACCAAGTTGGCTGGGTATAGGAAAGCAAAGCACCTGATGAGGAGTCACTCTCATAGCGAGGCCACAGCTTCTCCTCGGGACTGTGAGCCCTAAGTGCATTTTGAGTGCTGGCGTAGCCGGAGTTCTAGATGTGGTCGCGCACCTTCAGAGGGATCTCATAGGGGTTGAGAGGCCACTTGGCTCTCTTAGATTGTTTATATGATTTATTTTGTATTTCCTGGGCTCATTGAGCGTTTTGACCATGCCTAGCTAGTGATGATGGCATTATACAGGAAACTTGATTATATATATATATATATATATATATATTCTTTTTGGATCAGACTCTTGGTGTCTATGATTTTGTGATTCGTTTCCGCATGTAAATTATAATGTTGTTTTTATATTCTTTTCAGAATGTATGCAATGGAGAACAAAAGATACAAATGCTTTCCTTCTTTTTGTACTTCATGATGCTGATATATGATAACAGACACAATGTGATCTTGAACTTTAGTGTCTATAAGCAATTTTTCAATACTTCATATTTTTTTTGAAAAAATGAGTTGATAAACCGGTATGATGAGCAAATGAACTTGCCCCACTCCTAACTCCACGCAACTAGTAAGATGTGAGGGTGCTCACCACCGAGAGCTAGAAAGGGCACAAGCTATGAAATTTGTTGAATGATAGCAATGAGAGATAGACAAAGATTTGGTGGAACCAAATTAGGATGCTACAAACCTACTCTACTCAAGTGACTCCATAGTTTATAATGCTACTTGCTTTGTGGTTTATCTAGACTTAGATTCGTAGATGGCCACATGGTAGACAAAATCTAGTTTTCGGGGTTTTGAGCTCTCTTGGACTTTTGGACATCTTATTCACTTGTTTTTGACTCAAGATTTCAAAGGTTTATTTGAACTGTTTGTTTATGACCTTCAATGTTTATTTTCAAGAGGACTCCCTGCACCTTGCCCCATGCTTCTAGTAGGAAGCATGGGCTTATCACCATGGAGAAGGCATAGGTGAGTAAGGGCATTCCCATCATTTCCCAACCCTACATCACTAGTAAGCGACGCAAGCTCATCACCGAAGGTTGGTAGGGCAAGGAAATGTGTAAAAATAAAATTTTCTATTTGATCTATATTTGACTTATTTATTTGAGAAAAATGTCAGTATGTTCTTATTTCCAAAGAGATATGCATACGAGATAGATGTGACACTATGAATCTTCCAGAATAGACCATAGGCAAGAAATCTATCCTAGGAAGAAACCAAAAGTGAGAAAAAGCATGCAGACCTTGGTATGGTTACTGTTAAGACTTTGTCATATCTAGCTTTATATGGATGAAATGATTCAGAAACATGTGATGATGTTATGAAAATGAAGAAGTATGATTGGAATGATTATACCAATACCATCAAAAGTTTGTAATGCATTGCTTTGAGAATAAGTTCATTGATCACAAAATTTTATGAAACAAGTGGACAAAATGAACCTAACTACATGAAGATGCAATGTAGATATAATGATACAAGTACTACTGGTCGCTTATGCATAGAATCATTTAAGGTGTGGGGAATTGACAGTTTCACAAAATTCCTCACCTTCCAGTGTACATAAGAGATATGCACTATTCCAATAGTCTTTCGTGACTTGGTATGGGCCCAACCATTTGGGCTGGAATTTCCTTCCTTCACCAGTCTTTTTATCGATCCGGCTATCTAGTCTTAGAACTAGATCTCCTTCATATATATCTCATTCATAGACCTTTTTATTATACTACCCGGCACATCCGATCAGCATAGACTCTATGTCACTGTTCAACGTCTAACCTAGACCTCATCTAGGATTTCTAGTTAGGAGAGACGTGCTTCTCTATAAGCTTCTTCATCCAAAATCCCTTGTAATGAGATGTGAATACTGGGTATTTCAACCTCAAGTGGGAGAATTGCTTCTACTCCGAATACCAATGAGAAAGGATTTGCTCCTGTTGGCATTCTTATTGAGGCTTAGTGGGCCCACAAGACCAGATATAACTTTAAATGCCAATCTCATTTGTTTTCTTTTACCATTTTGAGGAGAATAGCTTTCAATGTATTGTTTTTTGCTTCAGCCTGCCCATTAGCTTGAGGGTAATACAGGGAGGCTCTATGATGGTTTATCTTAAATTTACTGCATAATTCACGGACCTCGTCATTCTTAAAGGATAGTACCATTATCTGGGATAATATTTGTGGAACACCATACCTATAAATGATCTAGTTTAAAATGAACTTGGTGATCACGGAACCTAGTACAGTGGTGAGAGGCATAGCCTCTACCCATTTGGTAAAATACTTGGTGGCCATGATTACAAATTTATGGCCATCTATTGATGAGGGAGAGAATTTCCCTATCAACACACTTTAGGAGCATTCCATCGAAAGCCTTACAATAGAGAACTTGTTCTATAATAACATATTTAGCTACGATAATGTGTAACCGCCTTCTTTGTTATAGTGTAACACCTTCTGGATACGCATGGCCCATGATATAATTAACAATATCAGTATACCAAGGACATTTGGAGATGGGAGGTCTAGTTTCAATGTAATATATGCATTCATCAAGAAAATTTAGATCTGTCTAATGGGTTATCATCTAACCAATCTATAATGATTTGTCCCTTAACAGACTTCTGGTTTACAAAAGTTAATTCAAATTCACCCATTAAGGTTATAAAGCATCCAGCCTTTTTAGACAAGGACCCTTGCGTGAGGAAAGTTTGCAAATGGTCTATTTTTACAATGACCCTTGTTTCTTGATTGAGCATGTAATGTCTTAAGCATTTGGTTGCGAAGACTATGGTAAGGCATTCTTGTTCTACTTTCATATAGCATGTTTCATAATCGAGCAACATTCGAATAATGAATTAGACCACACGCTCTCATTTTTCATCATCTTCTTGAGCCAGCATGCAGGCTAGCGAGACATTGGTAGCTCGCGAATATAAGATTAAAGGGCGGTCTGGCTTAGGAGGCATTAGTGTAGGTGGTGACAACAAGAAACGCTTAACTGCTTCGAAATCCTCATTGCAGTCTTCGGTCCAATCGATACCATAATCTTTCTTGAGTAGATTATTGATTAGATGAATGGAAAAGCTTAAATCTGGGATGAATCTTTGGATTGCACTGAGTTTCCCAAGAAATGATCTAATTCCAGATTCATCCGAAGGTGGGATCATTTTAAGAACAACCCAGATTTTGGCTGGGTCCACATCAATCCCTTGTGATGATATGATATAACTCAGGATTTTCCCTCCTGTCACACCAAATACACATTTTTTCTGTGTTTAGTGTGACTTTGTATTCTATCAAACGTGAAAGAATGATGCGGAGCACTTCCGGGTGATCACAAAGCTTCCTGGATTTAGCCAACAAGTCATCTACATAAGATTCCATGATTTTATGAATAATATCATGAAATATATATGTCATTTCCCGCCGGTATGTAGCACCAGCGTTCTTGAGACCAAATGGCATAACAACATAGCAATAGGTTCCCCAAGGAGTTATAAACGTGGTTTTGGCTTGGTCTTGTTTAGATATTCTGATTTGATTGTATCCTGAGAATCCATCCATGAGAGACAAAATCTCAAATCCAGCTATTGCGTCAACGATGACGTCAATGGATGGTAAAGGGAAGTAATCCTTGGGACATGCCTTGTTAATGTCTCAGAAGTCTATGCATATGCGTATCTTCCCATTCTTTTTTAGAATGGGGACGATATTAGATACCCATTGAGAGTAATCAACCAGTTTTATGAACCCTACTTGGAGGAGTTTCATTACTTCTTCCTTCACCATGAGAACTAACTTGGGTTTCCTTGGCCTCAATTTTTGTTTAACTAGATTTGCATCTAATTTGGTGACAATATTATGTACCGCAATGTGTAGCGCAATTCCCGTCATTTCTTTATAATTAAATGCAAAAGCCTTTTGATGTTATTTGAGGATTTGAGTGTGTATTTCTATCTCTTCTGGAGTTAACGAAGATCCTAGTTTTAAGATCTTCAGTTCATCCTCTATTCTGATGTTAATATCAATCATTTCTTCAATTAAAGAACCATTACCTTCTTCAAACTTAGGTGGGGCTAGAGGTAGTTCCAGATCTTCTCCATTCTCTACCCCGTATATGTTGAGTTCCTTTTGTGGGGGAAGCTCTATCATGGGATTTCCGAAGTAAGAAGACAAATGTGGGATTAAATACAAATCTACCACGCGATGGGTGAGATGTAACTCTACATAGGTGTTCAGGTAATCAAGAGTGGCTCTATCACTGTCAATGTGATCTAAGATAGTAGATTTGTTCTGAGCTATGTTTGTTAAAAGAGGGTTTGACATTTTCTTCACTAACGGTTCAGTGCAAAGGGATACCATGCAATGGGTGTCTTCTAACTCACTGCTTGGAGTGAAACGTGAAGTTGAGGTTGCTATCGAATTTGTGAGAATATTTTATTCTCACGGGATTGCTTCAATTGATATGAAGTTAAATCCTTTGCTCAAATCTAGTACTACTATTTTGTAGAGCTATAGATTCGGCTCTAGTCTCATACACCTCAAAGACTTGGTTTGCTACTAATTATGAGTCTCCTAACACTCTGATGTCATTAATGCCAAGCCTCTTAGCTATGATGAGACCAAGGAGGATGTCTTCATACTCATTGTTGTTGTTTGTACATTCGAAATTTAGTTTAAAGGTGAACGGTAAGATCTTTCCCTCGGGGGAAGTAAAGATCACACCTGCCCTAGCCCCATAACGAAATCTAGCTCCATCAAAATGGAGAGTCCAATATTTAATTAGGAAGATGGATGTTGGGACATTCACTACGTCTATTTCATTTGTTTCAATTACTTCTACCATGTAGATTTCCTCTGCTAGAAGAGAACCAACACCTAGGGTATATCCCATGACTACAGAATCAAATGGCAGGAAAATTGGTAGATCCTATTCTAGCAATTTGACAATCTTTGCAGTAGTTCCTAATGATACTATTTCTACAATGTTAGCCTCATCTTTGAGGGCTGGGAGATTCTTGACTAGGTTCATAGTCTCTAGTTCTGTTGTACATACCAACTTTTCTTTTGGTTTCACATCGGTTGGTTTATTAAGTTGGTTTGTTGGGAGTTCAAACTCAAAGTGAATGCCTGGCCTTTTCTTCAGGTCTGCTAGGTGTATATCAAATGGTTTTTGATCACCTTTTGTTACGAATATATTTCCCAAGTGTAGGAATCTTGTTTCCTGAAATAACGTAGAAGGGATTGCCTTCATACGGTGTATCCATGGTCGACCGAGGATCATATTATAGTTGGTTTCCTGATCTCTAATATAAAACTCAGTGAGGATTGTTTTGGGTTCTAAGGTGACTGGTAGTATTATAGTTCCAATCGAAGTGGCTTTAAGGCTATCATAACCTCTTAGCGTATTCCGAGTCATGGAACAATTTGTTTCTCCATACCCTAGCTCTTGAAGGAAAGAGAAGGGGACTATGTTAACTGCTACCCCATCATCAACCATTGTGTATTTAACATAATTGTTATAAACCCACACTTGCAAATGTAAGGCTGGATCACCTCTGCGTGAAATCTTAGTGTCTGTTGGCATTTTTCTTATGTCAAATATAAACTCGATATCCCTATCCAGCTTCCCTGGAGGGTGGATATCAAAGTCTATATGGTTTACCTGTGTTTTGGGAGGTGGAGTGATGTTAATTAAATGACTTAAACTTAATGTTTCTAAAAGAGCAGCCCTGTGGGTAGGAGAGTTCTTTAATAAGTCCAAAAAGGAGATATGAGAGAAGGTCTTTGTTAGGTCATTAATTAAATCATAGGCACCTACGGGTTGTACTAATGGTTGTTGAATGTTATCTATTTCTAGCGGTTAACTTGGACTTGGCTGAGAGGAATACTCTCGTGTCCTTGTTATGGCTTCCACGTGTAGTTCAGTGTCTAACTCCACTAAACTGACTATCTTGGGTCATAGCTGATTTCCTAATTGTGGTGCGACAGGTGGATTTAGTGAATTCGAGGCTTCATGATCATTGTTTCCTGTCATTGCACCCTTGTTCATCCCTTTTGGATTTAATTTATCGTGATTTGGAAAATCTTGAGGGGAGCATTTTGAGGGGAGACTACTCCCGTGAAAGTATTTGGCGTAGGTGATGCAGGATCTGCTAAGAACATATCTTTGAAAAGTTGTCTTTGTTCTTCTGGAAAACATTGCATGAACTTATTGTAATCACAGCAAGTCCTAGTGTCATGGCCTCAAATTTTGTGGAAACCACAATATGAGTTGGGATTGTAATTCCTAGGTTGTTGGTTTGGCACGTATTGTGGTCCAAAACTCTGATTAAACTGTTGATTATTAAAGTTTTGTGTTTGTTTTCTTTGGTTTTGGTTTTGGTTTTGATATCTAGTTGAATTTTGACTTGGACCCTATGTCTGGGTCTACCTTTGTTGTTGTTGTTGTGGATGATTAAAATCCACTGAGTTGATTATCGGGGTAAAATTTTTGTTCCGTTAACTAATAACCAGTGCTGAAGTATTTACAACATTTGCCTTTTTAGCTTGGTTAGTTACTCCATCTATTGTTACGCCACAATTTTTGTTAAGGATCTTAGGTCCTTGATTGAAATTTGTGGTAGTAGGATAAGTCATATTATTCTGGTGGGGGGTGATTAACCTCCCATTTGTTCCATACATCTTACGACCGCTATCTATTTCCACTTGATCTATTCAAAGGGCACTCTCAAGTACTTCATCGCAAGTCCTTAGTGGGAACTTCTAGACTTCTTCCTTTACCTCTTTGCTGAGAGAATGAAGGAATAAATCGCATAGTTCCATCTGGTCCATGTTTGGAGTGCTTGCTAAAGAATAGAGGACTGTACGCCATCTCTGGATGAAATGAGCAACAGATTCATTGTGTTCTTGTTTAATGTGCAAGAATTCCCTGATTCCTGTTCTCAACAGTTTATTTATGTCAAACGCCTTGATGAACTCTAAAATGATTTGTTTGAATGAATGGATGGAAGATTTAGGTATTCTGTAATACCAATCAAGGGTGATACCCTATTAAGTTTTAGAGACAATTTTAGCAACAACCCTATCCCAAGGGAGTAGTTCTCGAATGGATGTGGCATAGGCCTTAATGTGTGCATTCATGTCTCCTTCCCCTTTGTATTTGGGAAAATTGGGAAGAGGTATTGGAAGCATGATGCTTCATATGTTGAAGTCTAGGGGTTCTTTCAAATATTCTGAATAAGTTCCTATTGTATAGGTTTCGACCATTGATGGCACCTGCTGAGGAGGTGGAGGTAGGATTGTTTGTTGGTATGGTGTAGCATATGCATTTGTAGGGGCATAAGGAAAACCCTGTGGTTGAGTGAATATGCCAGGAGATGAGAAGATATCTCCCTGAGGTGATTTAGAATACATGTTTAAGTATGGAGGAGTATTGCCTAGGAATGGATTATTTTGTACTAGACCGGGAGGTATCATATTTTCCACCGGAACGGTGTTAGAAATGACAATTCTAGTTGGCATTTGTTGTGAATACTGAGGAGGCATGCCCAATGTGCCTATTTCTGTGAGGGGTTCTACTTGGCCAGGATGATGTGGAGGATTGGAATTTCCTACCTGCATGAATTGATAATTTCGACTTGCTCGAGCAAGTTCTAACCCTCTAACTTTTTATACTAAAGTTGAGATGACTTCATTTGGTGAAGTCACAGTATTTTGCCTTAGTGGCATTTGTTGTATATCCTGAGGTTGTATAGGCATGTGGTACCCCACTATAAACTGATCGTTTCCCTGCCAGGTTTCACTAAGGGCATTTCCTATAGGTAGCAACATGGAGGTGTTTTCTTGAAACAAGACCTCAGGTCATGTTTATAAACTTCCTATAGGTGGGTACATACTCTGAGAGCATTGTTCATTCCTGGCATAGTGCACTGAATGTTCATCGTCTAAAAATAGATATGGATCTGATTACCTATTAATTTGTGGTCTAAGCAACACCTGAGGAGATGAACTAGATTCTCTCGTAAATGTCATGTTGTTTGAGCTTGAAGGCTCTAGTTGTTGTAGATGAGTGAGCTGGTCCAACTCCTCTATTTGGAAAGAAGAAATATATCTAGCCCTTGCGGGGGAGTTTGTGTTGACAATCGGTTAGTTGAATAGTTGTCACCCCATGTTGAGAGCGAGTGTGATGGTTGTCTATTCAGTTGATTGTAGTATGCTTCAAGACCTAGGAGAGGTCTGCCATATGCATCGAATCCCGTCATATTCGGGGGGTATATGAATACCCGTAGAATAATGGGAAAGAGAAAAGTTGGATGGAAGAAGTGAGAAATAAAAGAGGAAGAACTGTTTGGTTTATGTTAGGTTCACCAATTTTGTTGGTGAAGCTGATGTGAAGGCTAATGAGGTATAGAAGATGAAACAGTTGTTTGTTTCACATTGGGTTGACCAATTTTGTACGATGGAAATGTGACAAGTGAGCATGGGAATCTACAAGTAACTCTTCCTCACACCCGACCTCCTGAGGTCATGCCGAGACAGCCGGTGGGGATGGAATATACGTGGGGTATAGGAAAACTAGTTAGGTAATCTTATATCTTTGACACACACTAATGGAATTTGTGAATCTAAGGCAAAGAAGGCCCTCCTAACCTAAACTGGTGTGATAGATCGGTTGGCGAGGATGACTACTCGAAGGCTTCAATCAATATCGAGCTCTAGCATGATTCAATCTATAGGTTGTGGGATACGGGGAAAATGGCCTGGGATTATTTCATGTATGTCTCTGGACAGGGTCATAAGATGGATGATGGATATATAATGGATTCTATGGGTGATTCTCTGGTCTAGTCTAAAAATCCTTAGCTTCGTTAGCTTCTATATCTAATAAGGACAACTGTGTGATAATGGTTAGTGGAAGTGGAGTGGATCTAAATACTAATGCACGCGTAAACTAGCATCTACGTTTGATTGACCTGTGGACTCATTGGGTTATGGGACCTGTGGATCATAACCATAGATTCATGGTTTTTGTGGACCTCTTATGGTCATATGAAGAATCAATCCCTAATTCCTAATATCTAGTAGTCGTATGCCTTTTCGACCTCTATATTTAGAACTAAAAGTTGTGCAAGTTTCTCAGAGTACCTTACAGGCATTCTGGCAACCTGAATTTGTACGCTAGTGTCTATGTCAGTGAGAATGTCTCTTGCATCTAGCTGTGGGATCAAAGGATCACAACCGAATGTTTGCTCTCTTTCAGGCCCTTCTACATTCATGCGGATATTTATCTAGGGTAATCTGTAGTTTAGATGGTTTGACCAAAACATATGCGCTTTGTCATCTTCTATGTTTAGTCCTCTCAGCTGTGCACTAATTTCTTGTAGGTCTATTGTTACTTGGAAGACCTGAATTCTGAGATTCTGGTCTATATCAGTTATTACTGCAACAAGATCAGGCTAAGGCACTATTGGCTCAAATACATATTCTCTAGGCTCTCTAGGTCCCGTGATTGTCATGTAAAAGAAACAATGTAAATCTAACTGCAGTAAAGTAAAATTAACTATGTAAAGTATATCTACAACATATATAACTTCTCTATTTTTGTGTTTTTGAAAAAGTATTTAATAGAATTAAGATGACAACTATTTAATAGAATTGAAAGAGCAATTATTTAATATCTAGAAAATGACAACTAAGCTAATAACAAAATTTAAAACAAACAAGGTAGCCGAGTATAGCTACTTGCCTGTGTGGTTGTAAGTCTATTCTAAATAATGAAATAACTGATCTAATCTATTTGAAATATTGTCGATCCTACCTCAGAAGTGAGGAATGAATCATAGTTTCTCAAAAACTATCAATCCCCACAGCTTCCCCAGCAATATCGAAAGTGAGATTAATTGAAATGAAATGATTCACTATTCTATTTGATATATTTTAACTAGAAATTTAATAGCTTGAACCTAGATTTTGTAGAACAGTGGCGATTCATGCTCACGTGAATCTAGAAAAGCATGTAATGCTAACATCAACAGAAGTAGGTATTGGGACAGTGCTAGCTTAGGATGCAGACTGAATACAAAGTGAGTAGGAGAGGGAAAGTGCAAGAGAACAGAGCTTGGCTTATGCAATTCCTAGTGGGATTTATTGCGAGTCATGCAACATAAAATGTCTAGAACCTGAAACTATCATGTTTGACGAACAAAACCTATAACTTTAATGGCTTCTGACTAAAAATGAAACTATCCTACTCCAACTGATTGTATGAAATAGTAACAACACTAGCACAAGAAGATTATGTTGCTTCTAAACAACAAAACAACACTAACTATGCATGCAACAAATGAAAACTTTGAATTCCTAAGAACTGAAAGACAAAAACTATGAAATGAGAAGATGAGAGACAATTTTTGAGGGGCCATTTGCTTGAAGATCAACTAGCTATTTATAGAATCCCCATTTACCCAAAGGTGAAAACCAAGTTGAACTCTTTAACCATAAAAAATGCAAAAAACACTATTCTAAGGAACCAGAATCATAAATACGAGCAAAGGCAGTGAAAAAATCTAGTAAACATTGAAATTTACATGAGTTGCATTAAAATGAACATTCTAGAAAAATACGTGAAGGACCACCGCCCTAAGTAGGGCGGCGGTTACAGGACCACCACCCTGCCTGGGCGGCGGTCACGAGACCGCCACCTAAGTAGGGTGGCTATTTTGTAACTGAAGATCCAAACACAAAGAAAAGAGGGTAGAATAGAAAAACAAAGCACGCAGATGCTAAGTGGGACATGTGAGATGTAAACGCATACTTGGGGAGCTTTTCTGGATCCCGAACACCTTACGAGGAGACCTGTATCATCATTGGGGTACATGCAATGTTGTTCCAGTGGTGTAGTACCCTACAATTTTGGGTATGTACAGTAGACAATGGGGAATTCTTTCCAAGAGGAAAAGGTATCTCCACTGGGTCTATGATGGGTGGTAGAGATGATGGGGGCTCCTCTATAAGTGGAGGAATGGATAGGTGCTCCTCTATGCATGGAGGAGGTAGTGGGTGCTCCTTTATGGGTGGAGGAGGTAATGAGAGCTCCTCTATGGGTGGAGGAGGTACAGTAGGTAAAGGCTCTCTAATTGGTGAAGCTAGGGGTAAGAGGGGAGCGATGTTAGTGGAAGACTCATCCATTGGTGATGAAGGAGATGAAAGGTGCTCTTTTCTTGGTAAAGGAACAGTGGAGGTTGGTTCTAATGTGGAAGGAGGATTTCAGGCTAAGATTTTATCTATGGGAGGGATGTGAGGTAATTGAGAGGTGATAGATAGCTCGTTAAAGATTGCGTAAACGTCACAGGTATGGGTATTGTGAGTGGATGTCTCACTGGTTTGATTGGATGAAGGGGCATGGTTGGGAAATGGTTTTTTGAAGATTTTTAGATTTTGTTTAGGGTAGCATTGGGATTATCCATAGTTAACAAGCCTTTCTCAAGCATTTCTTGGACAATATTCTTAAAATTGATGCAGTTTCCGTCACTATGACCCTTCACTCAGTGATAGTTACAAAAATCATGCTCTTTATACCATGCGGGCATGGGGCAAGAAGGGTCAAAACTAGTGTGTGGTTTTATGGGTGGAAGAGTGATGGATCTAGCTTTGATAAGCTTTTATAAGATAGAAGAGTAAGGTTCCCCTATTGGGGTATATTTTTTCTGCTCTTGTCTAAATTGAAAATCCTGGACAGGTGATAGATTAGATGAGGGTGTAGCCTAATTAGACGAATGTGCTGGGCTGGCCTTTAGTACCAATGCATTAGTGGTAACCTTAGCCTTTAGATAATTGGTTGGTGGTTTAGAAGAAGAAGAGATTTCATTTGACTTGAATGCCAAATTCTTATTTCGTAATTGGATTTTCTTCTCTTTGATGGCCCAAATCTCTAACTTTCATGCCATAGTGAATGCCTCATCGAATGTTCAAAAATTTTGGACCTGCAAGGTCAGGGAGATATGTTTAGTGCAAGCTTGTGTGAATATCTCGATGAGTTCAGTTTGTGGTAGTTGGAAGGTAAGTTAATTGATTAGGCTGCGCCAGCAAGCAACAACATCTATGATAGATTCATCCTTATACTGACGTGTGGAATATAGATCGGTCATGGTAACCTTCTTGGCAATATTGATAGAGAAATGATCCAAAAAAGCTTAGGCTACCTAATTGAATGAAAATATAGAGTGTTTGGGTAACCCATTATACCAATCTAATGCAGGTCCAGTGAGGGACATGGAAAAGGTTCTCAAAATCCAGGCATCATCATGAGTGATCAGATAACACCCATGTTTAAACGAGCGCAAATGTTGTTGTGGTTCTTCCTAGCTATTGAAGCAGTTGAATTTAGGCATTTCCCAATGCACAGGGTATGAACGGATGGGAATGGCTGCGTGAATAGGCTCGTTTCAAATCTTTTCATAGTTGAGAGTGTTGTGGGATCTAGAAATTGATGCCTTCAGTGTCTGAATCTTATCCAACATCAATTTAATTAGGTCATTGGTGGGTTGTGATGATTGGATGCCTCCTACAGCGTGAAGAGGTTGGTTTTGGGTATATAATGGGGGTGGCATTAAAATGTATGGGGCTGCCATGTAAGGTGGTGGAGAAGAAGGTATTGAAATAGGGCGTACATACCCAGAATGAATAATAGATGAAATAGGTAGTTGTTGGTAGTATGTATATGGGGGTGGAAGGGTCGTGGTAACCCTAGTGGCAATAAGAGCTAATGATTATGGAATGGAAAGAACCACATTCTGAAATGTGGTAGGAGTCACCGACACTAGAGGTGGGAATGTAGCTATAGGTATGTGTGAGACATGAGGGGAAAATGAGGTTGTGTTTTGGGTAATCGTCAAGGGTATGGTGGATGTGATGGGTGCCACAAAGACAACAGACATGATAATCATAGCGCGTATAGAACCTAACTGCGAAATGACTGGGGGTAAGGTGGATGTAGGTAGCATGGAGCTAGATGGGGCTGATGTAGAAGTGGGTGTGAGAGTCGAGGGGATAGATACGGGCATGTCGTATATCAACTGACTCAAAGCATCTTGAGTGGATGAGTGGGAGAGGTAAAAATGTAAGGCGGTAGGGTTCTGGTCAAGGAGTCGTGTGAAATCCTCATCTCTAAAAGTGATAGTAGTAGGCTGGATGGGATCCATGGCTAGTGATAAAATAGAAGGTGGTGAAGGACTAGGTGGGAGTGGTTGGCAACTGGCGTGGAACACGAGGGTGCTTTCTTGTCTTCAGGTCAGCACCATGTGAACCAATATTGATCAGGTAGGGCTACTTCTCTATAAATGACATACAGAACCATCAAAAATAGGTCTAATCCTTGAGTGATAAAAAATGGATGCAGATTCATGAATGCTGTTCAAGAATGTGAAGGAGGATTAAGATACTGGATACTAATAGTTGACATCGGTTAGGGGTACATTGTTGCTGGTCACTGTAGAAAATTGACAGGAAGTAAACAGCGAAGACCAGAAGGTCAATTTTTGAAAGGTATTTTGCACAACATAAGAAGATGTGGAAACTACCATTGAGAATACTGGCTTTTACAGAGACTGTGGAAAGTGGAAGAACAGTGACAGTGAAAACTGTCACTATTGACCAGGTTAGAAATCTATAGGTTTTGGACTCTTCCATCCATTTGTGTGCAATTAATGAAATTATGTTCTACCATAGGTATACACATGTTGGTTATCTTTAGAATTTCCCACAACCTATAGCATTGTTGTTAAGAAATTGGTAAAGCAATGCAATAGAAGCTTTGATGAGCAACAGTTGAAACCAAAAATCCTGGGAATAATAATGTTGTGGCCCAGGCACACTCAGTTGAAGCTGGACTACACCTAGCTAATGATGTGGAGTTTGCTACGAGGAACTTATAAGAGTGGTGAACATGATCTGTTCACCTGCAAAATCCCAACACATCCTGAATGTCTACAACTCGATGGGAATGAGAATATTAAGTGTGCCCTTTTCATAACATGTTTGTTTAGTTTATCTCTCATTTAGTGACTGGGACATTGAAATGTGAGAGAGAGTCTCTGGATGAAGGCCGGCTTCCTATTCCTCTGTTCAGGTGCACGCAAAGAAATTACAGAGGATCTACTCTAAAACCTACTGTTATCTTGCCATGGAGAAAAGGCTTAAGAATATGTGAAGAATGAATAAACCTAGAGCTAACAAGGTAGGTGCACCAAATGAATGTTAAACACCCGCTTTGATCAATTATAACTTCAGACTAGGTAGAGATGCAATACAACCACCATGCTCAGATAACAAAACTGCAATTTTTGAGATATACGTAAGACTCAAAGAAATAGAACAGGAAAGAGAGGGCTTTTCTACGATTCATTTGTCATACCATACAGTTGGTCATGACTTCTAGAGTTGATACAATAGCCCTACAGTATCTAATGTAGGCAAAATTTTGTATTACAACTATGAATGGGATGCAATTGTTTTAAACTCCACAAATTCACTTGCAGACAAGGGAATAATTGGAGGGTGCAAAACAAAAATGTCCAACCCTGAACAATGAGCCAAGCTCTTACACTTTATAGATCGTAGCAAAGAGATGAAAAAGGAAAGGATGGGAATCTAATTGGAAGCTACACCCACTAGCCACTAAGTGTTCCTGTAGAGAAAATATAAAGCCTACAAGTGGATTCCCATTCTGGTTCCCCAATTAGTTTGTTCGACGTGTTGAATAAGTAAGAATCAGAAGACAACAATGTTTTCACATGAGAGGGTTAATGAGTCATCCATAGGAACATATGGATTAATTCTACAGAGTGTGCCGATATAGTTTCACGTTTTTCAGTAGCCATTGTTCCTTTAAATTTTTTTATTACAACTTGATATGGGTAACGGACTTAGAAGGAATACCTCCACAAATTCACTTGCAGACAAGGGAAGAAGGGAGGGTACAAAACATATGAATGTCTGAACCCTTTAGCTAATCGAGCCAGAGCTCTTACCTTTATAGATCGTAGCGAACTACCTGTAATGAGGGAAAGGAGGTGGGTACCATCTGATTGGAATCTCAACCACCATGGGCACTGAATGCTACCTAGTGTGAGCTAGATCCTAGGAAGTCTGATCCATTCCTGGATCCCCATGTTTGTTCAGCTATGTTGAAGACAGGAATTAATGTTGCAGACCAAAATCGAAAATCCTGGAAGCTGAAGCAATTAGATCCCGTATTAATGGGAGAAAATATGTTTTCTAGGTATTTTCACCCACCAAATCACTAATAAGAAAATAATATTTTATGTTTTCATGGTGTAAGCTGGAGGTCAAGACCTTTCG
This sequence comes from Taxus chinensis, assembly GCA_019776745.2. Classification (NCBI taxonomy): domain Eukaryota; kingdom Viridiplantae; phylum Streptophyta; class Pinopsida; order Cupressales; family Taxaceae; genus Taxus; species Taxus chinensis. Next base: position 661,141,677 of record CM034147.1, on the reverse strand, counting down.
AATGGTGCCAAATGGTTGGTTGAGGGTTCTGAGCACTGTATTGAAATATATGCCCATTTGGTAGGTCACATTTGAATCGAGGGTCCAGGTAAAAAAAGGTGGGTAGAGAAACTGTTTAAGGTTGTGTGGGCAAACATGGAGACCAGTGTGGGCCCGAAAGGTCACTGATGGTCAGATTATGTGAAAAAACACCAAAATGCAAATTATTCCTCGCAGCCCCCGCAATGCCACAGAAATTCAGGGTTTTGCCAAAATCTCCTCCACGGTTACATATAGGACTTTGGTTAGCAGGGATGAAATCATCTCGGTGACTCGAGTCGGCTTTTACGAGGTTTTGATGGGTCTATGGAGGTGAAAAGGTCCTCCCCAAGGTCAATAGGGACAAAGATAAACAATGGGTGCATGAAATAATCCTTCCAAGGAAATAACCAGGAACATGTAATGTTAGGCCTAACATGTGGCTTTCATTCCTGAAGGTCTGTGTGGTGAAGGATGGAGGTGCTCACTGATGGGTTATGACATTACTCCTTTTCAGAACAAAAACAAAAAAATTCAAACTTCTGCATCCGGCAACCCGCACACTCCCGCTTTGACTTGAAACATGGCCATTTGATCCCCTTTGTTTGGCGATGGTCATACGTCGGATCCTAGGACACATGGATGACTCAGTGCACATTCCTGGGACCTACCTCCAGATTTTCCCTGTTGGAAGTTTCTCTCTGAAGATGAGTTATCACGTGGAGGCTTCCGTTGACCCTTGCTCGTCATACTTAGTCCCAATGTTTTCCAACAGTTGAGAATCTGTCTTCTTTTTTAGGGGTTAGACACGGGGTAACTGACGGTGTTCCAGCTTTTTTGGATCTCTATTTTGAGGCCACTGACCTCGGTCAAGGCAGGATTTCCTAGCCGTTTAACTGACACTATGGAGATCTTCCACGAGTTCCATTAGATACTTGGGTGGTTCGGGCCTCAAGTTGAATTGTACTGTGAAGTCTACAACTGTCGAGCCCTTGCTCCAGAATGTGGTTCTCTTGAATGTAGCCTTTGGTTTCCCTTGATGTCGTTGGGTAAGTCCTAGTTAGTAATCGGATCCTGCTTAGACTAGGTCATTAGGTTGAGTCTAGCTTGTCCTTGATTTTTGGATGTCTGAATGTGAGCTCATATGTGTGGAAAGCCGACCCTTCTAATTAATATATTTAAATAATGAATGGGGTCATGTTAATGACCATTAATTTTATGGGGGGGAAATTAATTGGGATAAATAGTTTAGTGGGGTCACGGGGATGTCATGACTAGCTAGATGTAAGAGATCAGGGTAGCCTTAGAAGTATCCATTGGGACGAAAGTGGAGTCACGGCCTAATATCTCGTGTACTACATCTTGGTTCCACTAGAAACCGTGTTAGCCCGAATGCTTGTCGTTGCTGACTCTTTGAAACCCGCCCCATTGTATAACACTCTCAATTTCAATAAGATAAATATTGACCCATGAGGTTCACACTGAGGGGGTATAAAATTTTATTGACCTTAGGGCTTTCACCTAGATCTGGAAATGGACTGGAGGTGCACTGAAGATACACAATGATACAACATGGGATCAACAATAATACTATGCCAAAGTGCACAATTAGGGAAATTGAAATCTAAAACTACATACATAGAGAATGTGGGTGTACGACTACTGGAATAGAGGAATTAAAACCTACTGGGGACCCTACATGTAATGAAACTTGACAAGCATGATTATAAACAGAAACTAGATTTGGAAATGCAAAGTAGTTTCCCCTTCTTACATATTTTACAGCCATGAAGATCCATTATGTCATGGATATTCTGGCTCTTGGTATGAGTAAAAAACTGATAGTAGGCTCAATCCTCCACCCAAATCATCAAGGATATCAAACTATTGTTATTTAAATTCAAAATCAAATACCTAAGTTTTGATTTTTGTGGCACCCACTAAAAACAATCCACTTGAGACCCAAGAAACAACCTAGGATTAGTTAGGAAAAATTATGGAATATTTTTTTTTTTTAAAAGAGTCTACAACCAGGTTACAAGGAAACAACTGTCACTAACAAGTTCCAGAACAATTCTAATCCACTAGAACATACTTTTATTTTATTAACAAGTTTTAGAGGTCATAAGGTCCAAAATTTAGGGTTAGAAGGTTCAATTAGGTTCAGAGGGTAAATCTTCACCATACCCACTCTCTAACAGGCTTAAAGTTTCAACTTGATTTTTCTCACACTTAACGCATTCAAAAATTCCCTAAATTATTTCCATTGGATAGGAAATTTCCTCACCTTTCCATTGATATAAAGAATTCCTCCTAACTCCTTATATTTCTCAAGTTATGGGCCGGTGGGCCTTGGGGTGAAAATTTTCCCCAAGAGTGGGCCTGCGGGCCCAGGGGTGAAAATTTGACCAAAGGGCAAGTTGGCAGGCCATGGGGAGACTTTTGGAACATTTTTTGCATGGGGCAAAAAACTAACTTTTTTCCCACGCACCCATGGGTCTGCAAGTCCACAAGGGACACGTGACGCTTCTCAAGCCAGTGCGGGGAGAGTGGGGCGGCGGGAGACGTTTGGGAAAATTTCCCATGCACGGGGTGAAAAGCCAACATTGTGCACCGCAAGTCTACAAGCCACAAGGGACACGTGGCATCACCTAAGCCAATGCAGGGAAATTGGAGCGGTAGGGAGAAATTTTGTTTAACGCCCCGAAGGGCTAAGAGGGTAACAGGGACCTGTGCCTCCATCGGCTCCTCATGCCACATGGTCACTCCTGATTGGCTGCGGGTTAGTGGGACGGCGGGGAAAACATGGAAAATTTTCCCAAAATTTTCTAAAAACAAAAAAAGGAAAAAGGGACTCACTCCTTCGCTCGATGCCTCGTGACGCCACGTGGCATCACCTGATTAATCACGGGCCGCCGGGGAAAACTTGGAAAATTTTCCCAAAATTTTTTTTGATGCACTAAGTTTAAAAAGGAGTCCGTCCCTCTCACCAACACCTCATGGTGCCACGTGGCAGCCTCTGATTGGCTATGTAGCTGGTGGGGCGGTGGGGAAAATTTGGAAAAATTTCCCAAAATTTTTCCTTCCCAAGCTGCTAAGGGAAAAATTCAGGCCACGGGCCCGCCAAGGAAATTTTTCCCATTTTTTGACGCCAAGGAAGAAAAAATTCAGAAGGCCATAACTTTTGATAGAGAGCTTGGTTTTGGAAAACAAGGACTTTCTGGAAATATCTCAATGTCCTCTTTGCATAAAGATCATTAATTTTTTATTTTGATAAAGTTTAAGGGGTCAATTTTAAGAAAACAACCTGCAAGCTTTTACAGTGCAAACTGGTAAATTTTAACTTGTGAGATTTATTCAATTTGATCTTCTTCCTCTCTCAACATGTCAAATAGACATGGAAAGTTGTTCTTAGAGGAATTAGGATAAGTTTTTGAGGTAGATCTGTTTGATTGAATTCCAATTTGAAATTTACCATTTTGACAGCAAAACGACTGTGGAAAACGGTTGAAGCTCGATTTTCCAAGTTTTGAAGTATTTCCATTAAGTTTTTTTGTCTAATTGAGTTCATTTAGGGCCTACTACTTCAATTTAATCATTTAATTTGTTATTTTATTGTTTCAGGTTCAATCTGTGCATTTTTTTGTTTTGATAATTGCCAGTTTGAAATTACAAAAAACAGGGATCAAATTTTAATGGATCTATTTGCCACTTTCATCTTCCAAGTATTAAAATTAATTCCAATTCTAATCTAAACATTTATTTGATTCAATCAACCCATTCTAAAGCCTAAAATGCAATTTTGATTTCCAATCTTAACTTTTTTTTTTAAGAATAGAGTTTTATATTTTTCCTCACATGCATTTCTTCTTTTCAAACAGAGATTTCAAACACAATTGATCAATTTCAATACAACAATATAAATTGAAAAAGGTAATGCAATCCTTTATTGATTCCAAAATGCAACATTACAACCTTTCTTCTTTTTATTCCTTCCAAAACATATATTATATACAGAATGAATAATACATTTTCTTCTTACAAATTTCACTTTACCACTTTTCAAATAGGGATTTCATAGTGTATGCTAAACATTTATTTCCAATGGAATAACAACATATGGACAAGAAAAAACCACTTCCATTAATTTAAATGAACTGCATACACTTCCTTTCCATTTGGTTTCAAAATGCAACATACAAAAACACGTATCTTTCTTTTCAATTCTTTCAAAAACAGAATACAGAGTATAACTCTTTTACATTTCAAAATTCCACTTGCAATAAGTACAACATCTTTCCATTACATTTACAAGTTCATCCACTTCAAGTGGAAACAAGGGTTACAATGAGATTTCATTTCACAAGGGACTGTCAAACTATCTTTTCTCATCTCCAGAACACTAACATGCAACTCCTCATTCTTCCAATTTGATCACAAAAGGAGTAGGGGAAAGGCAATGCTCTCCACCCAACCAAGACATCCAATGAAGAGGAGAATCCATCCTTCTTCATTGGCCCCCGAGCCCCAACCACAATGCAATAAAAGATGTGATCCAACTCATGGCAACAACAGGCTTCCACAAAACATACAAGAACATTTTCATAAAGAAACACAGTCCCAAACAGAATGTAGTTTACAACTACATTAAAACATGACAAACAATACAAAGGCTTCATCAAGCAAGCCAAAGGAGCAAGAAGCTATGGGGGATGCTGCTTATGCCTCCCAAGGGGGAAAATGGGTATCACCACCTGAGTACAACCAACATATATATATATATATATATATATACAAAACCCTGTCATGCCCTTATGCCTCCCCCAAGTACCCCTTATTCCTCACATTTTCTTATGTCTCCCCAACCTCTTATGGCACCCCATAACGAGTAAAGAAATGCAAGCTATTTCTTTGTAAGGTGGAACCCAAATCCCAACTCCCTCCACCCTTATACCTCCCTAAAACACACTTGTGCCTCCCACAAAATAACCCCATAGTCTTCTCCTACACCATTCCTAGGCCATCTACCCAACAGTCCACAATATATACCAAAACATTCACACAAAAACATTTACATATATACAAGAAGAGCATTTCAAGAGCCAAGCTCCTACCTCTCCATGATGGAATTGTTCCAAGTTCCAAAACAACAAACTTTATCCCAATGCAAGAAATCCAAAACAACCAAGCACAAGCATGCAACAATCTTCCAAAAAAAAATTCACCAAGCAAGAGCTCCCAAAACAACAAGAAAAATTCACCCAAAAATGAAGTCTCTAAAGTGAAGCAACCCAAAACAAGGAAAACAATTCGAATTTTATAGAAGAGGGAAGAGAAGAGGATGAGGTGGATCCATGTAGGATGCCACATCACACATCCTCAACCCCAACCCCAAAATTCAACTTCATTCTCCAATGCATAATAAATAAGTGGGTGAATAATATGACAGATTTACTTACACACTCAAACAAGCCCATACCCCATAAGGACTGAAATTAAATTATGTAAGAAAAGTGCAATTACAACATACAACTTGACTTGTAAAAATGCATAAAAAAGGTCTAAATTTAACCCTCCAACCATAGGCAGGGTTTGTATGTAAATTTAAGAGGCATGGGATAAGTTTAACTTGTCCCACAAGCCTCCAAAATCAACCTCCAAGGATTCAAATTTCTAAGAAGGTGGAGTGTTTCACACTCAAAATTTAACTTACACATCACTTACAAGGTCACTTACACATTACTTACACATTCTTACAACACTTTAAAACATGGCCAACAACTCTATTAATTACATTCTTATGACATCTTTTAATTAATTAACTAAACAATATGATTACTCACAATATTAACACCACATTAAATAAATAATGAAAAGGGTAAGTGCACCACATAAAACACATGAAAAATTTAAACAAAAGGGACCAAATAAAATTAAAACATAAAATCCCTTGGTCACATTTAAAGGTGATCCCCCCATGGGAATCCCTAACAAAAATACAAACACACACAACAAATACTAGTTTCCATGGTGACCTTGTTGAATTCATCTAGAATTTCAATGTGGTTGGTCTCTAATCCCCCGATGTTTGTTGCGATATTTTAACCTACAAAACACAAATACCTCCTTCATCCTTGTGGCCATATCAGAACATCCAAAATCAATATAAATATAATTTCAAGATCATCAATATATATGTGAATCACAACAATTATCACGAGCAATCAACATTATCACTCACAATTTCATCAACAAATATGTCATCATTTAATCTAATTTTCATTTTCTAGGTCTAATCAAAATATCCAATTATTACAAGTCCAAACAACATGTCCAACATGTCCAACAGTATATCATCATCAACATATAAAATGTCTCTAATAATCATCATGCATCATAACTTAATCAAGTCAACAATAATCCATGATCTAACATTTAACATCATACTATATTAAAGTCCATAATCATGTCTATAATATAATCAACAGTATCATGATTAGTATTAAACAGGTGTTAAAGGGAAGTGGGCACTACAATATCAACATTCACAATCACGTTGAGGCTTAAGGTCCAAAAATACTATAAATAATTGATAGAATGTATAGAAATTGAAATAATGAGTGAATCGACTCTCTATTTGGGAATTTATGAAAATGGTTGGGACCATACCACGGTTTCTAACCATATTGTACATTTTTGACCTTATACGAAATTTACTACATTTTAGTACATGATGACCTTTTCTGAGAATCTGAACTATGTAAAATTAAAATAATTTATTTTGTATCTTTTCTATAAAATATATAAATAGACTAATGAATATAATTTAAGCATATGGATAAATCATTTTAGACATGTGTGATAAATCATTTGATCATGTGTGTTGGTATCCAGATTTAATCTCCTTCACAACTTGAACAACATCATGAATTTGCACAAGACACTCAAGGATGGATAAGTGTTTTGTATGTTGTTTATAGCTGAGGAAGCACACCTATCTGCTTGTTTTCATTCAAGAACTGATGGAGTGGATAGCACCTTCAAGAGGGTTTTTATCTAACCCTCACTATTTTAGGTTGTGCCTATCAACCAAGGCAAGAGAACCTGTATTGCAGCCCCTATATGGTAAGGAGATGGAGATGTCCTTGTGTTTTGCATATAATATGGAAGAGGCTTTGTGAAAACATGATCAAGTATCCATTATCCAAACTCAAAGGAGTTGTCACTACTAAATGATGGAAATGTTCTCAAAACAAAGCTAGAGCTACTAAAGACATGATAAAACCCTGATCAACTTTGTGCATTTTAGTGAAAGGATTGAATTCTTTTGTGGACACACAATGCAAATGCAAGGGTATTGTAGGTAGGATGAGTTAGTTTAAAATGAAATTCTGATGAGAGATGTTGGGACAAGAGTAGTTAGGAGTCATCACCTTCTTTGGGAAACTTTGCAAATGAATTACAACACCTAAACAACAGAGATGTTTCAATGAATTTGAAGTGCTCTTTCAACCAGGATGTGTGCACACATGGATGCCCAAATCTACACTATTCCATACAAACTTTGATAACCTACCACAAAGGCTTGAAGTGAAATACCAATGAAGCATCCAGGAATCCCTATTTAATCATGACCTAAGGTACACCCAAAGGTTTACAAACAGTCTCATTAATCAAGGATAGTAAGATGATTTTAAATCTGTTTATCTTCTACTAGATGAAGATCTCTCTGAATGCAAGATTGCAAATGCCATCAAACCATCAACCAGAAATGAGACCCTATATGATCAGAGAGATCCTAAACACAAGATTACAACATGAGCATGAAACATAAATTGAAAACATACTGAAATACAAGTGTATGCAAGCTTTGCCAAGAGATAAAACCAGTTAATCCAAGAATTTGATCAAATATATCAGCAAGGGAATGTTATTTAGACAATCTCAAAGCTTGTTGATGGCTTTACAGCTGAAACCAACTCAACATGATGAACATTTGATGCAAATAGGAATAAAAAATGGCTCTCAGGCAGTTTCTCCAAAAGAAATGGAACACTTCCAGTTTTCCTCCTGTAAAATTCTTCTCTCTTTCTCCAAAATTCTCAACAAAACCATTCAAAATGCCTCCAAATTACATCATATACCCTCTGCCAGCTTGGATCCTTGCATCCCAAGCAAATAATATGCTCAAGGGATGAAATTTGTTACAAAACCCTATCCATTTGATGAAAAATGATATAAAACTGTAAAACAGCTCGCCAAATGCCAGAGATGCACAAATATTTTAAAATATTGCATGAACTTGAATCCTTATCCATCCCATGGTCACATTTTTGGCATTCCACCATGCCAGCATGCATTTGCAATCATTTTTCACCTTTTACTTCCTCATTTTTAACTCTGCAACTTTTCATTTTTTACCTTTCACGTTTTTTCACCGGATGAGGAAAATATTCCATGAAAAAGCACTATAGGGCACCAAATTAGACTCAAAATGAATGATGCCATTATGCACTTCAAAAGGCCTGAGGGGATGCATTTCATATAAAATTTCATGTGATTTGGTGCAAAATGATGATTCCAAGTTCTTGGAGCTTCTATGGCGCCCAAAAAATGAAATTGCACAGTAACCATTGATTAAAAATCAACTTTAAATCTCTGCCCTCCACGTGTTCAGATCAAATCTTTCAATATTCCCTCAAAAATACCCTTTTTTCCCTTTGAGATGAAGTGGGACACGTGTCCAAATACCATTGGACCGGGCCCCTTGCCTAAAAATGCATTTCAAACCCTTTTTTGGACTTCGGGAAAATTTTGAATATTTTCCCCGCGAGCCCTTGGACGCGCCACGTGTCCTCCTGCTGGGTCCCCACCGAGGTCGCGGGCCAATTTGATGAATTTTTCCACTTTTTTGAGAAAAGTAAAATTGTCTGAAAATTCTCCGCCCAAACAACCACTGCACACTTTTGCCACGTGGTGGTACTCCCATTCATTGTAGAGCCGCCCCTCTTTTTTCCTTCACTCCTCCACGAGCACAAAATCCCTTGTGGAGCCCGTGACTCACCAAATTTGCCTTTTTGAATACATGCCATGTGTCATCCCCTTGATTGGATGAGGGGAGCACACCTTCGAATTTTCCATGGGATCAATTTTTCACCTTAAGATTTTTCACCAAAGTTTGGAAAACTTTTTACTTTCTCCACGTGCTCCACATCTCCACCAAATCCGGGACACGTGTCCTCTTTTGATTCGTTGCGGGGATATCTTACACTTTTTACCTTGTAAACACAGATGAAAAAATTCACAAACTTCATCCTTCGGCCCCTTCCTCCATCTTACCTCCTGGACACGTGTCCATTTCTTATTAGAGGCGGCCGTCGGGCCAAAAATTTACATTTTACCATTTTGAAGTTAAAATTGAAGGTCTTTAAAACTTCCTAAGTGACCCCAATGTGCCCCTGACTCATTTTTGTGGCTAACTCCTTGTGTTCCTTCCTCTTTTGTGCCTCAGTCTCATTTTTTAATTTTTAGGCACTCAAACATTTTTGGAGCCATGGCACCATCAGATAGAGCTCTCTCTCAAGTCTTTCCAGAAAGGTAAAGTTTGCCTCCTAACTTCTCGTATTTTCAAGTTATGGCTCGGCATGGAGTTTTTGTGGGAAATTTTCCCATTGGAGGCCCACAGCCAATAAGAAGCTACCACGTGGCAAGGGAGTTCGGAGGTGAAGAAAAGTTGGAAAATTTTCCAAGTTTGGGTCAAGGTTCAAATCGAAAAATTTTCCCGTAGGCCCACGGACCAATCACAGTGTGACACGTGTCACAAGGGGAGGCATAGTGAAAAATTTGGCTAAGTGTTTCAGCAAAAAAAGTTTAATGTTTGGCCCGCGGCCAATAGGAACTCGCCACACCAAGGAGGGTCACGGGCGTCGGGGTTAGCATTGAAATTTTTGCTAATTTTGATAAAATTTTCAAATGCACATTTGTCCCGAGTAGCCCGTGCCCAACGTGAAAATGGGCCACGTGTCCAATGGAGCCCGAACCGACGGAGGAGAAAATGAAAAATGCTAAGGGTTTTGCCGAGTTTTCAAAGGCAAATTTTGAAGGATTTTTTTGAGCCAATAGGGGCATGACCTAGGTGGCACAAGTGGGGGGAACATTTACGGCGCAGGCGGAGATTTTAAAAAAGTTGCAAGTTTTCAGTAAAAGTTTCAAAGGCAAAATGGAAAAGAGGGCCCGAGCCAATAAACAATGACACGTGTCCTAAGGGGACAAATGGGGTGTTCGGATCTCAGGGAAAACTTAGGGTAAATTTGGAACAAATTATGAGCATATCAAAAATTCAAAGGAAAATGATGAGCCCACGACCACAAGACCAAAAAATCAAATGCCATGTGTCCACATTTGGTGGGGCGCAGGGGAAAATCGGGAACATTTTGCCAAACTATAAAAATGGGACCAAATTTCCAAAGATTGAAAACCCAAGGAAGAAGGAGGTCTTGAATTCCAGTGGGGAATCAGAATTGACACATCATCCGACCAGTGTGGCAAGGATTTTTTTAAAATTTTTCCAAAGACAAAAAAAAAGGTAAAATTATGAAATTTTTTCCCGTATCCGTTTTTGGCCCGTTTTTGCCCTAAATCTTCAAACGATCATAACTTTCGATCCAAAGCTCGGATTTGACGTTCTTTATATCAACGGAAATCTTATGAAATTATCTACATGATTCCATGGTCCAATTTTGAATTTTGGTTTAGTTTGGAGAGATAAAATCAAAAATTCTGGTATGTGTCCATGGCCAGAAATGACATTTCAACAACCAATATTTAATGACAAAATGGGTCGCATTCTTCTCCAGTATGGTAAAAAATGTCAAAGCATGGGTTTGTAAGGACCTTTTGACATGCTATTTTAATGCATGCTTTTTCAATAAGGATGGCTCCCAGTGCATTTTTCACATTTTCTCTCTCCTAGGCTCGACCCATATACTGTAAAATCCAGATTTGGCTCATTTTTCATGGTTGAACACTTTTTGAACATAGAAAACTTCTCTCATTTCACCTCCAGAAGGTGATTGTTTCAAGAATCAGACCTTTTAGTGCTCATTGTAGATAGGTTTATACCTCTTTGCAGGGTGGAATGCAAGAGATTTTTCATTGGTAAATGACATGTAGCAAATCTGTGAATGCTTTTTTAGTCCTTGTTTGTATTGTTTTACTTCATTTCTAAGACCCCTATTAGCATCTATCAAGCTTGTGTCATGTTTTCCCTCAAAAAGTTGTCATTTCATGATTTTTGTCTATTTACATGGCAAAAAATGTTGTCACCACTCCTTTGGTGCAAGTCACCGGATCATTAGTTAGTTTCAATTTTTGCATTAAATCTGATCCCTGTCCCCTTGTAATTTAGAGTAGGATTAGGATCTGAACCTCTGTCAATTGTGTAAAAGTATAGATCTAAATCAGAGGAGTTTGAGGAACCAAACCTCTAATCTGGAGATTCCTCTCTCATTTTCGACAAGTCCCACACTTGGAGAGAGGTTTCCATGTTGTGCAATCACACTGGATTCCTAAAACATCACTTTTGCATTTGCATCCAGGGAGATGATTTTTTGTTTTTGCAACTTGAATAATTTTTTGAGATAAATCTAAATATGTAATCATATTTGATTTTAAATATATTGTTCATGACCAATTCCCCTAGTTTTCCCAATACTAGCATTATCTTTCCTTTATGGCCTTTCACACACAAGACTTTGCATCTTTTCCACAAGTAATCAATAGGATTAGTCAACAAAATAGTTAAAAAAATATTTATGAAGAATGAACAAGATATGCATCCTATATTTTATCTTAAGCAAACTATAAGTTCCTCGATTAGGCATTTAAATCTACTTTCAAAGGCAACTTGGAAGGACAAAATAATGGTAATTTATGGCCAATTTATGGCCTCATCAGTTTACTTTTTACAAAAAACATTCTTTGAACATTCTGGATGTTATTTAGATCATTTATGATTTCTTTTTTGTACATCCCCAGTTTTTGTGTGCCTTTTTTGGTTATGCATAAAGGTTCATATCATTAAACTTGAATGGGAAGTGTTGGTGATCAAATGTGCACCCGCCCCTGATTGCATAGATAATTCAGAATTTTTTTCACAACATGGGACTGGTCTCTAAGCTATTGAGACTTGAATCATGAGATTTCAGACCTCCGAAGAATGTCGGATCCTCTACCTACCTCTAATGCTAAACAACTCCTAGGAAATTAAATCCATAGCTACACTAGTAATGCACAAGTGACAAAGGAGAAAGAACAGAATGCATACAAATGAAATCCTAAACTATAGAGGTGATAACACCAAAATAAGGGTTAGACTTGAGATTCTTACTGACTGAAGATGGGGTAGAAAAATGACAGCTGAGGAAAGGTAGAAGGCATATGTGCCTACAACACAATGACCTACATTTATCATTCCCATCTTTGTGGAACAAAACATATTTGGGTCCTGCAAAAGAACAAGATATACATCTACAAAAGTAATGCAGAGGGTAAGAAATTAACCAACATTAACTCAAGCTAGGGCATGGGCACTAGCGAGTGCCACAAAATACAAATTTTAGTGCTCAAAAAGATGCCAAAAATCCATTACAAGGAGTAGATACAAGCAGTAGCAGCCCAAATATTTGCAGAATTTTCACCAAATTTTAGGACCAATAACTCATATCAACAATGTTTCTAAGGACAGAAAGGTTGGACCACGAGTTCCTTTACAATTCAGCAGAAAATCCCCCCAGTAAATGAGGGGGACTATTACATTATATAGGACAAAAATTTCCACCTACCTCTAATGGGGATTAAATTCCTGAAAGGTAGTTGAACAACCTCAACTACCGCCATCAACAGGTTGCTCGCAGGTGATATTTCCTGATGGCTCAAATCCTTGAGACAAAATGTATTTTCTCTAATCCTGATATCAATGGCATAAGGGCCCATCCATAGAGCATCAAACTGCCATGCTTGCCTTTGTCTTCATGCCTACTATCCCATAGCAAAACCAGATCTCCAACACTAAAAGCTCTAGGGGTGACCTTCTTATCGAACAACTTCTTCAATTTCTCTCTAAACCTGGCATGCCTTGATGAGAAGCTCTCCTTTCTTCATCTAACTAAATGATCTGATTGATTCTTGATTCATATGGGCTATGCTCTTGATCTTCTAACTGCTGGGAAAAATGAAAAGTGGATAATTACAGGTGTAATGGCAGCAAAGCCTGAGTTCTATACACCAGTTCAAATGGAATTTTACTAGTTGCTCTTTTTGGAGTTATTCTATCAGCCCAAACTACAAATTTCAACTGTTCTCCTCACTTCTTCTTGTTGATTTCCAAGGTTCTTATAATGATCTTGAGCAAGTTCTTATTACTTGATTCAGCTTGTCCATTACCTTGTGGATTGTAGTTTAAAGAATAAGTTAGATTTATCCCATATTCATTACACATTGCCATCAAAGGCTTGGCTCTAAAACACATAGCATTATCAGATACAATCTTAACTGGAACTCCAAACCTACATATGATATGATTCAACAAGAAATCCATTACCACTTGGTGTGTTGCCTTTCTAGATGGAATTGCCTCAACCCATTTTGTAAAATAATCAGTTGCTACAAGGATCCATTTGTAACTAGCACTAGAAGGATCTGAAATCTCACCAATAAAATCCATTCCCCATTGTTTGAAATGAGCTTCAATTGATACAGGCTGCAAAGGAAGGGAGCCTAAAGCTTTCAATATTCCCGAGAAGTGTTGACAACTATCACATCTTCTAACTAGCCGGTTTGCATCTTTAAAAAGAGTTGGCCACCAATAACCAGCTCTTAAAATCTTATGTGTTGTCACTCACTCCCAGAAAAATTTCCTCCACAAACTCCCCCATGGAAATCAGCAATCAACTCAGGAGCTTCATCTTTAGTTATGCATTTTAAGAGGACACCTTCAGGGTTCTTCCAAGCCAACCCAAGGTCTGTTATGGTATATTTTTGAGAATCCAGCTTAAGGGCTCTTTTCTTATTTTTATTCAAGTGACTAGGACAACATAGGTGCTTGAGGTAGAATATCACATCCTTGTACCATTCAGAATTCATCAATTTTTCAAGAAGGTCTACCCTTTCTTCCTCTAGTTGATTCACTTCTACGTTTTACAAATTACTCTCAGCCATGATCTTGGCAAGACCCAAACCTCTTACCAGCTTTATGTTTGAGATATCCATATCATAATCTTGTAATTTGTTGACCCACCTACATCTCTTGCTTGATATCTCCATGTCAGGAAAGATGTCTTTAACCATGGTGTGGGGAACATAAGCAACAACCTTTGAACTCAAAATGTAGGGTCTGAAAATCTTTGTTGCTTTTACCAATGCAAATGCTTGTTTCTCCATAATTGTGTACTTCAGTTCAGATGCTTGTAAAGCCTTGCTAAAGAAAGCAATAGGCCTCTCAGCTCCATTCTCATCCTTTTGTAACAAAACTGAAGCAATGGTAAATTCATATGCAAAAGAAAAAATTTGGAAAGGCATCTTATAGTTTGGAGCTGCCAAAATAGGTGCATGCTTGAGTGCATCTTTTATTCCTTCAAAAGCTTGGATGGTAGCCTCTTCCCACTTAATAACTTGATCCTTTCTTATCATGCTTGTTATTGGAAGATTTAACTCAACAAAATTGGAGACAACCCTTCTAATGAAATTGATTTGGCCAAAGAAAGATTGAATACCCTTCTTGGTTCTTAGAATAAGCACTTTGCTGGTTGCTTCCACTCTCTCAGGGTCTATCATAACACCTTATTTGGACACAATATGCCCCAAAAACTTGGCCTTTGGCACACCAAAATGACACTTCTTTGGATTAAGTGAAATGTCATACTCTCTACATATGATCGACATCTTCTCTAGGTGTTGCAAATGGTCTGCTTGTTGCCTTGAAAAAAAGTCACATCATCTTAGTAAACTACAATGAAACTCATTGATATAACCAGCAAAGGAAACATCCACTGCCCTTTGAAAAGTAGCACCATCATTCATCAATCCAAAAGGCATCCTTACAAAAACATAAGTCCCCCAAGGAGTAGTGAAGGTTGTCTTAAGTCTTTTTGATTCTTTGACAACTACTTGATTGTATCTAGAGAAACCATCCAAAGTAGAAAACACTTCTGACCCTATTACAAGCTGCAACATATTCTCCATGTTTGGAAAAGGGATAGTTTTCCGTCATAGATGCTTTGTTTAGATCCCTAAAATCCACACAAAGTCCTGATATCTCTATTCTTCTTTCTAACTGGCACAAGGTTTGACAACCCAAGAAGAGTATCTAGTAGGCTGAATAATGCCACCATCTCTCAATTTCTTCAATTCTTGTTGCATTTTCATGGAAAGATGTGAGTTAATAGGCCTTTTTTTTTTGTCTAAATGGCTTGTTTTTGGCCTCAAGAGGGATCTCATGCTGAAATAAATCTTCTCTATATGCCTTCAGCTCTGAATAAGACCAAGCAAGGCAGTCTAGATATTTCTTTAAAAGTTGGGCATATGATTATTTCTCCTCTTTGCTGAGATGGCTACCCAACCAGATCTTCCTTGGTTTGTCTTTAGTTCCCAAGTTGTGCTCTTCCACATCCCTTGAAGTAGACATCTTTCTATTTATGATATAATCAGCATTGCTAAAATTGGATTCAAGTGCAACAAGACCTTTAGGAATGGTATTTGTTTTCAATTGTATAATATCCTTGTCAAACAAAAGTTTCTCTACCTTCATTCATGCACACCATTAGTTCCCAATCAATATTCTGACCAGAAAACTCTCCTTGGTATTGTAAGAATCTCAACACTTGTGCATCATCATAAAAAATCTGCCAATGTTTCACATTATCCGGGATCAGCTGGCCTTGTTAGCACCTCAATGCCGTATTCACAAAAAGGTGAAATGGTGCAATTGTAAAATCTAGAACCAAGGATAGCCAGCTTATCAGCAGCAGCATTAATACTTCTATCATGGTAAACAATGTTAAAGGAATCAAACATTTCAATCAAGTCCCAAACAACATGCTTATATTGTTTCATACACTGATTTTTTGTAGCATACAACTTTCTTACTTGCTTGACAACCAGCTCTGAATCTCCTTTGGCAACAATATCCTTCACTCCATATTTCCATGCAATCCTTAATCCCAATAATAATGCCTCATACTCAGCAATGTTGTTAGTGCACTCAAAATTAAGCTTGAAGGAAAAAGGAAACTTTTCTAAACTAGGAGAAACCAGCACTATACCAACACCATTGCCAAATTTGGAGCAAGCTCCATCAAATAGTAATGTCCATGGAGAACCTACCATACCAAGGCACTCTGATTTCATCCATCTTATTCTCTTTTCCATCAGCAAAACTAATGAATTTGTCAACATCTACATCAGCAAACAACACTTCATAAGAAGCATTGTTGGGATCTTCAATTAAGTGTAACATCTTCTTTTCAGCATAGAGTTTGACAAGGTTATGTCCTCAATGGGAATGGTGGAAAAATACATGTCCATTTGAACACTACCACCAAAACTTACAGCCCATTTTCTTGACAAAATCATACCCCATTTGGCAGGGCAGTCAACAATTACAACATCAAGTTTTAAATTCTTACCCAGATAGGTTGCAAGTTGCACTACCAACCCCTTCACACAACCAACAACTGGCACTTCCCTTGAATCCATGGTTATACACTTCCCATATGTTGCTTTCACTTTGATATCCAACTCATTCATGACTTCTAGAGGCATGAACATTACATGATGCACCAGAATCAAACATGCAATTGTGAAGCAACCTACCTTTTATGAGAAAAGTTGTGAAGAATGGATCAACATTCAATTGGGAATCAACCAAGGATGTCCCCAAATACACTTTAGGTGCCTCTCCAAAATATTCCATTGGTGGTGGTGTTTCAAGGCCAACAATGCTTTGAAGAGGATTCTCAACAACATTTACATTTCTGCTTGGTATACTCTTTTCTTCCTTCAATCCCAAGTATTCAAAAGCTCTTTTCTTGTGTTCAGGAATTCTAAGCAATTCAATAATGGGAACACTCACTTTAATTTGGCTCAATACCTAGGCTATATCATATGGAACATTCTTTGGCAAAACAACATTGGAAGGGAAACAAGAAGGTTCATCAGATGGAGAAGTATTCTTGGCAGCCTGGGCATGAAGAGGACTGATATTTTTGCATGGGACAACAGGGTTCTTGGCAATTGTTTCTCTTCTAGGATTATCTTTGGGAATACTTGTGAGCAAGGGTGTCTTTGGTTTGGCTTGAGGACCAACTCCCCTAACAACTTTACTTCTAGTATTGTACTCCTTTTCTTGACCAACCACAACATTCATTAACAATTGTCTATCTTCCTCCGAAGGAATACCACCATCATACTTCTTGATCATTAAAGCCCTTAGATATTCAAAGTCATTATTAGGAATTTCAAAAGCCTGAACTACATCTACATCATGAACTTGAGGAAGAGAAAGAAATGGTACCCTCTTTATGCAATCCCCAAAAGGTTGCAGCAGTCCTTGCACTTATCACATCTGTTGATGTTGCTACTTGTTGTGAGCCTGAAGAGCTCCCCATCATACAAATATTATCATCCATTTCATTCTCATTATCATCATCAATATCTTTCTGGTCCATTTCACATGGTGGATGAGGAAGAAAACATCTGTCACACCAATCCATATCAGCAATTTCTTGAACAGCAGTAACTCTTGCAGTCAGAGGGTCAGGCACCACTCTATTTTCACGTGCTTGGGGTTGTCTATTTGTAGATCCAACAGGCCCTTTACCTCTATCATCTTTCCTTTGATCACTCCTAGGATGATTGCCAAATCTATCATGGTTTTGAGTTCTTTGCTGTCCTTGTGAACTTTTCCCAATTCCTTTCTCAGCCCGGGCTAACTTGTAAGAAATTTCTTTAACAGCCCCTGCCAAAGTCTTGACAACATCTTCTAAATCAGCACCCTTGCTAGCTTATGGCTTCTCAGGGTTTATCAGCTTCACACCATCCCTCTTAAGTGGTTTACCAATAGCCTTGATATTATTTTCAATTTGAAGTGCCATGGTGAAAGCTTGTCTCAAGTTTGTAGGATTTTTGTCTCTCAAGTAATAGGCTACCTTTTTATCAAATGCATCTACGTATTTGATCAAGCAAGATTCATCACAAGGCCTCAAAATGATAGGAAGCCTTCTCAATGTTTTATTAAATCTTGTATTAAATTCATGAACGGTTTCATTAGGGTTCTTCTTGATGTTCTCAAACTCAGATAGAAGGAACCTTGGATCTTTTTTGTCTCCATATTGTAATCTGAATGCATTACTCATCTCAGTCCATGAATCAATAGAGTTATCAGGCAGAGCTTTATACCAATCTCTTGCATCTTCCTCAAGTGTATGGATAAACAACTTAATATACACATCCTCAAATTCTATCTCAAAATCTTCCATCATGTTAACAAAGAGTTTGAGATGCTGATCTCCAGTTATAGCATTGTTACCTTGGAATTTTGGTAACCTATTTCTCACATCTTGTGGGACAACATTTGGATAACCATCCATTCCTCCAAAATTTATAGGACCAAAGGTGTTAACAACAAATGGAGGTCTAGGTTGAGCCATATTGTTTGGTGGGGGTGATCTTGGAGGTGAAACAAGCTGATGAGGAGTAGTAATGGGTCTGATTGGAATAGATGAATGATCTCTAAAATGACAAACCCCCCAAAGGCTCTCTCTCTCTTGATAAACTTTAGCAAACTTAGAAACCACAGGAGCAGATCTAGGAGTAAGTTTTTTAAATACACAAGAAGGTCCCTCACCTGATGGAGAATGAAAATCAGCAAGAAGATTGCCTGAATCAGATCTACTTGAAGAAGAATTATAATCTTCAATAACAGGCTGCTCTCCTTCAAATTCAACTATGGGGATTTCTTTTCTTGCAACCAAATCACCAACCACTTTCCACACTCTTCTTCCCTCTAGTTCTGAGCTTATTGATTTAGTGAGAAACTTCTTAGAAGAGTCCTTGATGAAGAGGGATCTCCTTCCCTCCAGTCTTGACATATTTAAACAACAAATTTCAAACGACAGAAATGTGTAAGACAACTGGTATTTCAAGAACCAAATAGCATGGAGTCGCCACTAAGGATTTCCACCTTAGTTGTGTAAGAAAGCACTAAAATATTCTTTCAAATGTATTCTATGAAAACTTTTCAAGGGTTTACAAATCAGATCTTCTTCTTCTTAACTCAACCAAGAACAGTGCATCCAAATCATATAAACTGCTGGTAAATGATAAGAGAAGGCTGAGTTTGAAATATTTTTACCCAAAACATCCAGATCTGAAGTATGAAATGATATCTCAAGAATGCAACAGCTCAAATACTTAATCACACAAATGCTCAAACCTTTCAAATACTTCAAAACCACCAAGAAATTCCAATAATTCCCCAGAAATGGAGCCACTCAGGTGTTGGTATCCAGATTTAATCTCCTTCACAACTTGAATAGCATCATGAATTTTCACAAGACACTCAAGGATAGATAGATGTTTTGTATGTCATCTGTAACTGGGGAAGCACACCTATCTGCTTGTTTTCATTCAAGAACTGAGGGAGTGGATAGAACCTTCAAGAGGGTTTTGATCCAACCCTCACTATTTTAGGTTGTGCCTATCAACTAAGGCAAGAGAACCTATATTGCAACCCCTATATGGTAAGGAGATGGAGATATCCTTATGTTTTACATATGATATGGGAGAGGCTTTGTGAAAACATGATCAAATTATCCATTACCTGAACTCAAAGGAATTGTCACTACTAAATGATGGAAATGTTCTCAAAACAAAGCTAGAGCTACTAAAGACATGATAAAACCCTGATCAACTTTGTGCATTTTAGTGAAAGGATTTAATTCTTTTGTGGACACACAATGCAAATGTAGGGGTATTGTAGGTAGGATGAGTTAGTTTAAAATGAAATTCTGATGGGATATTTTGAGGAAAGAGTAGTTAGGAGTCATCACCTTCTATGGGAAATTTTGCAAATGAATTACAACACCTAGACAACAAATATGTTTCAATGAATTTGAAGTGCTCTTTCAATCAGGATGTGTGCACATATGGATGCCCAAATCTGCACTATTTCATATAAAATTTGATAACCTTCCACAAAGGCTTGAAGACAAAATACCAAGGAATTATCCAGGAATCCCTATTTAATCATGACCTAAGGTGCACCCAAAGGTTTACAGACACTCTCATTAATCAAGGGCAGTAAGATGATTTTAAATCTGTTTATCTTCTATCAGATGAAAGCTCTTCTGAATACAAGATTGAAAATTCCATTAAACCATCAACCAAAAATGAGACCCTGTATGATCAGAGAGATCCTAAACACAAGATTTCAACATGAGCATGAAACACAAATTGAAAACATACTGAAATATAAGTGTATGCAAGCTTTGCTAAGAGATAAAACCAGTTGATCTAAGAATTTGATCAAATATATTAGCAAGGGAATGTTATTTAGACAATCTCAAAGCTTGTTGATGGCTTTACAGCTGAAACCAACTCAACATGATGAACATTTGATGTAAACAGGAATAAAAAATGGCCCTCAGGTAGTTTCTCCAAAAGAAAATGGAACACTTCTAGTTTTTCTCCTTAAAATTCTTTTCTCTTTCTCAAAAATTTACAACAGAACCCTTCAAAGTGCCTCCAAATTACATCATATACCCTCTGCAGCTTGGATCCTTGCATCCCAAGCAAAGAATATGCCAAGGGATCAAATTTGTTACAAAACCCTATCCATTTGATGAAAAATGATATAAAACTACAAAACAACTCGCCAAATGCTAGAGATGCACAAATATTTTAAAATATTGCATGAACTCGGATCCTTATCCATCCCAGGGTCACATTTTTTGGCATTCCACCATGCCAGCATGCATTTGAAATCATTTTTCACCTTTTTTCCTTCATCATTTCTAACTCTAAAACTTTTCATTTTTTACCTTTCATGTTTTTACACATAAGGTTGAGAAAAATATTGTCAGAAAAAACACTATATGGCACCGAATTAGCTAAAATGAATGATGCCATTGTGTTTAGAAGGCCGAGGGGATGCATGAATTCATATAAAATTTTACATCTGATTTTGTGTAGAAATGATTGGTATTCCAAGTTCCTTGGAGCTTTCATGGCTCCTAAAAATGAAAATACACAACTGCCATTGATTAAAAATTGAACTTTAAATCTCTACCCTCCACGTGTCAGATTCAAATCCCTTTCAAAAATGTCGAAATTACCCTTTTTCCTTTGAATAAAGTGGGACACGTGTCCAAATACGATTGGGGCGGGCCCCCAATCCTAAAAATGCATTTTAAAACCTTTTTGAGTTCAGGAAAATTTTGAATATTTTCCCCGTGCAGCCCCCTGGACGCGCCATGTGTCCTCCTGTGGGTCCCCACAGAGGTCGTGGGCCAATTTGATGAATTTTGCCACTTTTTTGAGAAAAGGAAAATTGTCTGAAAAATCTCTACGCCCCCCGCACACTCGATGCTACCTCCACCACGTGTCACTCTCCCATCAGATGCGGAGCCGACTCACCAAATTTTCCTTTTTGAATAATGCCACGTGCCTCCCCTTGATTGGCTATGGGGAGACACCTTCGAATTTTCCATGGGTCAATTTTTTGCCAGAGTTTGGAGAACTTTTTCCATTTTCTCCCTGCGCTTCACATCTCCGCTGAATCCAGGACACGTGTCCTCTTTTGATTCATCGCGGGGCTATCTTGCACTTTTTACCTTATAAACATAGAGGAAAAAATTTGCAAACTTCTCTTTCGGCCCCTTCCTCCATCTTTCCTCCTGGACACGTGTCCATTCCCTATTTGCTGCTGGCCTTCGGGCAAAAAATAGCACCTTAATTTTAGCATTTTGAAGCATAAAACTTCAAATTCTTTAAAACTCCCCCCCCCCCCCCCGCATGGCTTCTCCTAGACACGTGTCCACTTTTCATTGGGTGCGGGCATATTTTTCAATTCTTTCCCCTAGCATTTTGAAACTTCAAATTTTTTCAAGTCCCTACTTTTTCAGTCGACCTCCCTATGCCACGTGTTATCATACCATTGGCCACAGGCCCTCAGAGCAAAAATTGACATTGAGAATTTTTTCAAAAATGAAGAAAATTTTAAGTGACCCCCGCCACCCACTGGTCCATCAACCAATCAAATCGTACCACGTAGGCACTTCACTGTAGCATTGCGGAGCCATGGATAGAAATTTTCCCCGGTCGCTAAAATTTTAAAAAGTGACAAGTTATAATATTTTTTCTGACCATCCCCAACTAATAAGAGCCTTCCACGTAGCATAAAGGTTACAATGATAAATTTGACATTCCGAGAGCCCGTCAAAACGTGAAAAATACAAAGGGTGCCCAAAAAATTGATTTTTTTCACAAGGAAGGCAGACCTCTTGGTTTTAAATCGATTGAGTCACGTTTTATTATCAATTTCAGACTGGGGATCAAGATTTCAAATTTTAGAAACTCAGAAATTTGATCCATTTCACAGTTTTTTGCACGAATGGGCAATGGAAAAATGGCACAACCTGTACAAATGAAAAAATTGGGGCACAAAAAGGGGGAAACTTGGATTTTGTTTGAAAATGGGGCATGAATAATGACATTGAGGGCATTTTGAAGGAATTTGAATATAAAAACGAGCTGCAGATCACCCGCCTTGAGAAAAAAGACATGTTTTGAGCAAAACAAATGTAGAGAATTAGGGCAAAGTGTGCAAACCTAGAAATTGCACCAACAATGTGGATCAAAAGAATAGACTTTTACACATATAACATATATCTGATAATCTATGTAGGATCACTTAAAAGGATATAATTGTGGGAATATTTGAGAACCTGTACCTACAAAAGGTGTTATACATGGTGGAAACTATGATGTAAAGTAAAAACAATATTCAATAATTATCAATTGAGAATACATGTGTAAACCATCTAGTAATAACATCAATCATGTCTTACTCCATAGAAAAATAAATGCATAAATAAATAACATGTCATGATAAATAGTAGACATACAATCAAGTAAGCCATAAATTATTGAAACAATTCATATGTAGGCATAGAGATATATATATGGGAAACCTTAGGTGTCATAAGTAAATTGCAATAGGAGATAATTGTGCTACATTTATAAAAACAAGTGCATACAAACAATAGAGGCATGAAGTCACAAACATGGGACACCCATAGTGTAATAATACTTGAACAAGGAACTTATGTTTGATTAACTAAAATATAAAATATTTTCTATATTCTAGGCTAATATGATGTTATGCAAAGTAGTAATTAATAGCTAAATAATTAAAGGAAATGACTTAACAAACTAAGTAAATAAAAATGCAAAACCCTGATATGTAAGAGAGGTTAAGAAGTTCTTAGTTGATTCAACAAAGGTTCAAGACTATGTCACAGTGCCAACTAGGAGAATTGGAGGAGGAAACAACCCAAAAAAATCTTGAGAAAACATAGATTTGATCTCTCTGATTGGACTGGAGTGCCTGGAAAGGGACAAGGGTGCATGTGGGTGTCTTAGTCTGAGAACTATGCACCTTGGTCCATAGAAATGGACTGAAATCCTCCTATGGGGTATCGCCAAGTGACTTCCTATATTCTCTTCTTTTCACACTAGCTTTGTTGAACAGTGACAAATTTCATTGTAAATAAAAGATTAAGGAGAGACCTGAAAAACCCCAGAAAAAGCATCAAAATCCTAAAAAAATAAAGATGCATATGAAGGGGTCAGATTTTCCTCAACTACCACAATGGTGGACTTACTAACTAAGCACTACACTACATCTCAGACCCAATTTAGTTCTAGGTGTGTGTGTGTGTAAATCATTCCCTAGGTTTTTTTTGTGTGAGTCACACTTTGTGAAGTAGCGAGAAATAACTAGATGTAGAATGTAATAAATGTGTGCTTCGAAACAATAGACTCCCCTCCTATGAAGTATGATATAGATGAACCAACCTTGTGTGCCTTGTGATGGAGCTAGATGGATGCAAATGTAGCTTTAGATTCCTTTGATGGATGTAACCTAGATGGTGATAGTAAGTGTTTAGTGCTTAGATCCTCATTATGGTCACATAAATTTATATTTATATGGTTCTCTTACTCTAATTTCATAATTAACCTTGAAAAGGTTGACCACTAATAATATAGAAAGATCAAATGACTAGAAAGTGCCTGAAATATGAGAGTAAAGTGTAAAGAGGATCAGGGCACCCAGAATGGGACTATGGTACCTGGGGCACCCCAATCAAAAGTAGAAAAACACAAAATGAAAAAATTGACTAGGTGAGAATAGGTGTAAGATAGAAAATATGACAACAAGAAATATAAAAGTGACCAACAACATGGGTTAATTATTACTATTTTCACTCAAGAATCATATGAATAGTAGTATGAGACTGAGGCTAAATATTGACTCAAAGTTCATGATTTAGTGACTACATTTTCCCCCACTTTATGTTGGTGAGAGGAAATCTCGACAACACAAAGTAGATAGAGATGCGTACCTGATAAATCTATATTGGGTGATGTAGAAAAATGTGTCATAGTATTAGACAAAGGATGGAGTGACAAAAATATGGAGAGTGAACAATAAAGATGCAAAAAAATGTAAAAAGTGTCAGAAGTGACGATAGTGAACCTAAGGCGGAAGCATGTGTGTGGATGCCAATATGTGTGGTGTACATGCATGGTTAGTATCATGTGTGTACTTTCCATGTGTGTGTTGTAGAATTATTTCTTCCCATATATACAGACCTACAAAAGAGAAGATGATCAAGTAGTTAAATACACATGTATATGTGTGAAATTTCATGTAAAGAAACATGTAGAAATAGTATGAAAATGAAAATGAAAAAGGAACATGTGAACCTGATCTGTGATGAGACAAAATGGTATAGGAATGATATTCTATAAATTTCAGTGAAGTGTGAGTTTATTGGGTGATCTCGTGCCACTGTGGCCAAAGAAGTGTATGGATAAAGTTGTGTTATTCTCCAACCTATAACTACTTCTCTGAGACTTGGTAAAGAGATCTTTGTACTGTCTAGATTTTTGGGAGATCCGATGTCATTGGACAAAGTAGTGTAGAGAGGAAAGTCTAATGTATCCTCCAACCTATAACTACTCCCTAGAATGTTAAGGATAATATTCCCTATAAAATTAATTGTGTATGGGGTTCTTAGATGTGTCTGAACCCACTTGATGTAAACTAAACTATGTCATAGATGGTGACGATAGATTGAATTGTAGACTAGAGAATAAACTATATCGGTACCATTTGTAAACCCCAAATGATGTGCCCCTCTTTAGAGGTGCATGTGATGTCATGGATAGGAGGATGTGGCCCCAATAGAGGAAAAAAATCATATAATAAAACTATGCCCTGCAGTGAGGAGTTAATGTGCTTGGTAAAGACCAAGGCACACACAAACAAGTGGCTAGAGAACAACTGTTAGTATGAACAAGCATGCATATATAAAACAAATAATGTGTAAGCTAGAAAATATTCATGCAATGTAAACACTCTAAGAGACAATCATATACCACACAAAGTGGGTTGTAAACATGGGACACCACTCACAGTGTCGCAAGATACTCAAGGCTGTCATGGCTGCAAACAAGAAAGTGTGTACACACAACAAAGGGAAAGGACCACAAACAAGATAAACAATAGAAAACAATAGCAAACAAACAAACAAGTACAGAAGTAAATATCCCTACATAACAAATGTTGCATATGAAACACCCATTATCATGTTATAAATATATAAAGTATGTCAAAGTGCATAGAACATGATAATATAAAGTGTTAAGTACAAAATCAAACAATAACACCTATAGTGTACGAATGTGGATGCCCCTAATAGGTAGTGTATGAAGCATCAATACATCATGTTGAAGCTCTACGATCACAACTATAAAAAGACATGAATGTGCATGTGTGTATGGTAAATATAATGACATACAAGAGATCTATCTAACATGTGTAGTATAGTGAACATGTAAAGATAAGTGCAAGCAAGAGTAAATGAAACCATAAAATGTAAAATGTTATTTGATGGATGGAATGAAATGCAATATTGATGATAGGATCCACGTACTCCTGAGTTAATGGAGTTGTATATAGTGAGGTTCATTTAGTATGCCCCCTCAACATTCAAGAATGAACCAAAAATGACAGTGCGTCATCGGGAACTATGTGTTATGTGTAGCGCACTATGATGAGTGTGTGGTAATGTAATGTGACATAGAGATGAACTATGTGTGACTCTATATCCTAAGTGTATATCACAAATAGATGAATATAAATGAGGTGGTGATTTAGCGTAAAGCTTATACCACTAAACAATATAAGAAAGTGTAATAATGTATCCTACGAGATGATGCTAAGAGAAGTGACCCTATAGCCTGAAGCATATATCACTAATCCTAGGAATGTTGCATGAGAAAATGAAGATTGAATAATAAAAATGTGAGCATTTTGAGGTCCATTTGTGATGTATACCCTCAACAATTAAGTACGGATTGTGATACTAGAGTGTGTCACCGGGTAATGAGTGCAACGGGTAGAAGTGAATATGTGAAAAGGCATACTATGTGTGGCAGGATGGATAGTATGTAATGTAGCATATGTAGAGAAGATAAGATGTGTAGCATAGTATATGTAAGACACAATATGAGAGGACATGTATGAGATGTAAAACATGCAATATATGACAACTATAGGGTGATGTGTGTAGGACAAGGTGTAATATGCAAAATGCGGGATCTATGAAGACGCATAATGTCTATAACATGTAATATAGTGTGTAATACGTAAATGATGTGGGATAGTGTGATGATGTGTGGTGCCTAATATATAGTAACTATTGTGTAGTGTGTGGGGTTCATGTGTAATATGCCCTCAATAGTCAAGTTTGAACCAAAGCACGAGAGTGCATCATAGGGTAGTGATGACGTATGTGATGTAGATGAATATGCAAGTAGGAGATGTGTGTTGACGTTAGAGTGATGGGTGGATAATATGTAAATATTATGCCCACCAAAGTTTGTATGAGTGAATGAACTAACCAATTAAAGTGAAGTACGAAGGTCCCTCATCTGATGCTAGTGCTAGTGGAATGGTATGATCATGCTCTATTAGTGGTGGAATAGTAGATATTCGCTGTGCAAACAAGTGAATCCTATATGCATGCGATGGATGAGTGTGTGAAAAGCATGTAGGTTCCATAGGAAATGGATATCTACGTGGAATAAAATGATTTAGCGACCTATGTCAACATGCAGTAACTATGCGAGGAATAGGCCTATATCGATGAGTGGGAATAACAAAGAGGTATGGCCGCACAGATGGTGTGTGAGTATGTGAACTAGGAGTAGATTATGGTTTATTAACATAGGTTGTTATGAGATAGATGGAGTATGGAATATTTGAATTGGCACTCGAGGGGATGACAACCATGGAGTAGAGGGTGCTACACAATCAATACAAACAACTTGATTATCATGAATGAAATTGAGTCGCACATGATTCAAAGAGATGATGGATTTATACATATGGATCCAGTTGACTCCTAAAATCATGTCACAACCATCATCTTTTTTTCCCACAAGGAAGGGAGCCTTCATAGTAAGAGGTCCAACTATAACATGTAGCTTAATAACACAAAATGAATTATTCATCAGACAGGATATTTGTAGACGTGGATAGCCGATAGCATCAAGAAGTTGTAGAGAACATACATATATGGGCCATGATGGATCAACCTTATTATTATTGATGTGGACTACTCTGATAGATGCATGAATGTGTAAGTGATTAGAAGAGAATATAGCATGATAATCATAATTAGAGAAAGCAATAACCAAGGGAGAAGCATTTGTATTAGAGACTAATAATTCAAGGCCCCCCGATTTAGGTGGAGGCATTGTGTAATAAGTATGATTAGGCAATGAATCATACGTTTTATTATTGTGTTGCGGAGGTGGGTTACCAAATAATTTGAGATTACAATTTTCATTAACTAGTGGAGAGTCTGCAGCCTCAGGGAATTCAAGCTTATTGTTGTTAGTGAGGTCTTGGATGATGGTGCGGAGTCTAAAACACCTATTTGTAGAGTTTCCTACACAACAATGTTAATCATATCAAAAAATTTCATTGTAATTTATTCCTTTTGGTGATGATGGATCCAATTCAAGCGATGGGGGAAGCATGATAAGATTTATTTGAAGAAGTTGTTGTAAGATAAGTTGTGGGGTAATAGGAAATTTAGTGAATGTTCGCTGAGGTGGTTATGAGTGGACATCTATAGTAGTAGCTACCGCATTGACAGTGACTTTTATATAAGGAGGTTTATATGTAGGAGGCCTAAATGTTGTATTATTTGGAAAATTTGTATATGATGATGCTTTCTCTTGGTATTTAAGCTTTACTATAGCTAAGATTTGGTTTCGTGAAGCATAACAGTATGAAAAATCTTATCGAAAGGAGAGGCCTCAAAGAGGACACTCTCCTGGAGAGATGGTAATAGAATTTGGATGAATAAAAATTGAATCTCAGAGTCCAAAGGAACATTTGACATATTTTCTAAGTTGTTTTTGTATCTTAAAACATAATTTTCTAAGTGTTCATTAAATCCTTGTTTGAGTTACGTGAGTCTAGCATAAGATATCTTAGAGCTGATGTTGATAGATAAATGCGTGAGGAAAGCAATATCTAGATGTGTGAAAGAGATTACCGAATGGGAAGATAGGTCATAAAACCAATGCATCACATAATCTTGCTAACTACAAGGAAATTTTTTTGCTAAGATTTTGTGATCATTGGAAAAATCTAGACAAGCCACATGGAAATCCTAGAGGTGTTCTCGGGGGTCACTATGGCCATTGAAAATAATTAGTTTAAGGGTGAAAAAGTTTTGTGGAAATGAATAAGTGGATATAGTGGGCACAAATAGATTATGCAATAATAGATTGGAATCCAAAGATGGAGACATGTGAGAAGTGGCCTTCCGTAATTGGTGAATTTTTTCTTGAAGGTATTGATAAAGAGAGGTTAGATACTGAGTACTAGTGGAAGGAGGCTACCCTGTATGTGAAACAATGGGTGGATTATAATGATTAGTAGGAGTAGGAATAGAAAAAGAAATAGAGGAGATGGGTGGAAGGGTAGAAGTGATCAGTTGGGTAGGAAATGTTGTGGGAATAGTGATAAAAGCATTGAACTTCACAAGTTTTGTAGCTTCCTCACGAGAAGCATACAAAAGCAAGTCTAGATCCTAGGGATGTTAAGAAATATGATCACTAATAGATGTAAGATGAAATTTAGTCAAATATTCAAAATATTAACCCATAGAAAAAAAGATAAATAGATTCGTAAGTGGAAGGTAGTGTCGAGCGTGGGGTTAAAAAAATGATTAACTAAAATATGAATAATTTTCTATATTCTAGGCTAATCCGATGTTATGCAAAGTAGTATATAATAGGTAAATAAATAAAGGAAATGACACAAAAAACTAAGTAAATATAAATGTAAAATGCTAATATGTAAGAGGGGATAAGAAGTCCTTAGCTAATTCGATGAAGGTTCATGATTGTGTCGCAATGTCAAATAGGTGAATAGGAGGAGGAAATGACAACACACAATCTTGAGAAAACACAGATCCAAGCTCTCTTACTAGACTGGGGCACTTGGAAAGGGACAGGGGTGCTTGTGGGCACCCTAGGATGAGAAATGAGCACCTTGGTATGTAGAAATGGCTTAAAACCCTCCTTTGGGGTGCTGCTAAGTGATTTCTTGTGTTCACTTCTTGTTGCACTAGCTTCTCTAAACCTCTTCGGATGTCGCTATAAATCAAAGATGAAGGAGTGACCTTCAAAATCCCATACAAAGCATCAAAACCCTAAAAAATAAAGATGCATATGAAGGTTTCAAACTTTCCTTAGCTACCACAATGATGGACTTACTAACTAAGTGTTGCACTACATCTCAGACCCAATATAGTTCTAGGTGTATGTGTGTGTAAATCGTGCACTAGGTTGCTCTTGTGCTAGTCACACTTTTTGAAATAGAAAACAATAAATAAATGTAGAATGTAATAAATGTGTGCATGGAAATAATAGACTCCCCTAATATGAAGTGTGATGCAGATGAACCAACCTTGTTTGCCTTGTGATGGATCTAGATGGATGCAAATGTAGTTTTAGATTACTTTAATGGATGCAACCTAGATGGTGATAGTAAGTGCTTAGTGCTTGGTACCTCATTATTGTCACATAAATTTATATTTATATGGTTCTATTGCTCTAATTTTGTAACTAACCCTAAAAATATTGACCACTAAAAATATATAAATCTCAAATGGATAGAAACTTCCCAAAAGATGAGAGTAAAGTGAAAAGAGGATCAGGATGCCTAGAATGGGACAAGGGCACCTAGGGTGCCCCAATCCTAGGTTGTACCCCCTAGTCAAAAGTAGAAAACATATAACGAGAAAACCGACAGGGCAATTATAGGTGTAAGATATGAAATACGGCAACAATCAATATAAAAATGGCCAAATACATGGGTTAATTATTACTCTTTTCACTCAAGAACCATATGAATAGTAGTATGAGACCGGAACTAAATATTGACTCAAAGTGTGTGATTCAGTGACTACAATGCTAAATCAAGAAAAAAAACATTATATTATAACCACTCAAGAAAATCAAGTCAAACCATATGGAAAACAAGCAATGAAGCAATCTATGTAAATAAACACGGATAATGGCATATGAAATAAATTATTGTTAAACATGGTAATAATGACAATGATCATATAGTAAGATAAGATAGCACTATAAAAGACACATCTTAGTCTTGTTAACCCAATATTTAGCAATAAACATAATGAATGTAATTAAGCATGATGGGGATTGTGTAAAGGAACATATAATTAAGTAATAACACCTATATAACATGGACATATACCTTAAAAATATTAATGTAAGGAACCAAGATGGCTCTTATCATCATCAAACAATTTTTGTATATCCTACTTCAAGCTAAAGATAACAGATGAATGCATGTGTTTAAAGAATAGATGCACAACATGTATAAATTAACAATCTAGAAAAAAAAATATTAAAGGTCATGATTTTTTATTTTGTTCATATTTTAATGTTTTTGTATTATATGATTATTTGAATGTATTTGTAATATTATGAAAATAGTTATGCAATAGAAATTGGGGGTAACACCATAACTAACTGATAAGGGCTTCATGAAGAGGCATGCTACACTCAATAGGTGGAGGGGGGACAACATCCACAAGTGTTAGGGGAGATGAATATAATAATGTGTTATATGTGTAGAATCCATGACATGTGTTATAGTAAGGTTTACTGATAGTATTAAAAGTAAAACATGTTGACAACATTTCTCTTACCAAATTATGTGGGATCATAGATATTACAAGGAAACATATTATTAGAAAATAAATAAGGGAGATCACATATTACCCTAATTATACAAGATGGTATTTCCAAAGAGAACATGTATCCAACAATTGAATATCAACAGATAATTGCTAAAGTAACATGACTAAGTCTTATGATATGTCATGATGGGTAAGATAACTGAATAGAGGGCGTATAAGCATTCTATGTCCCAAAGATGTATTCTTGTTAATGATTTTTGGAAAGTAAAGTGTATTGTTTAGTTTCATATAATATTTTGTGCTTTTTCTAGTGAGAGGCTTAGTAAAAAGTTGTTGAGAAATATATAATGCTTTCATAAAAAATAGTTTCCTCCTCTTAAACAATAGGATTAAAATTTGATTATCACATATGCTCAAAATTCGTATCACATTTTTTAGTGACATATTTATAATAGTTAAGATAAAATTCGTATATATTGTTAAATTTGACTAGTAATGGTAAAACATAACCATCAATGAATTTTTTCTCCATGTTTTCCCTATTGAACACTTGTGTGCATTATAAATGCCTTATAGCCATGTTTGGTTTCTCTTATTTCATTAGGATTGTTTCATTTTCTATTTAGACAATAGTAAAATGCAATATTGTAATTGATAATGGCTTGTCAACATGAGCCGTTTCATTCTTATCTTCTTTGTGTGGGGTCGGATCTTGTATTATTTATGAATTTGTATCACTTAGAATTATATTATGTTCATTAGAAATATATGTATCAACCTCAGGAACCCATGGGTATTTAGGGATTTTTAATGAGTATGCAATATAAAGTTGTACATTGAAGGAAATAAATCCCTTACACTCAAGTTGGATTTTTCATTGTAATTCATAGCATAGTTTTTCACGATGTATGTTAAGACCATGATAGTTGTAAAATGGTTTACCTTTTATTTATTTTGATCCAATAGGGGGTAGTAAGGAGTAGGTAACAAAGTGATTAATTTCTTATCGACAAATTCATAGAGAATTTCATGTCATCGAGTATTCTCATGATACCAAAGAGGTTTCTTTTGTGGTGGTTTCCATAGTATTAGAAATTGAGATTTTGGTACATACACATTTTTTCTTCTATGTAGGACCTTGAATATGAGCACATGTATCATATATAATGTTTTAATTCACATCGATTTCACCAAATGTTTACACCCTAACTAAATCTCTAGTGTGAGTTTATTATATTATTAGGTGTAAGAGTTTTTAACAATTATGTTACTATTATTTAATTAAAAAAAATTGGCATGTTAAATGTTCAAATGGTTTACTTTTCAACCCTTTTGAAAAATTTTCCCCTTTTCGGTCAAGCTTTTCAAAAATCATCAAAATTTCTAAAATTTCCAATTTTTAAAATTCAACTTATGGGAAAGGTTTTGGGATCCTTGGAGTCTTTCAAGAGCCCATATTGTAGTCAATATAAAGGAATTGGTTTTTTTTCATGACATTGTGATTTAGAAGATATTCCACGGGTTTTGGAATTGTCTTGGGAAATATTTTTCTCTAGGTGATTTTTGGAGGAAAAGGAGTGTGTGTGCACTATTGAAGATCCAACTTCTAAGAAAGGTATCAAGAACTCTAGGTGGTGTTGGGACCTCATATCCTAGTAATTGGAAAGAATAATAAGTCTAATTCACATTGGAATGGGTGAGAAAATGTTTTGGGGGAATACCAAGATGAATCATTTTTGACACTGAAGAAAGGTAGCCTTTTTGGACAACGATTGTGAAATAAATTTTTCAGGAACATTAAGTGTAATTTAGAGCCTGAAAAAGGTCAAATGGAAGTAAATTGAACCCCTTTCATCACCCAAGTGATGGTTTGGTAAAAAAATTTACAAACTCTCCTGAGAACTCAGCTCAACGGTACGCCTTCCTAGTGTAGACACTAAATCGCACACTTTGTGTACACTTAAGGTCCTAATCACATACTTTCATTCATATGATTTCCATTTGAGAAAATTACTAATTGATGTCTTTGGTATATATGGTTTCCTTCTTGTCCTTATACACCCCACTTCCCAGTATGTTCTTCTTCACTTCATTTTATATGATTCTGGACACTAGCAACTAGACTCCCTCATCCTCATGGGTGCCCTTGACCTCTTTATATATTACTCGCATATTTTGGGCCTCTTCTAACTATTGGGAATCTTAATTTGTTATGGGTCAACATTTTAGTGGTTAATTATGAAATTCAAACAAGGAAATCATATAAATATAATGCTATGTGATCATAATAAAGGATCAAGCTCTTAACATCTACTATCATCACCTAAGGTTGTATCCAAAGGAATTACTAAGAGCATTAAAGAAACTACTTACATTCAAGGGATAAGGGAAAAAATTCTTGTGCATACACTCATAGGAGGGGACATTCATTTTGACATCCACACATCTACTTACATTGCTACATCTAGATATTTCTTGTTATTCAAGTGCATCTTGTACAAGAGCCACGTAGGGTATGCTTTTTGCATTCACACACAAGAATTACATGGAGTCTAAAATGTAGTGCAATGTTTGGATCGTAAGTTCACTCTATCAGGTGATCGCCTTAGTCAATGTGAATCCCCATTTGATTTTTTTGATTTTTTAGGATTTGATGTGTTTTAGGGTTTTTTGAGAGGTCTTTTTTTTACAAGTAATAGGAAAATTCTGCGGACATCATGTGACATAAAAGAGAAAAATAACGAAGGTTACTAGACATCTTGCAACACAGTGAAAATTAGTTTCTGAGAATTTTCACAGTTAGAGGCTCCTAGGAACAAACTCTAGCTCCTAGGAACCCCTGACCTAATCTAAGCACCCTAGTCCAGGCATATCCATCACTTGCATAATTTTCTAGGTTTGTTTGTGACAATTTTCTCATCCTGTTTATTAGTTTTTCAATTTGGCACAGTTCAGGAACAATTATGAACTCATCTAAGTCTCTTATCTGATATCTTGCACTTAGGGTTTTAATTTCTATTTGTTTATTACTGAGGTCAAAACTATACTTTATTATTTATCTTTGTGTTGTGACTTGACAATTAAGGTTTTACAAATTTCAATATTTGATAAATCATTCAACAATTATAAGTATGCATTATTCTTCTCAATTCATGGATCAATCTTCTTATTTGTATTTCACCCCAAATAAGGTTGCTGGCATGTTTACTACTGATACTGATTCTATACAAGTTCATACTTAACATCCTCCTCTCTTTATTACATTGAGATTTGATCCAACTATTAATGTAGTCACTACTCATTGCTCTTGTCCTCCTATGGCTCAGGCCATTTCTATCCCACCACCTATCACTTATACAAATCATCCTCCCACTTCTAAAGGCTATGATATTATTAAACAACTTAAGAATACACCAGCCAAAATATATCTCTATGACTAATAATGTAATGCACTTGATTGTTGTCATACATTAGAGTTTTTTTTTTATTCTATTCACATTGAAAGAAATAATTCTTCGGTGGCCTTCACACACCTCGTTTAGTCTCTCAAAAATCCCCCACGTGTTATATCATTTAGTGAAGAGGACATATCACCATATATTTTTGATAATCCATGTGCACCTCTACTTATCACTACTATCATTAGCACCATTTGTATCAAGCAAGTGATCATTGAAAATGGATACACTATTAATCTATGTGCTCACTCCCTTTTAAATAAAATCAGCATTATGGTTAATCTCATTGCTTAAAATTCCAATCTTATTGATGGAAATGATTCCAATACTCACACATGTATAGGCACCATCACATTACCTATACAATTCGGGCCTAATATTGTTCATATAATATTATTCGTTATCAATGTATCATTTTAGTTTAATAGCTTGTTGGGTAGACTATAGATTCATGCAATTCATGATGTCCCATCTATTGTTCATCACTGTATTAAATTATTGCATGATGGATATGAATATAATATTTTTTTCGATCTTGATCCATTCAAATTATATTTCATAAACCATGTTATAGTTATGCCTATTTCTCCATTGCAGCGTATTCCATATAGCAATATTGGTACATATGATATTGGTTAATCTAGTGCTTCACAACCTCCTTCCACTTCTACAATAATTACATCCATTTCCACTCACACTAATACTATCATTGCACCCATTGTGTTTGCTCCATTGAACAATTCCACTCCGCTCATTAAAAATCCTCTCGCTCCTCTGTCTAACTCACCTCCTACCAATATCCTAGATACATCTATCCAGCATGACAATGCTAGCACCGATGATTTTGATGATGAGTTTTATATTGTTGAGCTCACCAATGACACTTTGTGTAATATTAATTTTACTCTTATTGAGATAGATGATTCATACTTCAATGATAATTTTGTTTCTATTGGCCCTAGTGAATATAAATTCAAGCAACCCCCTCCTACTAATTTTACGGTACTTTATCGGGGGTATATCAATACATTGGATATCATACCACCTATTTGATCTTCTCATGAGGATCCCCCATCTACACTTCCTCCTTTCACATAAACTATTTTCATGAATAACTCTTATCGACATCACATTCCATTTGATCCCAATTGCATTGACACTATTTTCATACACAATGGCTTGACAAGGCTTAGGTTTACACTCAATGATATATTACCTCCGCCTCATCTCTATCATGGATATGTCTATATTATAGCTTCCTATGGTCTTTGTTTCTTCCATATATCAGTCTTCGTTGCACGCATTTCTTGATTTTCTCCACTCACACTTGGGTAGTCTTGGCTTGACTACATTGGGGGAACTTTGAACCCTAATCATACTGACATCACATTTCCTATAAATTTCGGCCACATTTCTATTTGCAATTATTTCATTTCTTAACTATGTATAAAATATTATTCGCAGGTATGCACATGGTTGTCCATAAGCACCTTTCACTGATGAAGGGTACACAATGGGAATTTACAATTTACGCTGCAATGGCTCTTTCTATGATCAACCACATACTATTACTTACCAAGTCTTAGATTTATCTCCATTTGGTTTTAACCATGACAATGATGATCTCTTAGATTATGTAACTTTATTCTTCTACAACACACACTTGGGGGCATTATTCTTATTTTCCCCTCTTTATAGCATTATCATGTGTTTCGCATTTCTAATATTTCACTTCATGCTTTGCATCTAGTTTTTCATAAACATCTTACACATATTGATACAACTGTATCATTATTACCTAATGACACACTCTTGTGCTACTGTTCACACTTGACTGTTGAGGGCTCACTACATACATGAACCTCACATCATACACACTACACATTTCACACTCAACATGTTCATAACACATCTTTCTTGTGCATATTCATCACAACACACTT
The DNA here is from genome assembly GCA_019776745.2 of Taxus chinensis. Taxonomy (NCBI): domain Eukaryota; kingdom Viridiplantae; phylum Streptophyta; class Pinopsida; order Cupressales; family Taxaceae; genus Taxus; species Taxus chinensis. Next base: position 661,104,663 of record CM034147.1, on the reverse strand, counting down.
ACCGATTACACACTCTAGTTCTAGAGTTCATAATTGACTGTTGAGGGTCTAAATGTGAATTGAACCTCACCACACTCACTCTATACACTCTACGCTTTATCGATCATATGTTTATAGCACACAATTTAAACCATTTCCTGATGATGCACTCTTGTTCTATGGTTAATTCTTGACTACCAAGGGGTCTTGTGGAAATGAACCTCATTTCACTCATATTCATACACATTCACTCGAGGGGCAGTATTCCCCTATCAATCAATTTGCATTCAGTTCCATTCACACTCACAACACACAACATATCTTGGTTTCACATTGTTCTTTGTTACTTATACTTACATGTTACAATTTTATTACTATGTTAGATGGATATTTCATATGTCATTATCTTTTCTATATACACATGCACATTCACTTGCATTCTATTTTTGAATGCATACTTTACACTGGTATATTACATGCAACATGGATGCTTGGAATTGTACCTCTTACCAGTCCCACAATGGCTCTTAGGGGCATATACTTTTATACACACTACAACATTTTCTTTGCAGGAACTATTTATAACCATGGTTGTCTGCTACTTTCGTTATCACTATTTTTCATTGTTTTCCATTGTATGTTATTGTTTATGAGTTGTGCCCTTTGTCTTGTGTACACACTATATGATTTTGGCCTCTTCAGCCCTAATTTTCTTGTGACATTGTGAGTAATTTCCGATGTTTCCAACCCACTTTTTTCATTATACATTGTCTTCTTTATTGCTAGATCACACATTATCTTCTATATGCATAATTCTCTTGTTTGCACTAACACATGTTTTTAGCTACAATTTTTTTGTGTGACTTGGTTTTTACCAAACACATCCCTCTGTAGGGTATCAGTTTCTGAATAGTGCACAGTCCTCTCCTTTTTTCTACATCCTCTTAATGACATCATATGCACCCCAAACTAGGATGGCATACATTGGGTGAATTAACCACCCCATTCAGTAGCATGGAGTCATGGTACATACCTATAGAGTACATGAACAACACAATATTCAGTTACAAAAATGACCAAGATTCTGACTTGGGTCTTCAGCATAGTACAAAAGCCATCTCCTACATATAAAAATGAGTGCATGGGAAATCCTGACCCTTCCTAGGTGCCTATGACCAGGGGAAATTATATAATTTTCTCATATCAACATAGTTTTCAGCAGTTTACATAACAGTTTTCACAGAATAAGCATTTTCCTCCAGCAATAAGAATGTATGTTATCTCCTTTTTTCTCTTTTTCGTTGGATTGAACTAGATCAAAATTGATCAAACTTGAAAAAATCAGGATCACACCATCCGTAGTGGTGTATAAATTGTCAGCAAGCATTCAAAAGATGAAGAATAACACTAGAAATTTCTCCTTAAACTTCTTCTCTCATGGCATGAGATCACCCAAAAAACTTGCACTTGGCTTGAGATTTCCCCAAAAAACCATTCTTCTACAAAAATTTTAGGATCCTTTCTATAATTTTCACTCATCACAAATCATGAGCACATGTTACTTTTCACATTTTATCATACTTATACACACTTTTTACATATTTGGATTGAAATTTTCATATACACGACTTTGAATAATATTTTTCTCTTCTCCTTTGTAGGTATTTCCTTATGGAAAGAAACACCCACATAAAGTGACATAGATAATAGGTACAATGCGACACAACACATATGCTTTCACCCCTAGGGTCACTTCCTCTTCTTTAGCTTCCATTCACACTTTTTCTTGCCTCCTCAGAACATTTTTCACCATCAATCTACATGGTTATTAGGTATTCATCTCTTATCTACTATATGTTATAGAGAATTCACTCAAAAAGATAAAGTGGGGGCAAATGTAGACACAAAATCATGCACTTTGGATACATTTCTAGGTCCTAATCACATACTTACATTTACTTGATTCCTATGAAAGAAAAGTACTAATTGATTACTATATTTGGCCTCTTTTATTCCTTTCTAATTTCTATCTTGGCCTTATAGACCCCACTTCCCGTTCTAACCTTCGTCACTTCAGTTTATTTCAGTTTAGACACCAGTGCCCATCTAGGATGTCAACGCCCAAGTTCCCTCTTCCTCTTGGGTGCCACAACCTCTTTATATTTTACTCACCTCTTTTGGGCCTCTTTAAGTTGTTGGGAATCTTGATTTATTATGGGTCAACCTTTTAGTGCTTAATTATGAAATTAAAACAAGGTAATAATATAAATAAAATTCTATGTGATTATAATAAAGGACCAAGTTCTAAGCATCTACTATCATCACCTAAGGTTGTTGTTAGTGAAAATATACAACACCCCCAAAATGACCTTCAGATCTACATTCCAGGATTGGGTCATTTAGTGTGATTGCACAACATTGAGTTTTCTCCAAGGTGTGGGACCTTGCAAGGTGAGAAAAATCTCTAGAGAAATCTAGTTCTTACCCCTCTATTTAGGTGTATGCATGAATTTTGTAGAGGTTCAATGCTAAATCCTACTCTAGATTACAAGGAGACAGAGTTAAAAGATGCAAAAGGAAACAAAACTAAGTAAAAAATGGTGATACACCAAAGGATTGATGAACACTTGTTTTGTTGGTAAACACAAACCAAAAATTTACATGCAATAGCCAAACAAAGATAACCAATATTGTAATAGAAGATCAACTAAGAACAATTAAGACAAAAAAGGGGTAAAAATCACCCACATGCATGTATTATTTCCCTACAGATCAATACAACGTGTTACAAATAGCCACAAGGTAGAAATACGTGTAATTTTAATGGAAGGTCTGATAAAATCCATGAATTCACTTACCAAAGGGAAGAGGGGAGTTTGCAAAACAAGAAAGAATTGTCCAACCCTTTCAAATGATCCAAAATATGGCATATATCGATCAAACAAAATGAAGAAAGGTAAAAAAACACGGGAAAATTTATTCAACATCTCCAACCACTGACAAGATTCATTAAAATAGCAAGGGAACCCTCAAAAATCCATTTTTCGATGCATTCGGCCATGCTGGAGAAGAAACATATGCCATTCTTCATCAATTTTGGTAGTTGGGGGTTGGTTCTACATTTTTTCTCGTGCCAGAGGCATTTCTTCAAATTTTTCCCATCAAACTCCATCAAAATTCAAAATTGAGGGGTCCATCATGTAGATAATTTCAACAGATTTCCAATGATATAAGGATCATGAAAATCTAAGATTTGGATTGAAAGATATGGCCCTCTTGAAGATTTGGGTGAAAAATGGCAAAATTAGGGCAAAATTCAGGTTCACAGGCCAAAATCCTCCCTTTTTCCCTCTTTTTCAAATTGGGAAATTTTTTCAAAAAATCTCCGTGCTCCACTTCTCTGATAACACGTGGCACCTTTTGGTTGATCTGTGGCTTCAAAACAACATTTTTCCCCTTTTACTCGCGAGGGTAAATTTTCCAAAAGTTCTTCGTCGACCCAACCTCTGCTGCTGATGTGGACACATGGCGCCATCCTATTGGTCGATGGGATCGCGGGTTCATTTCATTCCTTTAAGTTTTTACGCCGAAAATCCAAAATATTCAACTTTCCTCCGACCCCCACCTTGGTGCTACCAGTGTAGACTTAACACGTGGTGCTCTCCGATTGGTGTAGGGCCTTAACCAATTTTTTCTTCATTGTCCTTTGAGAGCTTGCGGGCCAGATTTTGACTTTTGAGTTTTTGGCCAAAAAGGATAAGTGTCTAAATTTTATCCCTAGCCCCACGAACTTGCCAAATTTCCTTGGAAAATTTTTTCCCCCACTTTTCCAGACTAATATTTCCTGGCACAATTTCCTCCTTAACTCCGCAGGCCTACCCAGGGAAAATTTTCACTACTAACTCCATCGAGCCATAACTCAAAAAATACGAGTTATGATGACTTCTTTACCTTTCTAGAAAGGTGAAAAAATTATTTATCTTATGAAGCCATACCTAGAAAATTTTGAGTGCCTGAAGCATTCAAAAATTCTATTTTAAGTACCATAAAAGGAAAAAGGAGGAGGAGTTAACCAAAATAAGCATGGGCTTATTTTGGATAACAGTTGCATCCAAAGGAATTACTAAGAGATTCAAAGCATCTAACTATATTCATTCAAGGGAAAAGGGACTTCATTATTTTGCATACACTTCATAGGAGGGGAATTTTATTTTGAAATCCACAAATGTACTTATATTGCTACATCTAGCTATTACTTGTTATTAAAGTGCGTCTTGTATAATAGCTGCACAGGGCATGATTTTTTCACACACACACAAAAGAAATACATGAATTCATAAATGTAGTGCAGCGCTTGGATCATAAGTTCACTCTGTCAGGTGACAGTCGGGGCCATTTTGACTCCCCATTTGCATCTTTTATTTTTTACGATTTGATGTGTTTTAGGGTTTTATAGGAGGTATTTGGTTTTGATGGCTATAGGAAAACTCTACGGACATAGTACGACATACAAGAGACAAAAAATGAAGGTTAACAGACATCTTGTGACATGGTGAAAATCATTTTCTCATAATTTTCGTAGTCAGAGGAACTCAGCAACAAACTCTAGCACCTAGGAACCCATGACCCAGTCCAAGCACCTTATTCCAGGAATATCTAACACTCGCACAATTTTTTGGGTTCGTTTGTGACAATTTCCTCCTCATGTTTATCAATTTTTTAGTTAATCATAGTCCAGGATCAATTACGAAATCAACGAAGTATCTTATCTCATCTCTTTCACTTAGGGTTTTAATTTTCATTTATTTATTACTAAGGTCAAAACTGTACTTATTTTTTATCTTTGTGTTGTGACTCTACAATTAAGTTTGTACAAATTTCAATATTTGTTAAATCACCTAGAAGAAAATGGGGATATAGGAAAAAATAATTGAAGGATTCATTTTCATAATTCTAAATATTCTCATTGCATTTTTTCTTGTTTCCATGTGAAATAATATATTATATGGCCAAATTTGGTTAAGTATAGACTTTGGGGTGGAAAGAACACTCCTTGTTCTATTTTTTGTGTTGTGAGGATGATTTCACCATGTGCTCTTTAGCACACTTATGGAGGGTGGCATTATTTTGAGGAGGGTTTTCCACTTAAAATTTTTCACTTTGCATTCCCTCTTGCAAAAATTCACCCTCATGTGATTTGTTCATTCCAAATTAGTGGAAAAACATGAAAGGAAGGCAAAAACAAATTTTATTTTACAAGTGGGCCCCATATTCTCCCCTATGGCACACATTTGGAAGACTCTTGCACTTGGGTGCACATTGGTGGTGCAATCATACCCTAAAATTTTGCCATGTGCTGGTGGAAGCACCTTTTAGCCATGCATTTGCAAAAATGGTGGAAAATCCACTTTGTATTTGCAAAGTGAATTCTCCACCAAGGTGCAAATGAAGTTTAAAACTCCAATTTACCTCCATTACATAAAAACAACTCAAAATCATAAAGTGCCTCCACGCCTAAAAATTAACAAGTGACTTCAGATGCATGCGACCTCCCTAGGTCATGTTGAGACAACTAGAATGGAATGGATAGATGGTTATTGAGTGGATAAATAGGAATATGTGGGTTATGGGAAATGTCTATAGGACAAAACAAGACAAATTAATTTCCTCAACTGGCACAATGGGTATGTACTCATTGAGTGAAATGAACACTTGTCTAACCTATTTAGGTGTGATGGAACGGTAAAGGATAATAATCAAAAAAATATTTCAATCAATTTATGTAGAGACAAATACACCTTGAGTTGGTTATGGAACATGAGGGAAATGTCCTTCGTCTCTCGTAAATTGTTCTATAGAGAGGGTCATGAAAATGTGAAAGAAGACGCATAGTTAGGCAAAATATAATCTCTACCAGGATGGTTTTCCCATAAATCATCAAAAGTTTCTACCTCATCATTCAAAGAAATCAGATGTATGATGATGATGATAGGTGGAACTAGGGTGGTCTGAAAGGTAAGATGTCTAAGACCTTGGTCAATATCAGTCAATCGTGTGTCAATGTTTAGTTACAGTACAACTGGATCACAACCTCTTTATCTTGATTTTCTTGGGCTATGGATGGTCATGTGGGCATGAAACAAGGAATCTACAGAAATTAAAAAAAAAAAAGCACACAAAGAAAATGAAATCGGCTAAGGCTAAGTTCAGGTAGCTTAAGCTATTAAGGAAACATGGGAGCTTGTGTTAATTCCAATCTAATTAAATCTAAGTTCCTATTTTAAAACAACAATTAGCGCAAACAAATTCAAATTAAACAAACTTGATTACTCTCCTTTAATTTAAATGAATATGCTTGTAACTAATTAATTTAATAAGCGTAAATAATCTAATCTACTTATTTTTGTATTTTCAAGAAACTTTTAAAATGAAAGGAAATAAAGTAAATAAACAAATCTAATTAGTATAATCTATGTTTTGGGGTTTTTCATGTTTTATGGAAATAAATATATTAAAGATAAAGAGGAATGGAAATTTCTTAGAATTAAATTAAAACTACTTCTATGCTAAAAATAACAAAATAAACAATGAAATAGCCTGATGTGGCTATTCCTTAGTTGCACACTAATTAATTGTAATATAGTTTAATTAGAGGATTTCTTCTAATTTGTAAGTGGATTCTATTTCCTCTGTTGGATTTACCTCATAATCACGGGATGCAATAAAATCTTCTCAGAAGGAATTTAATCCCCTAAAACTTTCTTATCAAAAAATTACAATTCTACAGAATATTTTTAATGTGATTAATTCGTACAAGATGCATAGACATAGAAGCTTTTTCAAACTTACTTCCCTTGCAGATCCAAAGGGATAAGAAGGGAGGAATCTTTCAAGAGAATATTTTATCATATGAACATTTAAATCTAACTAATGAATAAAAGGAAAGCTATAGGTATTTTGAAAATGAAGAAATGAAAAACTTTGTGCACAAGAACTTCCTCCAAATCCTTCCCAGGAAAATCCATAGGAATAAGCTAAGAAGGAGTTTTCAACAAAAGGTACTTATAAGAAATAAAACTAACTTGTAAATTCTACCTTCCTTAAAACAAAATTTTGAGTTGATTATGAATTAAAATCAAAATTAAAAGAAATATTTAAAGAATTGAATTACACCCCAAGCTGGAAATGTAGAACCTTGACAATATCCAATGTTGGTTATGCTTTTCTTTATACCTTCAACTTATTTTCGAATAATGAATCCAATGCATTCCAAGGAGATGTGCTAGTTGGTATGTAGAAGAAGTTGTAGAAGTGCTAGAGTAAGATGGTTGTAGGTAGTCTAGTAGCAATGCAGGTAAGGAAGTAATAAGGAAAAGGCTCTAAGTTTTCTTGTGTTCTTCTTGGTAAGATTTCAGCAGAGTAACGATGCAATTCCAATTCAAGAAAATCCAACCAATGATTCAGGAAAATTTTTGGCTTTTATAGAAAGTTGGTAGGGAAATGGTCCATCAAACTTAGAAATCAAGAAGTGTCAGATAACTCAAAGGATGGGTAGACAACTTACTAAGAAAGTAAGTAAAGAAGAAGAAGTTTATATGCATCCATCAATCTCAAAAACAATTGATTTGGTCAATGTGTGATAAAATGACTTGGAAATAAGTATCATGCATACATAACATGTTGTTTTAAGTATTAGATTTAAGCACATGAAACCGTCAGTTTATATAGAGTGGAGGTTATGAAATTTCCGTGGATGTTGAGTAATTGCCACTCAAGGTAGACTGGTGGTTATGTAACCACCACGATGGTTACATAACCGCCACAGTGGTTACATAAATTAAAGGAAAAAGCTAAGGAAAAGGGGCTGAAAAGTGTTTGTGGAAGCATGTAAGGCTAGGAAACTAAGAAGAAAAGAAGACTAAGTTGCATGGGTAGGTAAAATGTAAATAAATGGGACCTAGATTCATCATTTATTATGGAAATGAAAGTTATCATTATCAGGTATTTTTTTGTTTGAACAATATAACACCATGTATTTTTTGGGTGTATACATATTGACCCCATGGAGAATCGTTTCAACCATGAAGAGGTATAAAACGTGAATTCCGAGTATGGCACTCTCAAATGGGAAAGTTATAAATTATACCTTACACATATGTGTGTTGAAATTGCACCAATACAAGCTTCCTACAACATGCAAGATAAAATGGGAATCACGTGCAGATAAAATATGTAATCAAAAAAACATTATAAATTAAAATGAAAAGAGTACTCACCATATCCAGGGGGATAGAAGATATACCCATGCCAGTGTTCCTACCCTACAAAACACACAATAAAAATAATATTTGAAAACTTACTATATATATATATCAAAATTGTTATTTATAGAAATCATTTACACTTGCCTACTTGGTGAATTTTAGATCTCTAGATTACCTGTGATGGTTTCACATGAGAGTATAGTCGAAATGATGAGCATTCCAAAATGGTGGAAGGGTGACCAGTGGAAGGAGTAGTGGGTCACGATTAGGTTAGTTATTTACATTTATTTATTTTCACCCTAAAACGTAGGAATTGATCAAAACTAGGTCTAAGGGGTAATTTTTAATAATTTTGTAGTGGAAATGATCAAAATGGGGGAGCCATGTAGGATTTTTAGTTTATTTGATGAAATTTGGTGTATTTTTTCTTTAATTTTGCATTTTAGACCATTATAGTACAACCCGCATTTTGCGGGTGGAACCGCCGTGGTGGTTACACAATTTTTGCTTAGGTAAGTGATGAATGCATAACCACTACTCTACTAAAATCATCAGTTGCATAACCATCGAGGTAATTTCTAAATTTTTCATAAGAATTGATTTTGTTTTTGGTTTTTGGTTATATTTGTAATGTTTTTGTGATCTTATTATGCATCTACATGATTCTAATTTTCTCTTTTCTTACTATTTATGAATGCAGGGAAACTATATCAGATGGAGTAGGGCTTGTGCATGTGATTAGTTGCCTCTGATTTTAGAGAGGTTGAATCAAGAAGAGAGGGGATTAATGTAAAGGGATTGTAAATAGAGGATATCACATACACATTTTTTGTCACCTATGAATCATTTACTATGTGGCTTATTGACCTATTGGGACACAGACCAAAACACTTTTTGAATGATTGGGGTTAGAGGTGAGTGGACTATCACCTTGGAGGATGTTTAACATATTTTGGGGGTTCTTATCATTGGCAAGAAGTTAATATTGACTAGTTATAGCTCAGAAGCTCAGGCCCGCAATTTAGATACTTACTTGGGAGATGCATAAGCACATGATATTAGTGCGAAACAACTTAACAAGGTGTGTGACTACTTTTAGTTGAATCTACTTTTATCCATACTTTGTGTAAGGCCATCATTGGTATCTTGGCCTCATGTCTTATTGGGGATAAGGGTGGGGATAAGTTATTGTACTATTGGGCCTCAATAGTACATAGTATTGAGCTATATGGCAGGAGATAAGTATGGGGGATACACATTATAGGAACCACATATCTTGATTTATACATGGTTTTTAGACTGAAGGGAAAGTCCCTCAGTCATCATACACTTGCTATGAGTTGGGACTATGAGAGGATGATACCCTATCAGAGGGGAATTGGGATAGAAGATCCCACAACAGTTAGACTAGCAAGGTGGATCGACATGACTCCACTCAACAACCTATGTCAGTTGGTGTCTACACTCACCATAGTGGATATGATTATGCAAACATATTAGGATATGGCTGGTATATGGGGTGAGGATTCTATCACTAAGGCTTTGTGTAATTCCACAGTTCACTTATTTGATCAGACTAGACAATTTGAGACTCATCCATTCATTAGGGTTCCTCAGTAGTTCAGGTTACCCTACGAAGACACACTCACAAAAGTACCTATAATATATAGAGGCATTCAAGAGTCAAGAGTTAACCAAAGGTGAAAGATAGAGTGGAAAGTGGTTACTCCTTGTTTTCTAATTGGAACACCATGGGTTGCACTAGATCTGGCTTTTGGGGAAGTGACTAAGTTGAGCCCGATACTTTAGATTGAGGTAGGCCCAACACATAGCAGAGAGAAGGAGGAGGAGGTTGCGAGTGATTCAAGATCTGAGAAGGAGACTGACCTAGAGTGGGAGGCCACTAGGGAGGCCTAGACAGCTTCCAGAACTGAGGAGGACACAAAGGAAGAGATGTTATACACATATAAGGACTTGACTGTAGGAGGTGGAGATGAGGAGTCAATCCATCCTCAACAAATGGAGGAGGAGGAGGTGATAACATAGGAGGTGACTGCACCAACTCTTTCACTAACACTCGCTGTAGATCTGAGCTGGGTTCCTATAAATCTAAGTGAGTAGAACACTCTTTTCTCAACTTTACCTTCTAGACTAGATTGTTAGAAAACTATCTACTATCTCTTTTTTTGTTTTTAAATGTTTTCTAACTCACCTTTATTTACTTTCAATTTACAGCTACTACGGATCGATGGTGAGATCTTATTTAGTAGATTATCCTTGACACATTTGCAATCCCTACAAGGATGACACAAGATTATATAATCACATATATAGGACACCCAATAATGGTTGGATGTCATACCGATGTGTTCGCACCAGCATGTCATGTAGCAGAGGCCATGACTCAGTTGAGGACCAATATTTTTGGGTATGAGGTGATCGAGAGGAGGTAGAGGAGAGAGAACATGTAATGGAGGTACTACCATTGATTTCTCATCCGATACAATGCATGGACATTCTCACAGACACTATCACAAGTCTACACATGGAGGATCTCATGTTGCACCTAGTCATTCTCATTGTAGGAGCCATAATAGGATCCCTCACCCTACACTTTTGCAAGGATCTTAGAGAGATGGATAGGCCGTGGGAATTTATGTTTTTGGACCATTTTTTTTATGTATATCAATTTCTTTTTGTATTTTTGGCTCATATATGAGAATTTTGACCACACTTGTTAGAGTGTGATGGAATTGTACATGAAAACTTGACATTATTATATATACACATATGGACATTTTTTTGGTTCAACATTCTTTGTACGAGTTGTCTTGGTCATGGTTTCTATCATATGTGTACTTTTAGATAGAATTTTTTATGAATTTTATGTGTTTTATGGATGTATGTTATGGATGATAATGCAATGTGATAGATAAAATGATTTTTTTATATGATTATGCACATGACAACAAATTGTAACTTAAACACTTTTATTTTCAAGCAATGTTTAGCAACTTATGTTTTATTGTTAAAATATGATGAATGTGGTACGATAAAAAGTTGAACTCAACCCATTCTTAACCCCATGCAACTAGTAAGATGCAAGGGCTCATCACCAAGAGCCAAGAAGGGCACGATTTATATGATTTGAAGAATGAAGATGGTGACAAGAAAACAATATTTTGAAAAGGATCCAATTAGAAACCTACAAATAAACCCTAAGCAAGGTCGACTAACCAGTTCAAAATGTCTTTTTATTGCAAGTTGTAATAGAATTAGATCCGTAGATGGCCTATTAATTGAAAACATCTTGTTTTTAGGAACAAATCTCTTGTAACATACACATCTAGCTCATTTTCTTGGGATTTTCATATTTCAAAGAAAATTTTTTATTTCTTAATTTATTGATAGGACCCTCTACGTCTTACCCCATGCTACTACTAAGAAGCATGGGCTCATCACCAAATATTGGTAGGGAAAAGAAGTGTAGTTTAATTTGTAAATGAAAGATTTTTTATTTTTTATTTATCTTTTTTCTATACTTTAGATTGTGCATTTGGGAGAGAATGCTTGCCCCTATCCTCAACCCCATGTAACTAGTAAGACGTGAGGTTTCGACACCGAGGGTTGAGATAGGTGAACAAAGGCTCCAGGTTAAAATTTTAGATTGTTTATGTAGTAAGAGAGATTTTTAGGGAAATATATAGCATCAAGAATCTTCTAGAGAAAACTGTGGGAAAAGATACCTAAACTAGAATAAATTGTAAATATAACTATGTGTTAGGATTTTCAAGCACTGAGAGGGGGGGGTGAATTAGTGGAGATAAAAAAATTTACAATCAATTTCCACTTCCTTAATCTGTTACTATTAAACTATATTGATTGTCATCGGCATGCATTAACAATCAAGATAGATAGAGAGATAAATATATACACACATACATGAGGAGACAAGATTTAATGTGGGAAACCCTTCTTGGGAAAAAAAACCCATTGAAACCAAAAAATTAACTTGCAAAACTATCCTATAGATTTACAATGATTTCACGATTGAGCTACAAATCAATCTAGAGCTAAAAATCCAATAATTTAACCAAGCAACCACCTGGTCTTTAATAATCTATAACTTGTCTGGAAGCCACAACTCTGAAATTGGTAAAATGAAAACTAACCTTTAGTGAGCTTGAACTCACAAATAGGCTTCAACCCCCTATAATTTAATCAGCCACAACTGATCTTCTGTAGTACACTACATCCAAGGAGGTTGTGACCCCATGTTATCTAAGCATCTAATTAGACAAATTCGACAAACAATTAGATCATATAGATCCTATGTTTCTCATTACAATAGATTATGATTGCTCTTCTCTTACTCTCTTTATTCACTCTTTATGATCATTTTTTCATCACTCTCCTTACCTCTTTTGGGTTCCCTTAAAAAATTCATTGACTTGGTTTATAATCCTCTCTAAAGCTCTGACATTGATATTCTCTTTCAGCAATAGATTTGGCAACACTGTCTCCTTCATCACATAACACTCCTCTCTTTCAATCAACATATCTTAATTTTATGGATTTGTTTCCTTCCTTTATCTCTACAATAGTTTCTTCAACATTTAGCTTTTCTCTCTTTCAGCAATGGATATTCACAACATAACGATGTCTCTTTCCTCTCTCATTTCTTCAAGCATTATTTTTATTTGATAGTCTCTTTCTGAAAACCTTATTCAATCCACACATCTTCATTTGAAAACCCTAGCTGATCTATCTTTACAACCTCTTGATCTTGAATTTGGGCTTAAATAGACAGGTGTAGCTAATTTTTTGACTCATGATTTCTCTTGATTTAATGTCTTTATAATATTAGATTTAGTCACAATAAATGACATTTGGTTATTCCTCCAATTTTGGATTTTCATATTACATTGTAAAGAAGATGAAATAACCTTTCCAAAAAGTCAAAAAATGTGAAAATTTGACACTTGGAGTGAAAGTTATTACAATGTGATTCTGGGTGGTTCGCAAAGCACTAAGTTCCAAATTAACACATACAGTCTGCAAAACACTTAAAATTTCACTTTATAACCTTTATATGTTTATCCCCTTTAATAATTAGATACTTCACATATTTGGGGAACAACTAGTACATGAGAACTCAAGCCTCCTCATTCTATATTTTCTGCACTCCTTTCTATCTGTACTATACTCCATTTTCGTTATATTACGGGTCTGTCTGACTTAAAGAGAACAAATCTCCACATGGAATTTGTTCCTCATCCATTTGGTTCTCTCAAATCCTTATCTCTCAACACTTAATTATTTCTTTAAGTTCTGGGCTATGGTGACTTATAAGGAATTATGTCTCACGTAGTATAGTACCACCTTATCCCTTTTGGAAAACATCCATCTTCCAGCCCATAATGCTCTTAACTCCTTAACTCCTTGTCCACCTCTTCATTGCAGATCTCTTCGACTTGCGGACAATTGAGTCCTTTCTTGGAACTTGTACTATCTAGATCATTTGTGCATATATCACTTGTTCTGTATGCACTCCCTACTTCTGCACTTCACTTAATTATTTCACTCACCCAACTCCTTTGTTACAGCTTGAAGTGGCTTGCAGGGAATTTTGTCCCGCAAGGATAGTTCCATTTGAACCTTATTCCACCGCATTGCCTTTACTTCTGCAATGCACTAAATCCTTTTTCCTTTGGCCTGTAGGGCTTACATAAAACACCAAACTATGAGGAAATTTTACTATCTAGGCCTCTCATACCTGATTTATCCACAAAACACTTAACCCCTTTGTTTTGCGGCCTTAAGACCAATGCAGAGAACTTGTGTTCCTAAGGAAATAGTTCCTTCTATAGACCAAATGTCTACAATACACTAAAAAGTCAATTTTCTCAATTTTATTCTAATTTTTCTAAGGACTTGTTGTCATGAAAATGTGCAAAGGGAAAATTTACATTTTTCAAGCATGACTACGATACCTCTGTGTCAATTTTTTCAAGTTTTACCTTTCAAAGACACCCCAAGTCTACTCATCCTCAGCACCAAATTTACCCAGTCAGTATAATGACACCTAGTGGATATTAACTCAATAACCTAGGTGAATTAGGAAAGTCTAGTCAATCCCCTTAGGTGATTTTAGGAGTTCTTGAAGAATGCTAATTTTGGGCAGTGTTGGGATGGGCTACCACTAGCCTCCCCAGGATGGCTGTGAGCCCCTAGAGTAGAACAGAAGAGTAAAATTTAACATGGATATGAATTTAATGTCTAATAACATCAAGGAAATGATAGTGGAAGATTTAAAAAATATTTGGAGGTTTTGGGGCAGATTCATCAGAAACAGGATTCTCAGGCCTAGGTAATGCATACGGCCAAAAAATCTACCGAGACTCTGGAAGTGATTTCGAGATATCAGGATGGAGTTATGAGCAAAAAAAAACATCATCGAAAAGGTAATTTATATCTCTAGAAGATTGTGAAATAATATTCTTCACAACAACTAGGAAAAATAGGTCTATATCCTATTTTTCTCACACTCAATCATGGAGCTAGAGAAAAAAATCATATTTTTCAAGTCATAAATGGAGGAATAAAGATCTTATACCCCAACCATTTGATTTATAAGGCATTTTCAGTGAATTTAATATATTATTTTTCCAAAAAAATCCATTGGAAGCCCAAGTTATTATCATCATAAATACGTAGCCATTTCTCATCGTGGACATATATCAGCTCTAGGAGCATCACACATTTTGATGTCCCTTTCATCCCTTAATATAAGGGACATAGGGGACAATAAAATTATCCTAGTGATATTTTTCCCTCTGCTCACCCATGGGACCTCCGCATCACTAGTTCAGCCCCCAGGAGCTTATTAGAGCCTATCCCCTCAATCGTTCAGATCACGCGAAGTGTTGCAACCTAGCACGATGTGAAAACTAATGAACCTTTGGTATCTTTCAAAAAGGGACATGAGGGACGTGAAAATTCACCTAGCCCCTTGTGGCCCTTAGGTAATCAATGTGACCTTCTATAGTGCAATATTCAGCCCCCAGGAGCTAGTTGGAGTCAAATGCATAACCGTTGGATGCCCACCAAGTGTCAACTCCAGGTGTGATGTGAAAATTGATGTCCATTTCATCCCTTTAGCTAAAGGTAAATTGGGGACAATAAAATTTTCCTAGCCCTAGGTATGCCTTCTGGTCCTCCATATGTCTGATTTTCAACCCTTGGGTGCTTTTTCTCGAGCTCCCTATCCATAATGCTCAACAGTCAAAATCGTGACAAGTGTCATCTCCAGGCACGATGTACAATTTGATGAAACTTTCATCCCTTTATCTTAAGGGAAATAAGGGACACAAAAAATTTCCCCACCCCTAGTACATTTTTTTAAAACGCTTTAAAGCTGACACTTAGCCATCTTCCCCTCCATTTATTCTCCATAGCTTCACACCCTATCAGAGATATGTCTGTTCTTATCTAGAACTTCTTACCACCATTTCTGCACCTAACCTAGCTCTACCATGTCCACCATATTGTGAAATCATAGTGATCCTAGAGGAAAATATGATTGAAGAAGTGAAGAATAGAAGAGAAAAATGAAGATCTTCGCCTGAAAACCCTCATTGTCATGTAACAAAGAAATCAATAAATCTTGCAAACCAGGGCACAAATCAAAGAACCATTTGTTTCTATGTTCATTATTCTTAGAGGCCATAAAAACCTCAACAACATATATGTCATTTGAAAAAAGGATTGTTTGAGGTGAATAAATCTCTTTCTTGACACAACAAAAACAAAAATCAGATTTCTCGTCAAACTGATAATTAGGTTGAAGAGAAAATTCACTAATGGAATGAGAAACAAAAACTCACATAAAAAATATGTTTTTATTTGATATCAGAGGATAAAAACATACTTTTAATTTTCAATCTCTGTTAATGGTTATCGTGTCTATAGCTATTGTCAGGTGAAAAATTTAAAATTTTAAAATCTCATAAACTAGTGATCAGGTAAGCCTGAAATTTGAGAGGGGTGATATTGGGTGAAAACCCATATCAGAAAAATTCATTCCACTCTGATTTGATCACCAAAATAATACTTACTAAAAATAGCATGCCTTCTACATGGGAAATTGATATTTCATATAAGCTACCATCCAAAGAAGTTATGAAGGAGGCGGTGAACATAGAGAAGCTATTGCAAGAGAAATTCATTGAAAGGGTCATCTCGGTCTAGGATTGACATATACTAAAAATAGTAAGCGGTCTCACAAACACCTGCTAAAAATAGAAAACTTGTCTAGAAGGCGAGAGGAATACAGGGAGAAAGAATAATTCAAGTCATCACATCCAGTCAAGATAGGAAAGAAGAATTTTCACACTTACTAAAAATAGTAAGTGTTGAGGAACCATAAAGTACAAATTTTTAGGATAGAAGCCTATAAAACCTTTCACTTCTGAGTACGAGATAGAGGATAGTGATGTCTCATATATGGATTTTAATGATCTAAAGGCTCGCATGACTGCTAAGGAAAGAAGGAAGATTGAATATAAAGTATTCACAACTGGGTTGTTTGCAGCTATGGGACACCCCATGTCTATACAAATAATTGAGATGGTCTTGGCCTGCTCACACAACTATGAGCATAAAAAATAGACAATTCAAGTTGATAAGTGAATGGAAATGGTATTCATTAATCCTAGGACCATCTCACTCACTCTGAAAATCACTAGTCAGAAAATATGGATGCATACGTGCAAGGGATTGAAGTAGGATTTTAGATAAAGATAGGGAGAAACCCCTAAAGGATGCCAAAAAAAATTTCAAGGTGTGAGTTTCATGAAGGCTATTCAGATGCAATCAATATCCTCTTCATATTTGTGGGAGAAGTGAACACCAAGGGACTTCCAAGATTGGATGGCCCTTTTCATCTTGATAATGAATGAAGGAGAGAAAGGAATTGACTGGGGGTAGATAATCAGTGACAATTTGCATATGCAATTACTTCAAGTACCCATGAAAAATAAGTTCCACATGACTTCTTACTTGGTCTATTTGCTTGCTAGCTCAAGATAATTCAAGGGATTGTCTCTCACACAGAGCATTGCAGCTAAGGTTCCCGCATTCAAGAAACTCCCATAGTTGACAACAAAAGAAATTCATAGACAGCTTCACCTGCATGAATGATGCATTCACAATGTAAAGTGATAAGGAAATTTTGAGGGTGATTTGGAGGCATGTATTTTTCCACAAGCGGTGTCCTTAATAAAAAATATGGCTCCTATTTCATATAATTCTCAAATTTCTCCTACTTGTGACTTTGTTTGGTGGCTTCGACCAAGATCTCCTAAGGTTTCCCAAGTACCTTAGTGACCAAATTGTATTATTTGAGCTCGTGCAAAATAGTTCATACAGGTTAATAATAGACTCAGGAGTAGGAAAAATAAGTTGATTTTCATTTCCCATCTCTCTCGAGGTGTTCAAATGTAAGAATGCAAATGATGTATCTCATCTGGATGCTCCTTTGCACATTTGACTCTGCATTCCTACACTGCAAGACCTAATTTTGACAGTCAAGATGATCCTGACTCTTTTTATGTTCCAAAATTATGCCACGATCCAAAAATTGAATACTATTGGGCTAATGTGTGTTGACGAATTTGAAGAAAAAGGAAAAATATCACATGAGGATGATAGTTGATGAGATGAGGAAATTCAAGGTTCTCTTAGTATGAAGATATTTTGCAAGATCATGGGAAAAAATGTATGATCCTAAGTATGCAGAGATCAAGGTTTCCCCATCACCTCAAGTCAATTAGAACATTCACAAGTCATGGGACATAAATTAATGAACTAAGAAAGTGGTCAAGAGAAAAAAGGGATTGGTTTTAAAGAAAGAGAGTCAAGGCCATTCTATCATGAGGTACCCCCACAAGGTTAGAAACAGGCCTCGCAATAGTCATCGTCGAAAGTTGTGGAGGTGTACTTCAAGTTCAAGACACTTTGGAGAAAATTTCAAAACAAAATGCCATAGAATTGGAGACATCTTCTTAGGAAAATTCACTAAAGAGATCCAGTACAGAAGAAGGATTAGTTGCAACAAGGAAAGAGGAGGACCTAGTTGTAGGAATGCAAGTAGAAAACCCAGTGGAAGAAATAAAAGTAGAAGAAGAGCACATAGTTCAAGACCTAGTCTTTCGAACTGCCATAAGAGGCCTCACCACTTTTCCATACTACTACCTCTCCCATCTAAGATGTGCCTCCTCTTCTGAAGAAGGGAATGGTTGATGCACTTTTCATAGAGCCTAAAGTCCAATGAAATGTTCCCATAGATGCACACGAAAATTTCACCTGATACATGCACTATTCAATAGGTGATGGCCCTGATTTATCAATGGTTGCCTTAATGGAAAAGGGAAGGAAAAGGAAGTTCATGCACACAGCCTCATGGTTCTATAATGGAGAAATAGGTAATCAGTATATTGACAGTAGCCCGACCGAAGGTGATCAAGCCAGTGGATGAAATGAAACCAGCTGATTATGAAAATGAGAAAAATCCAACTAGAGTCAGCTACTCATGAAAGGGGATTTACATATGTATCAAAATTCTTACAGCTCATTTGGTGGAAAGGAACAAATAATTTAATAATAAGATTGATGAGCTAAAAGAATAGGTGCAAACTCTTTCATCATATGTGTAACACTTGGTGGACCCGAATGCCTCAACAACTCCATCAACGAAATTGCATCCATAAGAAGATTCAATCTAGAATATTTCAAGAGGACACATGAGCTCACACTATAGAGATGAGCTAAAGATGAATGCATCGGTACAATATCTGAAAAGGGAAAGTTGATGCTCCAAGAGGGATTCAAACTCTTCACCTACATGTGTGCAACTACAAATAGGATGCAAGCGCTTAGAGAATAATTTTAAAAATAAATGGATCCTCTAGGTCAAGTGGTTAGTGAATATGAGCAACACCCATTCTCAGGAGTTGATTAAAAATAAAGTTTTTATCACCCCTTCATAAGAGTTTTCGTGCATATTGGGAAAGATCTATAACAATCAGATTTTGAAGCAATCAACTGATCCATTTCTGAGTTGGATGAAAAAGAAGAAAAAATGTACAAGTTGGTAGGACAACATCAATCACAAAATTTAGAAACTTGGAGTGCCTACAATGGGAGAAGACAACAACTTTCAATGATTTGATTAGGCCATTTGAAGAATATGTTAATAAAGAAGTGGGAAATCCATTATCCTTCAATAAGGATACCGTGGGAGATCCTATTAGAGATTTAGGCTATCATTGCCACTCATTATAGAGAAGCATCCATCATGGTTTGGAAAGTGAAAAGATATCAATGGTTGAATCTAATGTATGGATAGAGACTCTAAGTTGTGTGCACATTCCTCACATTGACAAGGTGGAACCTACAATGGCTTATTTCAGCAAATAATATGGAGAACTGGACATCTTCTCAGCAACGCGAGATGGAGATCAGTTAGGGAGCAAGATCAAAGTTTGATAGAGCATCTCATTATTTTGTATGATTCTTCCTCTTTCTTCTTCTTCTTCTTATATTTCTCTCTCTCTCTCTTCTCTTTCTTCCCAACATTCTCTCTCTTGAATGTTTTAATTTTGCATTGAGATTTTCACTTTTTGATATGTCTTTAAGTGACTTTAGAAACATGATGTAGAATTTAATCCACCTTTTTTTTTTATAAAAGGGACTTAATTTTTCATAGGAATACGAACAACCTCAAGTCAAAATATGGAATATGAAAATTCACCAAGAAGCTAAAGAGTTTTTCATCTTCTATAAATTGTAATGAACTCCTCATTTGAGGGTCTTATTAGTTTTCTTTTTGTGAATTCATGAGAGATATATCCTTGTGAAAAATCAAAGAGAGATAATTCTTCCATTCCCCCATTCTCAAATTTTATCTATTCTCATACTATGTACAACTATTTTTTAAGCATCAATACAAGGAGTTTCTAGCCCTCTTTTGACTGAGGGATTTATTGATACTTTGTTCTCATAAATTCTACTAAGTCTTGTTGCTAGTTATAGAGTTATTTATTCTCAATTTTAATGCATGCGATGAAACTTCTAAGTGTTGTATGCAAGACTCTGATTTTCTAATTGCAGCATTAGACCTCTTATCTAACATTCTCACTACCTTTCCTACTCTCCTAGAAAAATTCTCTCTTATAGGTATCCACAAGATTTTTTTGTAGGGTTGGTGAAGTGCGCCTATTGGATCCCCAGCCACAAGGCCAACCCAGGTAAAAATCACCTCACTCATGCATGCATATACAAAATCTACACCATTTAAGTAGAGGTATTTAGATTCCCATAGAGTTGGCAAGAAACCCACAAATTTGTCCCCTGACAAATTTTATCACCAAGAGGATTGGAATTTTTTTATTTATTCAAACAAACTTTTTGATCACTTAGAACTTATGAAAATGACTTTCATGCCTATAGATCAACTAAGCCAAGTGTACACACCTTTTCAATTTTTTCAATGGACTTCTATCTCACTCACCATGCTTACAGTGTTTTTAAATCATCCTTAGTCCCTTATGAATGTTCAATGAAGTAGCATGGAACCATTGCACACCACAAAAACACCTATCATCCATCAATTCCATCATCATGCTCTTTTAATTATTGATTTTCATCAATATTCCCTGGTTTAACCATCTTACATGCCTTCTTGAACTAAATATGGGATTAAGCCTAAAGCTTCTGAAAACTTCATGATTTGACCATGAACACTGGTTACAGACTTGTTAACACCTAAATGACCTTGTCTGATCTTGGGAATTCTGCATACCACCTTGAGAGGAATCGTTACACACCTTTCTTTCTTGACCATGCACTTATCACTATGAGATCCAACTATCAAAGAGAAGGCATTACCAATAAACCTTCACCACTCACTCTTTTTTCCATCAATGCCACTTGACATCAATGACAACACCAATTACCAGGATCCAAAAAAAATCCCCCCTTATCATTGATGGAAACATACTCAGAAACTCTAAACATTTGATGGCAAAAATACTTTCAAACTTGATTTTTGACAAAACTCTCTCCCCATACATGGTTTCTAACAACACTCTCTCCCCCTTTGACATCTATGAAAAATGGTTACATATTGAACACCATGACCAATATTTATGTTATATTTATTTACATGATATTACCTCAAGAATCCCCCCTTGGATAATTTTTCTCTTTTGACTAAAAACATTCACTTAGCTACATTGAATTCTTCACACCTTTTATATTAAACTAAAAACTATCTCTCTTTGTCCACAAGCTCTCCTAGGACTGTGTTCCA
This sequence comes from Taxus chinensis, assembly GCA_019776745.2. Taxonomy (NCBI): domain Eukaryota; kingdom Viridiplantae; phylum Streptophyta; class Pinopsida; order Cupressales; family Taxaceae; genus Taxus; species Taxus chinensis. The sequence goes on along the minus strand of CM034147.1, from coordinate 661,083,048 downwards.
TCTACTCCATCTCTAATTATAATAAACAACAAATATGATCCAATTGACCTGATATGAACCTTAACAGATCTCCCTTTGAGATGATACACTCTCTTATGATATTAATTTCAATGCTTCCTTGAGATTATGTTTTCAATGTTTATAAACTTCCATTAGAAATGTACTCATCTGACGTGTCCTCATTTTGGCCATTCAACATGTATTCAACTTGATTCTTTTCAAGAAGACATGTTAACTCTATATACTCTATCCTTGGACTTAGTTGGCTCACTAATTGCTCATGTAACAACCTTAAGTGATCTTAAATTTGACTAATCTTAGTCATCACACCATGTCAACTCTATATACTCTATCCTTGGACTTGATTAGCTCAATGATTGCTCATGTACCAACATTAAGTGATCTTAAATTTGACTAATCCTAGTCATCACACCATGTCTTAGGAGCTTCACATTCCTTTATACTATTATTGAAATCTTGGAGATATAAACTATACCTGTAGCTTCAATTCATTAGTTCTTGGCTCCATTTCCATGCTTAATCCTTCTCATGATGTAGACACCAACTCAGAATGCATAAATTTGTAAGACCTTGGAATAACATCTATACCATCTTCTTAAGAACATCATACTATCATTATTTTTGACTCACGCCATCGGTTGTAAAAAACTTACTTGATTTGTCTCCAGTTTCAAGAACTTAATTTTTTCATAAGGTATAGAGAAATGCTTACAAACCTCTATACACTATCATAGTAATATTCTACTCTCGAGGAACTCTTAGAGCACATTTAGAACTTTTTATCCATTCCAATATAGTCTCAGATCCTTATACCATGAGAGCATCTAAGAATTCTTCTCAGACCTTTATAACTGATTATATATATATATATATATATATATATATATAATATATATATATATATGTTTCCCCTAATTCCCTTGCTTATAGGTAAGACTATTTTACATCTCATTGCACCAATCAATAACTTATTTACTTAACTCCAATGCTCACAACAATTTTACACAATCTAAGCCAATGACCTTTGATACTTCAAACAAAAAAGAGAGAGAGATAAACTCATGAATCATACCTGTATTTTCTCCCGAATACTTGAGAGATCATAGTGACCTTTAGTCCTATGCTAATTGGTTGAAAGACTTCAAGAATCTTATGATAAGAATATGATCCTTTTGTAGATTCTGATTCAACGTGGAAAATTTTTGACTTGTTTTTATGGAATGCATTTCTTGAACTTTGATTGACATGGTGAAGCTCAAATTTATCATACTTATGGGCAAGACACCACTTGAAATATATAATGTTAACCTCACTTTACTTCACACTCCTTGATTATAGCATCATATTTTCTCATATCAGTGGGATGTGAGATAAAAATATAGCAATTCTAGAACATACACTCATACCATGGACACACTTCCCACATATTGCATTAAATTACCATGACATCATAGTTTACCACTTGACATCAATTAGCAATCCATGAAATTTTTTGGCATAGAATAAGATCTTCTTTGAAGACTCAAAGTGCAAGGAAAAAATATTAGCAACATGAGGAACACAAGATCATACACTTATAATTCCATATAACAATATGACTCATACTTATACTCATTTTAAACCAAGGAGATATTTTCATGACATTTCAGACCTACTAGAGGTTGTTATTAACCATAATGGCCTAGTAATTGATTCAAACTTGATAGAATGGAGAAGGAAAACTCTGATTTTGAGATTTCTTGAATACACATACTCAACATATTGAATGAGCACTAGAACTTGAACACACTTTGATTCATACATACCTTAACATCTTGATAGAAGTAGCTGTTGGTTTCTCAAACGTGCACCCACATCTCAGATCTCAGAAAGGGCCAAGGTGTTTGAGACCACAATGGAACTATCCCCAAGTTGTGGGAGCTTGCAAGCTTGGGATAGATCTCCAGAGAAGGCCGGTTCCTCTATCTATTTCTACTACTACTGCTACTGCTACTCCTGGTGCTGAAAGGGTAAACTAAGATAAGAATGCCAAGGGACTAGGGAAAGAAGGATAACATGAAGTAAACTACACTAAAAGGTGATAACAACAAAAAAGAGGTATGAACACTATCTGTTTCTAAGCAAGAATGATAGGGATGCTTTAAGGGAGGATAGGAAAAAGTAACATAATGAAATATGCATTCACCAGATCGTTCTCATGGAACAAAACTAAATATGGAACTGCAGGGGACCTGAAGTAGCACAACTAGCACACAATTCAAAAGAAGAGGCAAGAAGAAGAAATGTAAAAAAGTTAGGATAGAGAATAGTCGCAAAATGATGCTTCTGTTACTTCTAGAAATGCACATAGAAATTACAATGACGAAGGAGGATGATATCCACATGCAAGAGCCAAACATAGAGGTTTGCATATCAAAATAAAAAAAATATGGAGTCCTTAGCAACATGTGCAAGGATCTAGAGTGTCCAACATAACAAATAAACCTTGCTCTTACATTCATGGATGAATCCATGGAGGAAGAAGGGAAAAGGAGGGAAAACCTAAATTTGAAACACAAGCACCAATAAGAAGCATTACTATTTGAAAATCCACTTGGAAATATGTCAAATACACTTCCTCATGTCTGTTTGACGTGTTGAAGATAAAAGAGGGCAGATCATGCCAAATTGGGTGGTTAGAGCAATCAGATCTACTCATCAATGTCTAGAAAGACGTTTTCTGATTTCTCACCTACCAAATCCACTAGAATTTGAATTTTGAATTTCTAGCATCGTAGTTAATGTCAGCATCTTTCTGAAAAGTCCAGGCGCGTGTCGATCTAAGCTCAGTAGCAAAAGATATGGCTGTCAGAAGATGTTAGAGTTGTCAACATATGAAAAAAACATGTCGCGTGTTGATTGGATGAGATGGTGGCCAAATTTACAACTAGTTTTCATTTCTACCATGTTTCAATCATTCATTTGTTGTAAGGATTTGGTGCCTTGTTGGCGCGCTTTGACTGGTTACACGCAACACACTTAAGCATGTCAAAAGATGATCTAGCACAAAAGGGTATGAGGGAAGGGTGCGTGGAGAAAAGAGAGGAAGGCATGGAGGGGGCATGCGCGATGCACGCGGGGAGATGAAGCAAACTGGTGAGCATATAATGCATGGTTAAGGCACAACTATTATAAAGTAATGGGTTCGGTGCACTAAAGGCCAAGGAATTAGTAGTAAGTGCGAAGCACGTGGGATGGGAAGAAACTGACCAGGAAGAAGGTGAATGCACGGAAGGTGGGTGTAAGGGTAAGTGGAAGGAGAAAAGGGAAGGGGTGCATAGGTAAAATGTGACCAGGGGAATGTGCCAAATGATTTTGAGCAAGCATAATTCTTCAATGAATAACTTAGGGCCATAATGTGTATGCAAATTTATCCAAATTGCTAGAAGAGCTATTTGAATAACAGTTTTGGCAACTTTTGGAGCCATCTGCCTACTAGATGAAAGAGATCAGTAGCCTGAAGCATCCATTGGGCATGGAGTCTACTTGTTCAAGCATGAAAATGACCCTGTGATCACTTTGAGAATCATTTTTGCACTCTGTTCTAAATCTCACAATTGCTGAGAGAAGCTTTGCACTTTAGAAGTAACAAAAGAGTGCACACAAGAAGCACATTAGAGGAAAGAACTATGTACAAACAAATAATGTGCATGGAGCACACTTGGAGGAATTGAAACTACTCTAATATATATAACATGATGTAACAAACCTAATGGAAGGGTTTGAGATAGATCCTGTTTACTGGGATTTACAGCGCGGTTCCATCCGAATGAGTTAACTCGAAAGAGTTAGATTATTTGCAGGAACTGATGATGTATGGGCCACTCCAAAGTGCATCAAAATTTGAATGGTGCCCTGGCTTAGCTCTGTCAGCAACCCATTTTGTAACCAGGTCCCCAGCTTTGAAATCTTGAGGTCTAGTCTTTCTGTCAAACCATTTCTTTGTTGCTTGCATATGTTGTTCTAGCTTGATCATGGAACAGTTTCTGAGTTCTTCAAGATGAATTAGCTCCACCATTCTAATTTCTCTCTTATCCGTGCCTTCAAATTCCAGCTGCTGGGAAAGTGCCACTAAATTTAATTCTAGTGTCAAAGGAATGGCATCCTCCTTTCCATAGACAAGCTTTTAAGGTGAAGTTCCTATTACCTTTTTTACTGTGATTATATCTTCCAGAGCGTGTGCAAGACCTTCATATTCCATTGTCTTTTGCTGATGTTCATCATGCACTTCATGATTCTGATTAGGTTCTTGTTTGTTGATTCTTATAGACCATTTCCCTGAGGGTAATAGTTGGAAGAGGTTTTCAGATAAATGCCTAGCCTTAGAGCCCAATCAGTTATTTTATCACCAAGGAAGGGCTTTGCATTATCAGAGATAATGGTTTGAGGAACACAAAACCTTGTGACTAAACCGTCAATAAAGTCAAGGATGACTACCTCAGTTGATTCTTTCAGTGTGATAACTTCTGTCCATTTGTTGAAGAAATTTTTAGCTGTTAGCACCCATTTATGTCCAGCACTTGAAGGCGGATTGATCATTCCTATGAAGTCGAGACCCCACTGTGCAAAGGGCTGATTTTCTTGGATTGGTCAGAGGGGAAGCGCTGCCAATATTTTGTTTCCTACAAAGAAAGTTCTTTCTTTGTATTTTGTGACCCACTTATGTGCATCTACAAACATGGTAGGCCAAAAGATACCTGCCATTATGATCTTCAATGTTATAATCTTGGTAGAGAAGTGTCCACCAAAGAATCCATCATGAAATTATACTAACACTTTTTTAGTCTGCATGCTATTGATACATCTTAACAACATGCTATCAAGATTCCTTTTGAAGAGAAGTCCATCAATCAACACATAAGGGATGGATTGTATTCTCAGATGTCTTCTCTTTGATTTATTTAAACTGGGAAGGTATGCACCCTTAGAAAGGAATGTGATCATGTCCTTCATCCAGTCATGCATGTTAGGGTCTATATTCTATTTAAGTTCTACATGAGGAAGGTCTTCATCCAAAAATAATGAAGCCTCAGGTTCACTTTGCGCATCCTCGGTAATTTGCTTGCAGAGTGCACTGACTCTTACCATCTTTGTCACCTTAATACTCACATCATATTCCATGATTTTGTTCACCCATCGTGCTCTCTCCTCACTGATTTCTACTCCTATGATGAAGTCTCTGACAGATGAGTGGGAGACTAACACCTTGACATGATTTGTGGTGAGCATGCTCTTTAATTTCTTGAGCGCACACATTATGGTGAAGACCTACTTCTCTGTGTGAATATATTTCAATTCATAATCCTTCAACATCTGGTTGAAGAAAGCCATTGGCTGTTCAATTCCTTGTTCATTTTCTTGTGTTAGGACAATAGCAACACTTTCATCTGTGCCATAAGCATAAAGGATGAAATCCTTTGAGTAATCTAAGATTGATGAGTGTTGGCACACAAGCTATATCCTTCTTGATCTTGTTAAATCTTTCTCTTCCTTTTGTTATCCATATGAAGGCTATGTCCTTCTTGAGCATAAGGTTGATGGGCCGAACTAGTCCCCACAAAGTTAGGGATAAAACACCTAACAAAGTTAATATTTCCAAGGAGGGATTGTAAGGTCCTTTTATGCACCGACAGGGAAAGGGTTAAGATGGCTGAAACACACTCATATTCAATCGTGATGCCATCTTTCAAAACCACATGGCCCAAGAGCTTTCCCTGAACCACTGCAAAATTTCACTTCTTGAGATTAAGAGATACCCCAAATTTTCTACATCTCTCAAAGATCTTTTCTAGATGTGCCATGTGATCCATACTCTGATTTGAGAAGACAATTATATCATCAAGGTAAACCAAGATGAACTCATTGATGTAACCTTTGAAGGCAATATCCATGGCACATTGAAACATTACACCCACATTTGACAGACCAAAGGGCATTTTATGATATGCATATATTCCCCACTTGGTTATAAATGTTGTTTTGAATTGATCCTCTTCCTTTACCAGGATCTGATTGAAACCCGAATACCCATCTAGCATGGAGAACATCTATGTGCCAGCTACGGTCTGTAGAATCTACTCCATTGAAGGAAAAGGATAATGATCATTTAGAGATGCCTTATTCAAATCTCTGAAATGAACACAGAGTTTGATTTCACCATATTTCTTGCACACTAGAATAAGATTTGCGACCCAGGTGTAATATTTGATGGGAAAGATAATCTTTTCCGTAATGAGTTTGGATAACTCCTTTCTCATGAGGGGGCTCTATTTTTGGATTGACTGGTCGTTGCTTTTATCTGACGGGATTTATACTAGGATCAAGGTTAATGGAGTGTTGAGCAACACTTGGATCATAACCTTTGAGGTCTTCATACTCCCATGAGAAAATATCACTGTATTTTTTATAGAGAGAGATGAAGGCCTATTTTTCTTCATGCGCACAAGTCCTACTGAGAAGCATCTCTTTTCTGCGTGTAATAGTAATGGGGGAGAAATATTCTTGCATAGTGCACATGTATATTTTTTCACCCTTAAACTCATCATCGGGGCTGAAAATTTTCTCTAAGGTGACCAACCCTTTAGGCAACCTATTTGTCTTCAGCTGTATTACTTAGTCACCATAGCTGTCATGCAAGTCAGATTGAATGCTTGATGAAAAATTGGCTTCATTATGGATAAATTGGACAATTTACACATCACTGTCGAACAATTTCCAACTAGTGTTATTGTCTGGAATGGATGGTATGCTTACCATCTTAATGTACTAAGTGTTTCCTTTGACAAGGTCCTCAGTAGGAGAAAATTGTGAATCAAGCACGACCATTTGGTCAGCTTCTTTTTTCATTCTGCACAGGACTACCTATAGATTAAAGGCATCAAAGCTCTCAAGTAGGTCCAAAACTCTATATTTATAAGCTTTAAGAAGCTTATTATTTTTCTGGAATTTGTTGGTGACCTGGTGGATGATCAATTTTTTGTCCCTAAAGATTTGCAACACTTTAATTTTCTTCTTTTCAGCAATGAGCAAGCCATGCACCAGCGCTTCATATTCTGCCACATTGTTAGAGCATGCAAACTACATCCTATACACATAGAATAATTTATCATCCTTAGGGGAAATGAGAACCACTCCTATTCCTGCACTGTTTCTGCTTCTTGATCCGTCAAAGTACAACTTCCATAGACCATTTTTAACTTTGTTTCCCATGAGTGCACGCGGAAGCATAGCTTCTTCTTCTAGAATGCAATAAGTACCAAGCTCGTTTCATAGGATTTTATTTCTTCAGCATAAGGATCAAATTTGTGATGCCTTTCCACCCATTCATCAAGCACTAGGTATGAAATAGATGGTAGAAGAGACTACTCTTCAGAAACTGAAACTTGTTCTTCTTAGATAAGACAATTGGCTTGGAGAGGGGATGGGACATATGGCTCTACATGATAAGAAAATATAGGCTCAACTTGTATGGTAAACTGGGTACCATACCTTGTCTTGAGTAAAATATGAGACCAATCATAAGACAAGTAACCACCCACCTTGGCAGTAAATTCTCTTGATAGAAATAGGGCAAACAGAGGAGGCAGGTCAATAATTGACACATCTTGAGTAATTGTTAGGCTTCGACATGCATGGAGGGTTAACTCAAGATCCTTGATGAATCCCAAGGTGGTTACAATTGAGCCATCAAGTTGTAGGAATCCTTTAGACAAAGGGCTATATTTCAGACCTAAGACATCAACAATCTTCTTAGGTATAACAGAAGTACTAGTTCCTGAGTTAATCATGCAGCTATGCACTAGGTGTTTGCCTATAATCAAGGACATATAGAAGGGTGGGGTTTTAACAACTTTACTTACTTGTTTCTCCTCTTCTTGGAAAAATTTGACAGAAGCCCATGACTTCTACATAACTGGTTTAGTGCACGGGAGTTGTGTCAGAGCTTCATGCAACAGATCCCACTGAGATGGAATGGTTAGGACATCCCACCATGTGGCGTTTATGTTTGTTCTCTTCATCTAGTCAACAATGCTGAATGTAAGCCCCCCATCTTGTGCATTTATGGAACAACATCCCTTCTTGACTATTCAGGTGCAGAAGCCTAAATTTAGCTGGGGTAGAGGCTTGGCCTACCAAATGAGAATTATGTGTTGTTTCATATGGATCTTCACAAGGAGGCTCATGCATAGGGATTTGAGTTCTTTTAATACATAATGCCTTATCTGATTCTTTCTTTTTCTAAGGATCTACTTGCATTACCAGGGTTATAACATGTGTGCTTGAATCTAACATTATTTTCTTATATCTTGTGTTGTTCGCAACTTTGGCACATGGTTTTCTTGTATCTTTTATAGCTTTATTGATTGTGCAGAAGTCCTTTATGCCAAATAACATCAAATTGGACTCTGGGGGGAACTTGTATTCCTTCTGGATTATCTACTTCATTGGAACTTGATGAGGGCTCACAGGATGAAGTATTCTAGATCATGAAGGCTTGGGTGCACTCAACATTAGCACAATGATACTGACTATGAAGTGTTTTGCAAGGGAAGCACCATTCTAACTCTTGTGCTAAGTTGTTATAAACTAGAACAAGCACCTTGGTGCTAGGAGAGAAGTCGCGGGAGGAACAACTTACAAGGGCAGATGTGCATTAGGTTGTGCTATCTCAGTTTTGAGTTTACACCAAAACTATCAGATAACCCCTACGAAATTTTTTAAAGCTGGTTTTGCAAAATAGCCCTTATGAGAGAAAATCAGGTTTTCGAGTTTCGCCGACAGGTCAACATGTGTTTTGAATGTTTTATGTCTTGTGTTCCCCGAAACCCAAAACCCGCTTCAAGTAAGTCGAGTCGGGTTTTCAGGCCTTCGGCGCATCGGAACATGCCTTATCTGAAACATGTTTTGTGTCGTCTGTCTTCCGATGCCCGAAGTCCTATTTAGTCCTTTGTGTCAGGTTTTCAGAACTTTGAAGCATCTAAACATCTCATGCTTTGTGTCGATTGTTTCCCGTGACCCGAAACCCGAATTGCTTTACATGCCTTTGTGGCGGGTTTTCGGACCTCCCGAGCATGCTGACATGGCGTTAATGCCGAGTTGTCGGGTGAGTTGGCACGTGCCAAGCCGAAGTGTATTAATTGAAATTTTTCATATAAATATGCGGATTTCCATGTCATTTTTACCCGACGTATTTTTAACTCGTGGATTTTCGCGCATGCTTCTCCAACCTCGAAACCTGAAACTCACCTGTGCCTGATTGAATCACCCATTTTCGATCTTTTCTCGCTCTAGTTAAAGGTATTTCTCTCTCCATTCTTTGTTCTTGGTTTTTATGGATTGATTATGGATGGACTTCTTCCCATTTCCTTACCAGGTTTGTGGGGTTTTTATTCTTTTTCCTTTTGGGCTTGTTTTCCAAACAAAGTTTATGTTTTAGGGTTTATTTCTTTGGAATTACCACTTTGTGATTTTTTTCCCCAGAATTTTGTTGTTGGAATTAAGATATGTTTGAATGGTAAAAAGAATTTACATGTTTTAAATTCAACCAAAACCTTGTTCCTCGTTTTCGGGTTTTGAAAGGTGCTGTGCAGTATTGAAGACCCGAAGTATATCAGAAGATCAAAAGTGTCGGGCTTTCTCAAGTTTCTGAAATCTGCAAAAGTGTTGGGCTTTCTCAAGTTTCCGGTATCTTTAAAAAGTGTCAGGCTTTCAAAAGTTTCTGACATCCTCAGCACATCAGGTTTTCTGGATTCCCCGACATACTCCTCAGTGTGTCGGACTCTTCCGTTCTTCTGGCATCTCCAGTAGGTCGGATTTCCACAGTGTGCAACATCTCCTAATCTCTGAAACTCTCTTCCTTCAACATCCTTCATGTCAGACCCTGGTCCATCGCAAGAAAAGGCTGAGAAGTTAGGAAGAATGAAATACAAGTTTAGAAAGGTGGAGTCTCCGTCATATATCGATTACAATTATGACATCTGAGATACAGAGCTCGGGAATATAGATATTGAATATTTCTGGAGTAGGGTAAGGAGTTCCTCCCAAACTCTGTGGATGAAAGCGATAGCCGATAGTGGCTTACCTCTTGCAGCGGGTTTTCCCATGTTCGCTCAGTGCCCTGAATTCATCTTATCCTGCGCTTCCAGTTATGACTCTGTTTCTCATTCTGTGAGAAATCAGGCAGGAGAATTAGTGATCAAATTGGATGGAGGTTACTTTGATGACCTCCTCAAACTGCCAAATTTTGAAGAATATGGAGAGTTAGATGTCAAGTCAGCTCAGAAAGCCTGGGATAACGATTAGGAAAATTGTATCAAGCATGTAAATAAGAAGTTCCTGATCAAGGCCAAACCGGCTGTATCCAGATTCCCAAGACTTATCCCCAGGAGTGATTTCATCCAGGAGATCAATGACATCATCACTTTGTTGAGTCGGGTTTTCGGTTTACCCCGAATCAAATGTGTTCCAAGGGTGGATGTATGAATTCATGATCACCATCAAGAAGAATCAACAAGGGATTGACTGGGGCACTCTCATTAGTAATGAGATAGATTCCCAACTGACAACAGTCTTGTCCATAGGGAAATTTTATATGTCTTCATATGTCACATATGCAGCAGTCGGGATGAGGAACTATCCCGGGTTGGATACCAAGGGAAGCAAGACAGGGAGCCATGTGTATCAATACTTCCCTCAACTGACAAGGAAGGGATCCCAAGACCAATTCAGAAGGGTGAATGACACCTTCTTTTATGAAAACATCTACAGGCTAAACCCTGAGTTGAGGAAGACAAGAGTCCTAAGATGAGGCCTGGGGCTGAAGTTTCCAAATGGGGATGTGTCTTCTTACAATTAAAGAAGTTCACATATCTTCGGGTGGGTTATGTACTCGGGGGATCCTTCCCATCTACACCGATATCCAGGAGATAAACTGATATTGATGGAATTGGTTAGGCAACTGTTGGATTTCCATAAATTCCAACAAAGTAAACATAAGGCTGTTGTATCCTTCCCAATTTATATTAGGAGATACACTTATTCAACAATGGTAAAAGCTAAAAATGTTATCCATGAGCTTCAGGACAAGTTGAGGAAGCATATGAAGCCCCGAGACGGGTTTTGACATTTGAGGAGTCCTCAGGGCGTATGGAACCCTGCACCTACACAGGCCAAGCATAGAGGACATTTGGATTGATCTGCGTGATGAGGTTGCTATTCGCAGGAAGGATCATAGTAGATTGAAAATTGCTGAGATTCCAAACACTTGAGCTTGCTGATTTACCAGAAGGTACTAGTGACAATGAAAGTGTTTTTGGATCTTTCCTATGATGGACTAAATGAAGATCAATATGTTTTCCCCACCTATTGATTGGTCAATCAGTGAAAAAGCCTCCATCACAGATAGGTTGGCTCGAATTCTTACACGCACCAAAGCATGGCTCTCCTCTTGGGGTAATGATTTTTAAAGATGATCAGTTTTCAGAGTTGGCTGCTTCAGAGGTGGGGGCCCTCCAAAAAGGAAAAGGACAAAAAATCTTCTAGGGGGCCTATAAAGGTCAAGATTGTCAAAAAGAGGAAAGAAAGAGAAATCTCTTCAATTGTTTCTCTAGTTGAAATGGTGAATGTGCCAGAATACACCAACACCACCAAAAATAGGAGAAATTACTTTGGAAGGAGAAGGAAGCCAGCCTCTGGTTTCACCATTTTCTGATTTGCTCAACTGAAGAGATCTTATCTCTTACATCCAAGGATTTGGACTCTGAATCTGTGCCTCTTTCCTCACAACCACTCCTACCTCCTTATTCTCCATCAACTTCTTCAGTAATGGCCAGTATTTTCTCTAGACTTTCACCCCTCTCTGCTGGGACCCAAGTGATCACCAACACGCCCCCTCCTGTGCCTCTTTCTATTGGATCTACTACCATGTTGGTAACTATTCCCCCTCCACTAGTAGAATCTTCTCCCCTTGAGAGTATGATACCAGCTTCTACAACCGTGGTAACTCCCTCTGATACGCCGCAATGGCTACTTGAGCAAACTCTGAGGAAGAGGAAGGTGATTTTGCCCCTACCAGCCTTTGATTTCAGCTCACTCAAGGCTCCTACTGCTAAATCAGGCAAGAAACCCAAAACAGTTTCAAGGGTTTTGGTGGACGCTTCAGGAGATAAGTTCGCAGAGATAGCCACTCCCACGACTGAAAAAACTAAAGAGGACATAATAGCCTCTGATTATCAGATAACTAGGGTGGCTCTAGGAAGAGTGACAATAGAAGGGGCACAACAAGATGTGAGGAATGCCACAAACGCGTTGTGGCAGAAGTTGAAAGAAACAAAAGACAACAAAGATGAGCTTAAAGGAAAAGTGGAGCAGTTGACTGAGGTTTTGCTTAAACTCTCAAAACCCCTTGAATCCATACCATCTTCTTCTATCCCTGTCGGATTCAATTTCTCATCAGTACCTATAATTGAGAAGATTGCTAAAAAAGGAAGAGTGGTCGATGAATGGATCCAAAGGTTACTCCAACAGGGGAAGGAGGTGATACAAGATGTTGTGAAAGTTCATCAATCTGTGGGGGATATTCAGAAGGATGGAGAGAAGATGGATGATGAGTTTTCTCAAGAAATTGGACATCTTGATTTAACTTATGAAGCTCTCCAAGTATTAAAGCAAATACCAGCACATCTCTTGGTAGAAGAAGGTGTTATCCCACATACGGATAAGCATTTTCATCCGACTAAAGCCATCAGGTTCAGGGTGAGGATTCTCAATGAAGCCTGCGCTAAGTTGAGAGAATCAAGGGATAAATTGATTGATGGAAAAAGTGATTTGGAAGAAGAGTTGCTGAAGATTTTTCCAAAGGTGTCAGTTGGAAACTCGGGTGTCCTATCAGTAGATGATCTTTTCAAACAAGTCCAAGAGTCTGTTCAGCATGAACCTACGCACGTATTTGGTATTGAGATCATTGATCGATTTGTAAGAATTGAACATTCTTTTGAGGCCTTGAGAAAGCTCAGCAAAAGACTGAAAAATCTTCCCGGCGGTGCTAGTGATATCCATGAAACCTGCAAAATTTGGAATGATCATTCTACTGCACCTGACGAAAATGAAATGCAAGGCATAATTCGAAGGTTACAAGAATTTCGGAACAAAAAGGTGTAGCTGGAGGAAGAGAAAGATGAAGGAGCGAAAGATGATGATTCAGATTAATTCTTGATGTTTCATGTCATTTCAATCTTGAAATCAACATGTCTTTTTCATTTCTATTTCATCATATAGGAAGCGAATTTTGACTTGGTCTCCTGCGTGAGAGTCAAGCAAAATAGAACTCTTTTTAAAGAACACTATTTTCTAGGATTTATCCTATTTTCTCTTGTTCCCTTTTATTATAAATAAGGGATGCTTATGCATTCCAAAGGGTCGAGATTTTTGTAATATTTGGAGCTATTGGAAAGAAGAAAAACTTTGTGTTTTCGTTCAATCATTTCAAAGAATAGGAGTTGATATTAATTTGCAAACTTTGTGTTGTGGGATATATCTTTCTTAAGACATTGTTCTTACGTTCATGATCTTAAGCTATTCTTTGCATAGCATCTTATTGTTTCTAATCATCTCAGACATTATATTTATGATCTAAAGCTCGTATGATTATTTCGTGCTCTGCGTTTACTCAAAAGAAAATACGTTTCCCTCATTTCCTTTCCATTGTGCTTCTTTCATTGTAATAGTTTCTAACCTTGTTCATTTACGAAAGCAATACCTTTGAATCATGTGAATGTGGATTTTGGGATTTTATCCCAACCCCAATGGTTAGATTAGTGTGAATACTATATATATTGTTTTAATTATGTTGTAGATTAGTAGAAAATAGGCAGCCTCACCTGTCTTTGAGGAGGGATTTAATCCCATATACTGTAGTTGAACCTCATATTTTGGGTTGACAAAATATCCAACCAACAGGTTGTCATCTGTCATTCTGCTAATTAGGTGTGTATCTTTGATTTATGTATTGATTCTTCCAAGGCTGATTTCCCTGGCCATGTGCCTTATTGGAACTGCCTCTATAGGCTTGCACCTACTTCTTTTCTAATGATATGACCTTGTTTGATAAATTTCTTATCAAGGCCTTCAATTCTTCATATTCCTTTTATTGTGATGGAGAATAGGATGTTGAGGCAAATGGTTGCATGCTTTGCTCATGGATAGGAATAGTGGCCACAGAAGGTTGGGGTTCATGTGACATTTCTGGGAACTAGGGCATGGGGTGGTATTGGAGCCAACTTCCCCCCTAAATGTGACTATTTTCTACCCTTACTGTAATGCTATAAGTAGCTGGTAAAGTCCTACCCTCCCATAGATTGGATCATAACTAAAATATTACTATTGAGCGCCTTCAGATAATAAAAGAAAGCATGTTGAGATGTAGGTCTTACCACAAGAGGAATTTTATCCCAAGTCTTCTGAAATCTAATGTTGAACATCAATCATCTACTCATTGGGCTCCCTCCTTGTTTTTTTCAGTTGTTCCACCAAAGATAGGTGATCTAACTTGTCTTCAAAATAATTTCATAGAGTTGTTCCCAGCTCATCCTAGGTGCTAATAGAAACAAGTCTCAAGCCTCTATATACCAATGAAATGCTTAACCTTTGAAAGAGGTTTCAAAGCAACCTGACTGCTACATCATTTTGTGTGATCAGATGGAGTGAACACACATTTGATACATCTTAGATATGCTCCTGAGGGGTGACTTGATTCTCACCAATAAAGTAAGGAATACTCTTCATCATGTCATTTGGCATATCATGTTGCACGGCTAGAAGTAAGGGACTCCGTCCATCAAAGTTTTCAGAGCTTCTTAATGGAGGGGGTTTTTGATGTGCCATTGTAGGGCACGTAGATTGTGTGTTTTGAGAGGGAGTTGAATGGGTTGTGGCGTGATGGAGATATATATGTTACGCATGGGCCTTCTAGAATGTACTCTCCTCGGGGATATCTGGAGGTGTTTAAAAGAATATTTAGCTACTTGCACTTCTTCTTGTGTGCACTCTTCTCATGGAAGGTGCCCAGGACTATTGAAATAGAGATCTTAAAATATAGGGAAGTCACTAGATGTGTTTGAAATGATCCTTTAAAGGCTGGAAACACTAATTTCACACATGAGAACTTAGAGATATGAAATTTGAGATTTCATTACTGGTCCAAACGGGCATGCCAGAAACTATTGGTTGCTCAAAACGTGCACCCGCATCTTGGATCTCGGAAAGGGCCAAGGTGTTTGAGACCATAATGGAACCATCTCCAAGTTGTGGGGACCTTGCGAGCTTGGGGACTGATCTTCAGAGAAGGCTGATTCCTCTATCTATTTCTACTACTACTGCTACTCCTAGTGCCGAAAGGGGAAACTAAGCTAAGAATGCAAAGGGACTAGGGAAAGAAGGATAACATGAATTAAAATACACTAAAAGGTGATAACACCAAAAAAAAGGGATGACCCACGATCTATTCTGAGTGATAATGATGTGGATGCTTGAAAGGAGGTTTGGCATGAGTAGCACAACAAAATACGCATTCACCAGATCATTCTCATGGAACACAACTAGATATGGAACTGCATGGGACCTGAAGTAGCACAACCAGCACACAATGCAAAAGAAGAGGCAAGAAGAAGAAATGTAAACATGTTAGGATAGAGAATAGTCATAAAACGATGCTTCTATTATTGCCAGAAATACACAGAGTTGTTGCAATGATGAAGGAAGCCGATTTCCACATGTAAGAGCCAAACATAGAGATCTTCAATTCAAAATATAGAAAATATGGGAGTGCTTAGAAACATGCGCAAGGATCCAGAGTGTCCAACATAACAAATGAGCCTTGCTCTTACATTTATAGATGAATCCATGGAGGAAGAATGGAAAAGGAGGGAAAAGACAAATTTGAAAACACAACCACATACAAGAAGCATTAATGTCTGCAAATCCACTTGGAAATATTTGAAACATGATTCCCCATGCCTATTTGACGTGTTAAAGACAAAAGAGGGTGGATCATACCAAATTGGGTGGTTTAGAGCAATCAAAACCTACTCATCAATGACCAGAAATTACATTTTCCCATTTCTCACCTACCAGATCCACAAGACTTTTAAATTTTGAATTTCTGGAAATGTAGCTAATGTCAACATCTTTCTGAAAAGTCTAGGTGAGTGCTGATCTGAGATATTTCGTAGAAGATATGGTTTTTAGAATATGTCAGAGTCGTCAGCGTATGCAAAACACATGTTGTGCACTGATTGGCTGAGATGCTGGCCAAATGTATAACTATTTGTCATTTTCTACCACGTGTCAGTCATTCACTTGTTGCAAGGATTCAATGCCTTGTTGGCATGCTTTGACTGGTTACGCGCGACACACTTAAGCATGTCAAAATATGATTAGGGAAAAAAGGGTATGAGGGAAGGGAACACAGAGAAAATAGAGGAAGGTGCGGAAAAGGGGTACACACGATGCACCGCAGAGAGATGAAGCAAACTAGTGAGTAGAGAATGTATTGTTAAGGTGAAACTATTACAAAGTAATGGATGTGGCATGTGAAGGGCCAATGAATTAGTAGTAAGTTTGAGGTGCGTGGGATGGGAAGAAACTGACTAGGAAGAAGGTGAATGCGTGGAAGGCGGGTGCAATGGGGAAGTGGAAAGGAGAAAAAGGAAAGGGGAACGTAGGTAAACTACAACCAAGGGAATGTGCCAAATTATTTTGAGTGCGTGTAATTCTTTGATGAATAATTTAGGGACAAAAATGTGTATGTAAATTTATCCAAATCGCTCGGAGAGCTATTTGAATAACAGTAGCACTTAATAAAAATTGCCACCAACCAATAGTTTCTATCTTCTCATTCAAACTTCATCAGGAGGAAAACTTGATTGGTAGAAAAATTAAGAGAAGACTATACTTCCTTTAGCTTGTGTATACCTTCTAGAAGCCTAGAGAAGGCATACTACCCTGTCATGTTACATAAAAACAAAATAAAGTCACCAAAGCAGCATGATGACTCAATTCTATCTTTCCTTGTCCTTGTTCTCTTGTCAGTTTCTTTGGAAGGATTCCTTGATGTGACCATCACCTCAGCCAAGATTTCATTTTCTGATTATATTCCTAAAAGACACATATGTTGTAACTCATACACATGCTCTAATACTGATTGAGGAAGGATATATTCATTATTTTCACTCAACTTGTCTTCCTTCTTCTTGGATTTATCTACATTCACTATTGTCTTGTTTGTCATAGATTTTCTAAATTTCTATATCATCTTCCCATGCTAATTTATTTCCCTTCTTTACTTCTTTGACTTTTAATCTTGCTTCCATGACCTTGTATAACCCATTTCAGCTCTTTCTTTCTAGAGGATACTTGAGGCTTAGCTGACTTTATGTTATTTATAGAAAGTTTCTTTCCTTTGAATATCCTTTTATCTATCCTTTTGAATGTCTGAGTTATGTTTTTTATTCCTTGGGAGTTTATTTTGACATCACTTCTTTGAAAAATTTCCAATTTCATGACAAATAAAACACCTAACATGATTCTTTCTTCTATATAGATATGAATTGTGATTCCAACCATAATTATTACTCTCATGACTATAAAAATCTATAGCAATATGTCCAATTTTGTTATAGTTATAACAAACTATCTCATTCATACCTCTTGAGTATTGTTCATCCCAAAATTGACTTGTAGGCTCCTCTAAACAATACCGGGAAATATGTCCTCTTTCTTAACAATTGAAGCACATTATATTCTTATCATAGTCAAACCTACAATATCTCATGGACAGTCTTCATCCACCTTTCTCCTACAATATATAACTCTATGTCCAAAACCATAACATGAAAAACAATACCAATTAAAAGTTCTCATATACATGGATGAATTTGATTGCCTAATTGACTTATGCATTCCCATATTTGTCTCTTTGGTCTGTTTCTTGTCAGTTTGCATGTTGGGACCAACCTTTTCATCCTCCTTGGTCTTTGAATTTTTTTGACAAAATACATGGCTTGATTCAACCTTCAATTCTCTTTTCCTTTCTTGCCCTATTTCCTCTCTGACGGTCTTTAGATCTGCATTTTATTTCTCACATTCTTCATACTTGGCTTGAATAGATTCCTGAGATATATCATGCTCTAATTCACCAAAATGTATTTATTTTCTTTGCAAGCCATCAAGATAGTTAGTGACTTGTTCCAGCTCAAACTTTAGGGTCTTTAGTTATTCTTCATGCTTCAGGACAACATTCTCTTTTCCTTTCAGAGATCTGGACACATTTTCAACAAATTCATGTTTTTAAGTTCTTAACAATGTTGAGCTTCCATGTTTTTTATTTCATTTTTTAGACCATCCATCAAATTTTTAACAATCTCATATTTTCTCTTCAGGATTGATTTTTCTAGAACACCCATGCTTATGTTTTTTTAGGATAACCTCCAAGTTGTTAGGCTTAATAAAAGAGGACCACAATTTGATACCAATTGTTAGGAATATCAGGCAATAAAAGGGGGTGAATTAGTACTAATAAAAACTTTTACAATCAATTTTGACTTCCTTAATCTGTTACTGTAAAACTATATTAATTGTCATAATCATCCATTAATCAATCAATAGATATAGAGAGAAATATACACACACATGAGGAGACAAAATTTAATGTGGGAAACTCTTCTCAGGATAAAAGCCCACTAAAACAAAAGAACTAACTTGTACAACTTTCCTATAGATTTATAATGATTTACGATTGAGATATAAATCAATATGTAGGTACAACTCCAATAATTTAATAAAGCAACCTCTCAGTCTTTGACAAGCTACAACTTTTCTAAAATATAAAACTCCCAAATTGGTACAGAGAACAACTAATCTTTAGTGAGATTCAGCTCACAAGGAGGATTCAACCCCTTATAATTTAATAAGCCATAACTGATCTTCTATAATCCACTACTTACAAGGAGGATTCAACCCCTTATGATGTAAGCATCTACTTAGACAAATTTTACAAACAATTTGATCATATAGATCCTATGTTGCTCATTACAACAGATTATGATCACATCTCTCTTGCTCTCTTTATTCACTCTTCATGCTCATTTTTTCATCACTGTCCTTACTTCTTTTGTGTTCCTCTGAAAACATTCATTGACTTGGTTTTCTACTCCTCTCTAAAGCTTTGTCATTGATCTTCTCTTTCAGTAATAGATTTGGTAACAATTTATCCTTCAGCACATAACCCTCCTCTCTTTTGATGAATAGATATTCATTTGATGGATTTTTCTCCTTCCTTTATCTCTGCAATAGTTTCTTCATCATGTAGCTCTTCTCTCTTTTAGCAATGGATATTCATAGTATAACAATGTCTCCTTCCTATCTCATTTCTTCAAGAATTCATTTTATTTTATTTTCTGTTTCTGAACACCTTATTCAATCAACAAATATTTATTTAAAAACCTTATTTTCTCTCTCTTTGTAACCCCTAAAACTCAATTACACCTCTCTCTCTTTCATTAGCAACATCTTATGATCTCGAATTTGGGCTTAAATAGACGTGTGTAGCTAATTTTTAAACTCATGTTTTTTCTTAATTTAATGTTGCTCTAATATTGGATTAGTTATAATAACTGGCATTAAGTTATTCCTCCAATTTTTTCTTTTCATATTCCATGGTAAAGAAGATGAAACAACCTTTCCAAAAAGTCTAAAAATGTGAAAATTTGACACTTAGAGAAAAATTTATTACAATGTGGGTTTGGGGGTTTGTAGAGAACTAATTTCCAAATTGACACATACAGTTTGTAAAACACTTGACATTTCACTTTATAAACTTTATATGTTTATCCCCTTTAATAATAAGATATTTCAGATATTTGGGGAATAACTAGTACATGGGAACTCAGGCCTCCTCATTCTATTTCTTCCACACTCCTTTATGTCCGCACTATACTCCATTTTCCTTATGTTGTAGGTATATCTACCTTGCATAGAAAAAATATTCCCATGGAACTTGTTCCACATCCATTTGGTTCCCATAAATCCTTATTTCTTTGCACTTAACTATTTCTTTGAGTTGTGGGTTATGGTGACTTGCATGGAATTATGTATCACAAGGTATAGTATCACCTTAGCCCTTTAGGTGAACATTTTTCTTCCATCCCACAATGCTCTTAAATCCTTAACTCCTCATCCACTTCTTCATTGTGGATCCCCTCAAATTGCATATAATTGATTCCCTCTTGGAACTCGTACCATCTAGATCATTTTTTCATGTATCACTTGTTCCATCTGCAATCCCTACTTCCTTATCACTTAAATATTTCACTCACCCAGCTCATTTGTTGCAGATTGAAGTGGCTTGTAGTGAAGATCATCCTTTAAGGAATTTGTCCATCCTAACCTTGTTCCACTGAATTTCCTTTCTTTAGTAATACACTAACTCCTTTTTCTTTCGACCCATAGGGGCTTGTGGATAACACCGACCCGTGAGGAACTTATACCTTATGGGCATCTTGTACCTAATTTATCCACACAAAAATTAACCCCTTTGGTCTACGGCCCCAAGACCAATGCGAAGAACTTTTGTTCTTGGGGAACTAGTTCCTTCCACAGACCAAATGTCCACAATTCACTGGAAATTCATTTTTCTCAATTTTCTTCAAATTTTTCTAAGGACTTGAATTTTTTGCTTTCTTAAAATAAAATTTGTGAGAAATTAGAACTTATGAAAATTAATTTCATGCCTATATATTAACTGAGCCAATTGACCAACCATTTCACTTTATTCAGTGGACTTTTATCTCACTTACCATGCTCGCAGTGTTTTGAAATCATCCTTGAATCCATTCTGAATGTTTAATGAAGTAGCTTGGAACTATTACACACCACTGAAACACCTATCATCCATAAATGTCATCATCACAATCCTTTAATTATTGATTTGCATCATCCTGCTCTATTTGTACCATCTTACATGCCTTCTTAAACTAAATTTGGGATTAGGTCTAGAGCTTCCTAAAACTTCATGAGTTGACCATGAACACTAATTACATACATTTTAACACTTGAATGACCCTATCTAACCTTGAGAATTTTGCATACTGATGAGGCCATAATATGTCTGATTAATGTATAATATATGATATCATCTTACTCTCCTTTTTATTAAGTTTGATTGCATTTTGTGACTTTTAGTTGATCTAATATGAGTTAGGATGTAATTGTTTGTCTTTTAATTGATTTTGATTCTAATGTTAAAAGCTCTAGAATTCTCTGATGAAGTTTATGTTTGAAATTTAATTTTGTAATAAAGAAGGTCTAATCAGTTGAGGAAATGAAGCAGGAAGCGTTCAGTATGTTTTTGGTAACATCTGTTCCCACATAGCTTAGTTCTGGAAATCCATCACACAGTCATCATTAGTTCTAGAAATTTCAGACTTAGCTCCAGAACTCTAGTATTTAGTTCCATAATTTTCAGACTTAGTTCCATAATTTTCTAGAACTTCTGGGTATAGCTCTGAAACTCTCATGGTGTTGATCCTTAACAATTTCCTATGGTTCTGGAACTTCTCTGAAGTTCCGGAACCAATGGGAGTTATCTATTCTAACCACATATGGAGATTTTACATCTATGACCCTTTCAATTAGGAAAGGATGAGAAAAATTCTGAACGAAGATCCAGGGAGAGTTATCTTACATGTATCTGATCAACCACAATCTGACTTAGCATCTATTCTTAGCATGATTCGATTTCATCAGAATCATTGAGACAATTGTGACTGTAATATATATATATATATATATAAGTAGACCTGCAGTAGATAGAGAGGATATAGAATATGATATGAGATAGATATAGAATAGAGAAGAGAAATATAGACTAAGTACTCAGATCTAGTACGTTTTGTAATACCAAATGTTTTATCAATAAAATAGCCATTCCGATTTGAGATAATTATGAGTTGTTAAATCCTGATTCGAGGAGGAGCAAGGTCTTAGTCCCCTAAGGACCAGGATATTTATTTATTTGGTATTTGTATTTGTTCAGCAAATAGATTAGATCTGTTAATTATGTATTGTTTTTATTCTTTCAATTAAATTTTGTTGTATAGTTGTTCCTGCAAGTGTTTTAAAGCATTCTAAATTGAGTGTGTTTAATTCCAAAAGCAAGTGTGTTTACTTTCAGAAGCAAGTGTGTTTATTTCCAGCAACAAGTGTGTTTTCATTCTACACAGTGTGTTTCCTTTCAACAAAATTTTTAGTGTGTTTACTTTCAACAAGTTTTCATAGTATGATTTAAATAAGGTGTTACCAAGAAGTCCTTAATACATTGAAGAGATCCCCCAGAAAATAAAAAAATAACTACAGTCAACTACTAGATCGATTAGATTACTCTTGTTGTAGGGTAAATACATAAAAATCTGAAATAAAGGAACCGCGATCATGGTTTACATACCGCGATCTTGGTTTTAAAACCATGATCGTGGTTCCTGAATTCTAGATTTGGTAATTACCAAACCTAAAACCGTGATCGTGGAACTCCAAGACAAAATTTAGCAGTCCTGCGACTCCTTATTTTCCTCATTTTTCATTTCAAACCGTGATTTTTCCTAAACATTTTTCACTCGCGCTTTCAATACCACCTCAAAATTTCTCATCGGACCTCTAGATAGTGATAGATTCAACCATGCCACCAAGACGAGGAGGTAAGTCCCCAATTGTAATCATTTTTTTGGATTTTAGGTTTTTTTTTGCATTTTCATGGGTTTTTTGAAATGTTTATTTATGTATACAATTTTCTTGTTTTATTAGTTGGTTGGCAAGCTTGAAATCATGTAAACCTTCAAAACATTCCTCAAAACCCACCGAACATTCCTCAAAACCCTCCAAACATTCCTCAAAACCCTCCTCCAAACATAGACCCACCTCCTGTGGCTCCTTCTGTCCCCACTGAGCCAACAGGAATGCAAGATAATATCATTGGAAGAATCCAAGAAATTAAAATTTTCATTGAGAACCTAATTCAAACTATTAGACAAAACCATGCTACAAATCCATCCCGCATGACTTTAGCCAATACATTGTAAACATTCATTGGAAAAGTCGAGTCTGCAACCAACCAAATACATAGATGGAACACCTTTAGAAGTGACTGTAGGCAGTGGTATGCAGATAAACTATCCCATGCAGTCGTCAAAGAAAAAAAATTTGGAAAAGACCTCATTTGTGCATTATTTACCGACCCTAGAACCAATGCCCCCCCTACAGTTACTTGCAAATGGTTCCCAATCCATTGGTGCCATGCTGACAGAATCAAAAACAATTTTTGGGACCAATGGTGGATGGTTTTTGATTATCCACCATGCAACAAAAATGAGGTTCCTCTATATTTTTTGAAGAAATTATATTGCGAGTTCATGCTCAATGACGTCCCAAATTATTTTGAATTTTCTAAATTTTTTGGTCGAGGAGGTGGCTTTGCACAGAGCAGACCTGGTGCATGTGTAGGTCAGCCTAGGATCCCCCATGCCCCAAAACTCCCACTGCCTTCAGTTATCCCTCCTATAGTGAAGGAGGTTGTGGAGATTGATACATTGCATGCATTGAGGGAGCTCACTGACACTCTCACCTAGCATAGTGACCAGATTACATTTGGTGATGTTGGTGGAGGTGCCAGTTCTAGTGCACCACACCAATGTGGATCATGTGGTGCCGTATGCACTGCAGGCGAGACATCATTTGCTGGTACACAGGATTTCCTTTCTATAGATGAGATGCTGGGGAATGTTTTTAGAACTGGTGCCACTGATATTAGTCTTTCAAAGGTAAATTTCAAATAAATTTAAATATTATATATATATACAATACTTTAATTCACATGTTTGAGATATAGATATATATATAATATATAATTTGATTGTACGTCATGTACATACATATAAAAAACTAATTTTTTATATTATTTTAAATAGCAAGAGCCGGTGAAGGAAACATCCGGTGTCGACATGCTGGCTACTGCGGCTAGGTGTGTTTCAAACGTAAGTTTCAAGTTGTACAAACTTACATTTTTAATTTCATTTAATTGCATTAGATTATTATTATAATGTTTCACGTGTATGTTGTACATGTATTAATGTTTTTCTCTTTTATACACAAGAGCCTAGCGGGTCATCATCTGCTCAGGTAACTGAGGCTACTGGCACACCTCACATGAGTTTTACACACGTTAGTAAATCTCTTTACACTTTGTTTCTAATTACTAGAAGTTCACGTGGATTACATGCTTTGGACCTTTTTCATGTAGATTTTAATATTGATTTGTACATGTTTTTTGTATAGCGTATGACTGTTAGAGAGACTCCTCCATATATGCAAACTATGGAGGCTGCTGTAGATACTGCCATAGCATCTACAGATCCACTAACTGAGGTACAATTTTTTAAATTTGTTAAATTTTGGAGGTTCATTATTTCTTATGAAACTTAAATCTACAATATCAAATTTTGTAGGTATATATGAAATATTTAATTTGAAAATTAATTATTTGTATGTAGCTTACCCCTCGTGAGTCTATTTTTGTCCTTATGACACGTCAACAACAAATTGATAGGGATCATGACATTGCAGTAAGATTTCACATGCATTTTAACTAAATTGTAAAAGTTTCTAAATTTTGAATGTATTTTAAAATTTTGGGTGTTAAAAACTTGTTGTTTATGAATGTGCAGGTTAGGTTGCAGGCATGCTTAGAGACACCTAGGACCACATGGATGAAATCTGTAGTGGCATCTCCCTCCACTACATCCCCAGGTCGTGGACGTGCTACTTATAGCAAGGAAAAGAGAGGGAAGATGTTTCATGAGTAGATTTATAGTCCACCTAGATGTACATATGTGGTCATGAGTAGATTCATAGTCCATTGTATATATATAGCCTTTTGCGACCGCATGTGGTCCCATATGTACATTATGACACAGGCTTAGTTTGAGATGTACACATACATTATGAACTTATACATGTATATTTTCAAAGACGTGCGTATGGAGCACACTTTTTTTTATTCTTATATATATATATCCATGTGTGTTGGTTTTCATATTTATAAATTTTTCTGTTCTTCTTTAACAAGCAATGTAACATTGGGATGCATATTTCTTAAATTCTACTTTATGGGTTTAGCATCTAATGGAAAACATTAATATTCATATTCTCATAATAATGCTATGAAAACATTTTTTTTCTTTTGTTGAAAGTGAAGCTCCAAGATTTATCTATTATTTTTATAAATGTTCTTTGTCTTGTTTGTTTACTAATGACTCAAAGAGGATTTCACTATGAGACTTATGTTTATTTTTCTTGCAAGGATTTTCAGAAGTAGTCTTGATTTTTCTTATACTCTTTTTATTCAAGTGTTCACACATATGTACTTTTTATCCAAAGTATGCACAATCATCTAGGTTGATGGGAAAATATTTCTTATGATCCCCCTTCAAAATAGAATCCCTGATTCCCATGAATTCTGAAAATATCTCATCATTATCAAAGAGACACTGAGAGATCTTATATTAATAAGGCATGTTGAGGACTTAATTTATCATCTAGACCATTCTTTTGATATGTTGCCTCCAAAAATGTTAAGTGATTGACTAATGATGGAAATTTCTTATTACAAGGAGTGAGTACATTTGGAACCAAATGTTTTTTGACCCAAATCAGTTTCTAAATGGCCTAGTTGTTTCACCAATTTAAATATGCATATCTGTTTAGATAGGACCCGTAAACCACAAGCACTATTTTGATCTGATGATGAGTTACAATGAGCTTTATGTATAAGGGTAACTTTTTCTCTTGGCTATTGCGTGGGATTGGATTTTGATGAAAAGAGATATGGTCGTTGGAGTCAAGGTGTGTACTAATTTCTTGAAGGTGTGTGAGATATATGTTTTTCAATACCCCTTAACTCATAAGTGTTTTATATAATATTTTCTTCTGAGCAATGGTGATTTTGAGGAGATACAGGATCAAAATTCTAGTTGGTGTCTTTAACAATTATTCTATAAAGTTGTATTGGACTTGTTGCGGAATAGGTAGGGGATACATGGTATTACCATACTAGAATGTCTTCTATCCACATCACAACTTTTCTCTAAGATCCTAATGGTATTTACTTGTTCATTAGATGAATGGACGCATCCTATAAGGGATTAAAATTGTTTATCATTTTTTGGATAGATGTAGGTAGTATTCTAATAGTCATTACAAGCTTGTCCATGATCTGACTTTTTGTTATTTTTATCTTCATGGTTAGGATATGGTTATTTGAATATACCCATCTTCTCGTTAGGACCATGTCTAAATTCTTTGCAAATTGTTGTAGCAATATATATCTTTATCAAATGGGTAAGGAAATAGCTTTTTGTATAGATATTTTCTATTATGTCCTACATTTCTTTCTTGTAAAGTGGTTAGCGTATTCTTCATTGAATGCAACTCTTGTTGAATCATTTTTTCCTTTGTGGGTGATATATTGGTCTATTCACTTTAGAAACTTTGAATTTTTCTTCATTAGATGGATAAATGTGAAATTCACCTAACTTTATCTTGATTCTATCCTTGCATGTATTCCTATTCAAGTAACCTAAGGTCACTAAATTTTGAGCGAGTTTTAGTATTTTTCTTTGAATGATATCCTCTTCGAATAAGGGATCATCTTCATCATAAAATCTAGGAAGAGGTGAGTCTTTGTGACTATGTTCAATCTTAAATCTACGTGAAGCCTTAAAGTAAGGTTTTCATGAATCACTTGTTGGTTTTTGTGGGTGATCCTCAACATTTTTTTTACATTTTATTGAGGTGGAAGAATAACCTGTATTAAAATGGATGTCCATTTCTATGAGGGATGGTCATTTTGGATCTTCTAATTTTTGATTCATGGTATTAATTGCCACTTCAAACTCTTTTAATAGTCTACCTCCTAACTCAAGGACTCTTGCAAGTGCTTCGTTTCTATTGTAGTAAAGGAGCTCATGAAAGAAAGATAGATCTAATTTGTTTTGGTCTTCATATGAATTAGATTCTTCTCCACTATGACCAACCAAAGGTTTCGTGTCTTTGACTTTTGAGAACATGGTTTCTAAATATTTTTGACTGAATGGGTATGTTGAATTAAAAGGATTTACCTTTAAGTTGGGTTCATCTCATTTAGACATCATTTTTGTGATTTTTGGCATCACTTAGACTCCGTGGCACCTAGAGAGGTCTCGTCTAATCTGACACCTCAATGTAGGGACCCTCTACAATAGCCTCTACAATAGCCTCTCTCGGTTTTTTCCTTCTCATTTCAGTGCTCTCGCTGTCCTACTATTTGCAAACGCGTGAAATAGTGCAGTTGGAGCTAGTGCAAGGTTGTCAAACGCTATATTTTATAAACGGTGGGTCATGGCACCAAACCGACTGCTCTAGCACATCTAGGTGGCCAGGTGAATGTTAGAGGAGGTGGTTTTTTGGTGCGTGAAAGGGTCATTACTTCGGGGCTACTTCATTCGGGCGTAGTCCCTTAAGAGCCATGAGACCAAAATATTGTTCAACTTCGATGGGTGACTACTTGGACTCCGTGGAACCTAGAGAGGCCTCATCTAATCCAACACCTTGGCATAGGGACCCTCTATAATATCCTCTCTTGGTTTTTTCCTTCTCATTTCGGTGCTCTCGCTGTCATCCTATTTGTAAACACATGAAATAGTGCAGTTGGAGCTAGTGTAAGGTTGTCAAACGTTATATTTTACAAACGGTGGGTCATGGCACCAAACTAACTATGTTGACACATCCAAGTGGCTAGGTGAACACTAGAGGAGGCTGTGTTTTGGTGCGCGAAATGGTCGTTGCTTCCGGGCTACTTTGTTCGGGCGTAGTCCCTTAAGAGCCCTGAGACCAAAATATTATTCAACTTCGACGGGTGACTACTCCGACTCCATGGCACTTAGAGAGGCCTCATCTAATCCAAAACATCGGTGTAGGGACCCTCTAGAATAGCCTCTCTTAGTTTTTTCCTTCTCATTTTTGTGCTCTCACTGTCCTACTGTTTACAAACGTGTGAAATAGTGCAGTTGGAGCTAGTATAAGGTTATCAAATGCTATATTTTTCAAACGGTGGGTCGTGGTACCAAATCGACTGCACCAGAACATCTAGGTGGATAGGTGAATACTAGAGGAGGTGGTTTTTTGGTGCGCAAAAGGGTCGTTGCTTCTGGGCTACTTCGTTCGGGTGTAGTCCCTTAAGAGCCCTGAGACCAAAATATCGTTCAACTTCGAGCGGGTGACTACTCGGACTCCGTGTAGAGGTCGTCTAATCCAACACCTTAGCATAGAGACCCTTTACAATATCAAATCGACTGCACCAGAACATCTAGGTGGGTCGTGGTACCAAATCGACTGCACCAGAACATCTAGGTGGCTAGGTGAATACTAGAGGAGGTGGTTTTTTGGTGCGCAAAAGGGTCGTTGCTTCTGGGCTACTTCGTTCGGGTGTAGTCCCTTAAGAGCACTGAGACCAAAATATCGTTCAACTTCGACGGGTGACTACTCGGACTCCGTGGCAACCTAGAGAGGCCTCGTCTAATCCAACACCTTAGCATAGAGACCCTTTACAATATCCTCTCTCAGTTTCTTCCTTCTCATTTTGGTGCTCTCACTGTCCTATTGTTTACAAACACGTGAAATAGTGCAGTTGGAGCCAGTGTAATGTTGTCAAATGCTATATTTTACAAACTATGGGTCATGGCACCAAACTGAATTTTCTGGCACATCTAGGTGGCTAGATGAACACTAGAGGAGGTGGTGTTTTGGTGCATAAAAGGGTCGTTGCTTCCGGGCTACTTCATTCAGGCGTAGTCCCCTTAAGAGCCCTGAGACCAAAATATCGTTCAACTTTGACGGGTGACTACTCAGACTCCGTGGCACCTAGAGAGGTCTCGTTTGATCTAACACCTCAGCATAGAGACCCTCTAAAATAGCCTCTCTCAGTTTTTTCCTTCTCATTTCAGTGCTCTTGTTGTCCTACTGTTTGTAAATACGTGAAAAAGTGCAATTGAAGCCAGTGTAAGGTTGTCAAATGCTATATTTTGTAAACGGTGGGTCATGGCACCGAACCGACTGCACCGAAACATTCAGGTGGCTAGGAAAATGTTAGAGGAGGAATATATTTTTTTTTGTGAAAGGGTCGTTTCTTCCGGGCTACTTCGTTCAGGCATAGTCCCTTAAGAGCCTTGAGACCAAAATATCGTTCAACTTCAACGGGTGACTACTCAGACTCTATGGCACCTAGAGAGGCCTCATCTGATCCAACACCTCAATGTAGGGACCCTCTACAATAGCCTCTCTCTATTTTTTCCTTCTCATTTCGGTGCTCTCGCTGTCCTACTATTTGCAACACGCACAAAATAGTGCAGTTGGAGCTAGTATAAGGTTGTCAAACGCTATATTTTGCAAACGGTGGGTCATGGCACCAAACTGACTGCACTGGCATGTCCAAGTGGCCTAGTGAACACTAGAGGAGGTAGTTTTTTGGTGCATGAAAGGGTCCTTGCTTCTGGGCTACTTCGTTCGGGTGTAGTCCCTTAAGAGCCTTGAGAGACCAAAATATCATTCAACTTCGACGGGTAAATACTCAGACTTCGTGGCACCTAGAGAGGCCTCATCTAATCTGACACCTCTGCGTAGAGACCCTCTACAATATCCTCTCTCAGTTTTTTCCTTCTCATTTCGGTGCTCTCGTTGTCCTACTGTTTGCAAATGCATGAAATAGTGCAGTTGGAGCCAGTGTAAGGTTTTCAAACGCTATATTTTGCAAACGGTGGGTCGTGGAAACCAAACCAACTACGCCAACACATCTAGGTGGCCAGGTGATTGCTAGAGGAGGTGGTGTTTTGGTGCATGAGAGGGTCGTTGCTTCTGGGCTACTTTGTTCAAGCATAGTCCCTTAAGAGCCCTGAGACCAAAATATCATTCAACTTCGATGGGTGACTACTCGGACTCCATGGCACCTAGAGAGGCCTCATCTAATCTGACACCTCAGCATAGAGACCCTCTACAATAGTTTTTCTCAGTTTTTTCCTTCTCATTTTGGTGCACACGCGTAGGTATGGTCTTGTAAACACTTGGGGAGGAGTCATTTTCAAAATTTACAACATTTTCAAAATTTACAACTTTTTCAAAATTTACAACATTTTCAAAATTTACAACTTTTTCAAAATTTACAATATTTTCAAAATTTACAACTTTTTCAAATAATGAAAGCTTCTCTTAGCTTCGAGAATTTAAAATTCTCTACAAATAGTGCCAACCATGTGAAGGTGGAAGCTTTTTTGGCACTACTAACCTAAACATAAAAGTGTTAGTAAAAGAAATTTAAGTTTCAAATCAAAACCATATACTATCTATATATGTACAAAATACACAAATTTAAAATAAAATATATTCAAACTTAAATCTAGATCTTTAAACTAAAAAATTATATATATATATATATATTGAAAAGAAATTATATATACCAGACATGAGCATTGTAAATTTATTCCAATGAACCATCGGGATCAGATCTACTCTGAATAGTAGACAAGATTGCTTCATGATCTGACTCTTGAACCTTCCAAAGAATCTTTTTATTAGGCCTTCCTCGATATCTATACAACTGAATATTTGTCGGCTACAACTAGATGTGAATGTAAGAGTATTTTCCTGTGTGTCTCAAATTCTTCAAACACCCCAAACATAGGAGTTATTTAATGGATACCGTCGAAGCCAAGTTCCAGTAACTACTACTGACCCTGTAAGATACTCAATATCTTCGCCATCTATAATAGGAGAAGTCAAATTCTTTCTTTCCTTGATGCAATGACATAAGAAATAGTCTGTTCATTCTTCATTGTCTTCTGTCACAATTACTGCAAATACATGTCCTACAAAAAAAATAACCAAGGTTAAACAACACAAATTTAAATTACATATTAAAATTTCAATGGACATAAGTCAATACAAAAATTAAATAAATAACCATAAATACCTTGTCGCACCAAAATAAAAATTTCGTCAAAGTCCTTAGATGTTGTAACTTCATCTGCAGAAACAAGTCGTAATGCTTGTGGAGGTTGATAACTAGGAAGCAGAGTTAGAGGCCTACAAATCCATCCTTCTACCCATTCTTGTGAATCACACTCAGTAGTGACAAATTCGATACAAGATGCACAAAAAAATGTCAAATTTCTTGTCCATACGGCCCACAAAGTAGCGTCTGAGCTACAAAATGAGTGCATATCACTAGACCCAGTGAGTGTCATACAATCATCATAGTTAGCAATATGTTGTTCCTCTATTAACCAAAAATATCTACGAACTGTGGAATTTTCTTAAGAATCTCAGGCCATGTTGTCAGTACACCCATTCCACTATGCTCTTTACATCTTTTAATTTAGTACCATCTTTGTACTTCAACTCTTTTCTTGCAAGAGCTCTTTTCACACATGCCCCTGCACCGTCATGCTCTCCTTTTCCATGTCTAGCCTCAGTGAAACTCCAAATATGTTGCACACACCATCTTGATGTGTATTCTTCTCATCCAATAAAACATTCGTGCATTCTTAAACTAAGACGTGTAATTATCTGACCATATATAATGTTGTTTGAAGTGGATGTCCCTATCAGACAAGTTTCCATAAAATAATTGGAAACAACCTTACACAAATTCAGTAGAATGAGTACGATCATCACTGATATAAAAGTGATACTCTCTTAAAAAAAAATTGACCATTCTCTGTACTGTCAGGAGAATGTAGAAATATTATATGCACAAAAATGACAACTTGTACTGAGTTGTAATATTGTGATTGAACCTCCATTTGTTGTTTGCAATGTGTAATTCTTTGCAAAATCAACAAATGAAACAATAGTATCAATAGGAAATGTGTCTTTGCATAGCTTAAAATTTTCATCCAATCATCGAGCTCTATGTGTATGCCTCGCATACTCATAAATAATTTCATTCTTAAATTTTCTCATAAATTGAAAAATGGGCATTTGTTCTGTAACTAGCTCACACAGTTTCGACTCTTTTCCATCTTTCAACTAGTATGCAACTAATTTATATTTATCAAACTCAACTAAATTATGTCTTATTGTACCTTCAATTTTCTCATGGATGCAACTTTCCAATTTAGGTAATCCGCTTCATGTACTACAACTTCCATCTAAACAATCCTGACTATAAAAAATTTATTAAACTTCTTTTTCACAAAATATAGTAGGAATGAAATCCCTGGAAGATATTGGTGGAACTTGAACACCACATTCAGATAACATAGTTTCAGAATGAAAATTAGAATGAATACGTAAAAATTTAGCATAATGCATTGCAAATTCAACATGTTGCCTACAACAACAAGTGGTGCGAGCATGGTTGATTTTCACATAGAATGGTTTCAACATTTCAAATAACTGTTGACTAATTTTAATTTCCAGATTCTCTTGTTCAAACTTATGAAAAAATTGAGTTTGAGTCATATCTAAGAAATGCTTTGGATGTGGTTCACGATTAGTAGAACCAACTCTCCGTTTTATAACATCTCTTGTATTAGGTGAAACTCTAGTGTTATCATGCCAAAATTTAATAACTTCTCTTATAGCATCAGAATTATTTTTTTCCTTACGCGGTGCTCTAGCAGAAAAATGCCCAAAAATCGGCATTATTGAGTGATTGAAGGATATTATGTCTTTCAATTGCTTTCATTAGAGTTTTTCGATTAACTTGCAACATTTGACTTGTTTGCGTAATCAAATGTTGTTTTTTTATTGATTCACTTACAACACTAGTATCAAGTACACGACGCACAATATTACTATCCCTAGTGCGTCTCTTGACACCAACAGTGTGATATGCATCATGAAGGTTTTCAACAATTGTAGATGTTTGACCACGTATATTAGATGTTGTCAATCCTAAGGTGTTTAATGTAGGTCTCATTTTAATCAATTTCATCAAACTAACCAACAATTGACATATTTGAGAATCATTTAAAATTTCAAAATGATTATCCCAAATTTCAGTGGCTTTTCTTCTGATTTGTCGTTCAGAAAAGTTTGTTAGACATTGGTTTCAAAAAAAATTCAGCAATTTCAATACAAAATTAGGTTTTCTTACGTAAAATCCTAGGAGGTGTTTTTGTCAAATTTTACTTGTCTACAGTTTCAACATGAATTTCCTTATTCACATTTTCATTGTCTCCTTCAATTTCAACATTTGCTACATTATGAGTATTTAATTCTTCTTCAACATTGACAGTAAAAACTTCTTCATTACGAGTATTTAATTCAACTTCAACATTGACAGTAGAAACATTACCTAGTTCTTCATTGCTTACAATAGTTGGGATTAAAGATGAACCTCTTCTAGATTCATGAAGTTTCTGCATTCGCTTAGCATTTTGAATTTTGTTGGCCTCTAATTCGTTTGGTGTTTTATAACTTAATGACTTCCTTTTTTGAATTCGTTTTTTGTCTCCCATGATGTTTTGCTTCCGATGATAAGAAAAACGTGTAGAAAAAGACAAAATTTTGCAGTAATTCATACGGTAAGGTCAGAGAGTAAAAATCACATGGTAATTTAGACATTAGGATGTGTGTAAATATGATTTATAAACCGCGAGTGTGCTTTATAAACCGCGATTGCGGATCTATCTGCTAAACCTAAGCCTCAAAAAATCTTTGTTTTTCCCCAACCAAAGCTATGAAAAGGTCATTATGAAGTGTAAAAGGTCAAAAAACCTCAAATCTGCTCTTCCAAAGACTTGAACCATGCTAAAAATTTGAAAACATTTCACAAAAATGGTGCCATCGCGTACGGGAGACTCTTAGCTTCATAGAAATATTGTTTTTAAAGTGAATAGAATAAGATAAATATCATTTTATAATTTTTTACTAACAATAGGTGTTTAAGACATTTTTTTCCCGTGAATGTTCATGTCTATGTTTAAGACTGTAACTTTTTTTTTACTTATCAAAATATGATAAAACTTATATCATCCCAAGCATGGACAAATTCTATACATGTTAAAAATATATATTTTTGATTTCGATATTTTTTGATATAGTTATGGTGGGCAAACGAAAAGCGCTCCATTTTCTAAATATTTTAAGACCACTTTCACGGAAAAAATCATCAAAAAAAAATCTTGCTAAAAAAAATACAAAATAAAATCCATCCGAAGATAGACAACTACATCTAACATTTCACCAAAGGAAAAAAAAATAACAAGATTTGGTCATCCAAAATGCGGGCAAACGGACTACAATCTTATAAGTTTTTTCAAAAAAAAAAATTAAGTCATATAATTTTAAGTGTTTAATATAGCTAAAATTGTCTGTTTTTTTTTTAAAATAGTATTTTAAAAACTAGATTCCGAATGCTATGATTCATATTTATATAATTTTTTCTAAGTTGAGATTTTGTTGTTTTTTGCAATATGACATCCACGGATGACCCTATATTTGTCCATCAACTTCCTGCACTTACCCTACATATAGCTTTAGACACACCCCTGGTTTGATATGACATCAACAGGAAGTTGATTAAATGAAGGGAATAATGACACCCATCATTTTTGGCGTCGTTGTCAGGGACACTAGTTGGAACTTTCTAATTAAGTGTTAGAAAGAGCAACAAAACATACATCTAGTAGCTGAAGGATATTCCCTGCTATATCACAAAATATATGAGTATACCAAGAGACTCATAGGGTAGATTCCTCCCAAAAACATATTCACAAGAATTCATAACATCCTCTAGTCAAAGTAAGGAAATTGATCAAAAATTGAAGGCACCATCATCCCCTATCAGACAAGAAATAGAATTGCCATTTCTGGAATTCTCAGATCAGTCACCTGAAGGAAGTGGAACTTTTAGAAGAAGGATTATTACTCAAGATCCATTTAGGGTGAGTTTCAATTCTCAATTGAGTAGTCAACCTCCTACTCCTAGTTTTTCACCTTCCCCAAGGCATACCGCTTACCACATTGATTGGGAGGAAAATTTAGAAAATATTTTTAAAATGGCACGAGAAGTTGAGGGAGTACCTAATAGGACCTTTACTTATCCAATCCAATTGGGAGATGATGATACACCAATGAAAAATATATCACATAAACATTTACCCACATTTAGAGGGATGTCATCTGAAAATCCTGACCAATTTTTATTTGATTTCAAGGTACTATGTCAGACCTATGATTATAAAATAAATAATCAAAAACTCAAGTTGTTTCCATCCACTGTGAAGGATGCAGGAATGAGGTGGTTCATGGGATTACCATTCAACTCTATAGCACTTGGGAAAAAATGGAGACTGTCTTCTTAGATAAATACCAAGATTATTGTAGAGGGAGAAATAGGAAGGAAGAATTCTTCAAAATCAAGTAGGAGGAAGATGAAAACATAGAAGGCTATTTAGATAGATTCATCTTTGTTAGAAAAATATGTGGATTTTTACTTTCAAAGGAGTTAAGTAAAACCATTTTTATTAAAGATTTGGATGACGAATCTAGAGAATCCCTTAAGTTGATAGGATGTGGAGACATTGATCAGATAAGAATGAACAAAATTAAGGAGATTTGCAAAAGCTATTCCAGAACTAGAGGTGGACCTAGAAAAGGAAAATCAGTGAAAATTTTGAATCTAGATATGAAAAAACTAATGGATAAGTTAGCAAAATTTAAAACAGATATTTTAGTGCAATTAACCTCTACTATGGATGGATTACAAGCTAAAGCAAATGCCAAAACTAAATCATTGGCTGTGTATTGTCCTAGATGCAGGAAGAAGCATGTATTAAGAGACTGTCCTTTGGATAAAATAGAAATGTGTCTTATCTGTGAATCTAAGGAACATGATACTGATGTTTGTTATTTACTTCCCATTATTAAGAATCAACTTAAACAAACTAGTGCCTCATCTAAAACAGAAGAATTGAATTTTGTTTAGAGACAACCTAACCAAGGGTAGTTTATGCCAAGATCAGTTCCTAATCCCTGGACGATGCCATAGGCTGCTCAGTCAGTACCAAAAAATTTGAGATAACCACCTTGGGTACCTCAACCAACTTGAAACCCTCATGATTGGGAAAATCAAGCTTGGTATACTCATGGACATCAACAACCATGGGCTGGTCAAGGAAATCCTTATGCTTGGTCATAACCTAGATGGAACCCTAGTAATTATTCTCAAGGAAGAACATATCCAAATCAAAATCAACAGACCATCATGGGATTTCCTGCACAAAATTTATAAACTGAGAATATAGTCCAAACGCAAATGTCAGCACAGCCAGTAGAAAATCCAAGAAACAAATAAACAACTCTCGTTTATGGAATAGAACCAGAAAAATTAGTTGATTAACATGCTATGGATTGTAAGGATATTCAAACTAGATCTAGGAAAATCATTAATAGTCCACCCCTTATAATCATTGAAATGACAGAAGAAAATGAAATCCCTAGTACTGTTGTTCCAAAAGAGGATATAGAAATAAAAGAAAAGGATCCCGATAACAACACTACTGAGACTCCATTTCGAGAGAGATTCAAAGAAGCTATAGAAATCAAGGAGTCTGAATTGGTACAAGAACTAAGGAAATTGAATATTGAAATACCACTATTACAAGAAATTAAAGACATTCCAGAATTGAACAAATTAATCAAAATGTTATGTATGAAAAATCTTGGAAGGAAGAAACAATACCCCAAGACTATCAAAGTAGATGGGAAACTTGTTGATTTATTAGTAGGAAAAATTTTACTTCCCAAATACGGAGATCCTAGAAGTCCTATTATTTCTGTCTCTATAGGAAATAAGGATGTACATAATGTTTTGGTAGAATTGGGAGCGGTTATCAATGTAATGATAGTGGATACTCTGAAAACATTACCATTAATGGGTAGACAACCTACCAATACCATATTGAAGATGGAAGACCAGTCTATAGCAAAACCTGAAGGAATTATTGAAGACATGGTGGTTATGGTGGAGTCATGGGAATATCCAGTTGACTTCCTTATACTGCAGCCAAAGGTAAAACATTTCGTTATCTCATTATTTTGGGTAGACCATGGTTAGCTATAGTTGTTGCTTTAATATATTGCAGGTCAGGTGATTTGACAATCTTGAATGGTAAGAACTCTAAACAAATTTCCTTATATCCTACTACATGATCTTTTACTAACAATCATGAACAATTCTGGGTTGATTCTCCTGAAAATAATAAGCAAAATTTGTCTTCTTTGGCTATGATCACATTGTAGGATCATGTAAGAGAAGTAGAAGAGGTGATTAATCGACCATTGGATGAGAACTTGCTATCTAGAAGCAATCAGAAACAGTTCCAGAACCCGTGAAATCAGTTCTAGAACCCACAAACTTAGTTCTGGAAAATGTGGCTATAGTTCCAAAACCACCACATTTAGTTCCAAAACCAAGACAATAGCAGTTCTCTTTGATTGAAAATGATTTCACTCCAGAGGAAAAAGATTTCTCATGGGGAGAGGATGAATCAGTAGCTTCAGTTTCAAGTACATTACCAAGTGGTGAATAATTTCTAGAAAGTAGCAGTGACGAAGAATTTGTCCTGTAAAGAGATAAGTATCATAATTCTCATTACTGTCCTTTTTTTAGTATTCTGTCTCAAGGAACTTTTGGAGATGTTACTACATACCAAATTTTGTTATCACAACCATGTCCATTAAATACTTTAATGAAACCCTTCCCACAAATCAGTTCATCACATATTGGAACCAAGCATGTTGAAATTCAACCGGGTAAAACTTTAAACATTAACAGCTTGTTGAAGGATGATGAAGAAGCTAAATTGTTTCATGTTCTAAAAAATCATACTAAAGCTTTTTCTTGGGATTACAAAGACATGAAGGGGATTCATCCAAGTATCTACACTCATCACATCTATATTGAAAACATTAAACCAGTTAGGCAGCCTAAAAGAAGGATTAACCCAACTTTAAGGGATATAGTCAAACAAAAAATAAAAAAACTATTACAAGTAGGTTTCATCTACCCTATCTCAAATAGCTAGTGGGTATCTCCTCTTGTAATTGTTCCAAAAAAGAATAAAAAATGGAGAATATGTGTTGACTATAGGGAACTAAACAAAGCCACAATGAGATATTATTTTCCCTTACCATTCATAGATCAAGTCCTAGATAACCTTTCAGGTAAACAATACTTTTTTTTCTTGGAAGGATTTAGTGGGTATAATCAGATCAGAGTTGCTACTGAAGATCAAGATAAAACTACATTTACATTTCCATGGGGAACCTTTTCCTATAGGGTGTTACCATTTGGTTTATGTAATGCTCCTACAACTTTCCAGAGATTTGTACTTACAATCTTTGTTGATCTAACAAATGATTGTGTTGAGGTATATATGGATGACTTCACTATACATAGAGATACATTTGAAGATACTTTGAGAACTTTAGACAGAGTGTTAACAAGATGTGAACAACACGACCTGTATTTTAGTGATGAAAATTGTTTGATGATGGTGGATGAGGGGATTGTATTAGGACACCATATTTCAAAAAGAGGAATTCAAGTGGATCAAAACAAAATAAGGATCATTTCAGATTTACCTATTCATCAGACCCCCACAGATATCAAATCATTTTTAGGGAATGTTGGGTACTATAGGTGCTTTATAAAATATTTCAGTAAAAAAATTTCCCCCGTGTTTAATTTGCTAACCAAGGAATGTGATTTTCTTTGGGATGAAAAGTGTCAGCATGCTTTTGAAGAAATTAAAGAGAAATTAATCAGTGCCCCCAATATTGAGAGGACCTAATTGGGAAAATCCATTTCATATCCAAACATATGCCTCAAATTATTCCATTGGTGCAGTATTGGGACAGAAAGATGAGGAAGGAAATATGTATGCCATTTATTATCTTAGCAAGAATATTACTCCCACTGAAAAGAATTACACCACCACCGAAAAAAAATTTCTTGCTGTGATTTATGCAATCAATAAATTCAAACATTACATTACATGGTACAAGATATTTGTACACACAGATCATTCAACAATTAAGTATTTAATGAACAAACCAGTGGTTGGAGGAAGAATAATTAGATGGTTATTACTTTTGTAAGAATTTGATATTACCATTGTGGACAATCTAGGTAAATCTAATGTGGTAGCTATTTTTTTGTCAAGACTAACCACCACAAGGGAGAAAGATCTAGTCAAAGATAAATTTACAGATGAACAACTATTTACAATCTCAGTAAGTACACCATGGTTTGCTGATATGGTAAATTTTCATGTAATAGGGAATTTTCCTCCTTCTTTCACTAAGAAACAAATAAATAAGTTAATTAAAACTATTGTACAATTCAGATGGTTAAATGGAATGATATTTAAGTGTGGTCCTGATTTTTTCTTACGCAGGTGTGTAAGAGAGGATGAAATATTTTACATCCTCAGAGCATGTCATGATGAACCAAGTGGAGGACACTATTCAATGAAAATAACAGCTCATAAGATACTTGGCACTGGTTATTATTGGCCATCTATGTACAAGGATTTGAAGGGATATATCAAGAGGTGTGATCCTTGTCAAAGGATGGGACAACCAACTTTCACCAATGAAATGACTCTTCATCCTCAAGTTGTGGTTGAACCATTTGAGAGATGGGGATTGGATTTTATTGGTCCCTTTAATCCTCCTTCACAAGGGAAGGAATATATTTTTGTATGTACTGGCTATGTGACAAAATGGGCAGAAGTGCAGGTATTGACAAATGCCACTAAAGAAGTAGTTGTTGATTTCCTTTGGAACAAAATTATGATAAAGTTTAGAGCACCAAGGAGCATAGTTTCAGATCAGGGACCACAATTCATGTCTAATATGATCCTAGATTTCACAAGGTATTACCAAAATCAATCATAGGAAGTCATCTCCTTACCACCCACAGTCAAATGGACAAGATGAAGTAACAAACAAATAATTAGAGAACATCCTTACCAAAACAGTTGAAGCTGGGAGAAAAGATTGGGTAAAGAGACTACCTAAAGCTGTTTGGGATTATAATACAACTTGGAAAACTACAATAGAGTTTTCACCATATGAATTATTTTATGGGAAGAATCCCTTGTTTCTAATAGATTTTGAACTTCAGACATTAAGGACACTAGTAAAGGTGGGAATTGAGTTTAATGCAGCTCAAAAAGAAAGAATCCTTCAATTCAATGAGTTGGGTGAATTAACGTTGGAAGCACTTCAGTAGACAGAGATAATTCAAGAGAAAAGGAAGCAATGACATTACACACATATCAAGAAAAGGAAATTCAAAGTAGGAGACTGAGCATTGCTATTCAATTCTAAGTACCAACAATTCAAGGGAAAATTAAGAACTAAATGGTTGGAACCCTATTAGATTGAGTAGATATTTGAAAATGGTTCTATTCAGTTACTTCCCATTGATGGTAGTAGTAGAACACTCTTGGTCAATGGACATAAGCTAAAAATCTATAGGAAGCCTCCCACTAAGGATGAATTCTTGAGGAAGATTGAAGCAGACAAAGAATTTGATCATATGGAAGAACCCAGTTCTTCCAAAATGATCAAATAACCAGATGATAGATCCATAATAAAGGGAAGAATATGAAAATTAGCAAATGACATTTTCTTCCCCAAAAAATAAAAATAAAAAATAAATTCTCTCAAAGATCAATTGAAAACTAGAAAATGGCGGTTGACCTCTTTTTAGCTAGTTCAAATAAAAGGGAATTCTTTTGAATTCCAGTTGTCTTATCTAATCATGTTTTGTTCCACTTGTAGGAATGACAAGTCATCATAACAAAAGGATTACATCATTAAGGACAATAATTATATCTTTTAACTTATTTAGGGTTGAATTAAATGTTTGCATGTGTGATTTGACTTAATTTAAAAGTAGGTATGATGAGTCATCTATTTATACATTATGATTACAAGTGTGTAATCATGAAGATGATTTGGATGGAATAAATGGTGGCATGGTTATCATTAATAATCATTAGTGCAAAACTCAAGTGAAATAAGTTGCAGAGATATTTTGAGGAAGGAGCATCAAATTAAGTTTTGTTCTGCAACAAAGAACAGAGAATTTAGCAGCTAATAATAGAGGTTCCATAGCTAAAAACAAAGCTTCTGTAGCCAAATTCATCGGTTCCATAGCTAAGCAAGAGGGCCTGTAACCAATTTACACAAAATCAAAAGAGACAGAACTTGAGCCAATATGGGGATTAAGAAGAAATCAGAACCAGAGGATGATTCCTAGCTTCTCGCAGATGAAGAAGTGATTGTTAGTGTAAATCTACAACACCCCCTAAATGACCTACAGATCTGTAGTTCAGAATTAGGTCATTTAGTGTGATTGTAAAATATTGAATTTTCTCCAAGGTGAGAAAACTCTCCAAATTGAAGTTGGTTCTTACTCCTCTATCTAGGTGTATGCATGAATAATTCAGAGTTTTAATGCTAGATCCTACTCTAAATTCCAAGGAGACAAAGATAAAGGATGCAAAAAAGAAAACAAAACTAAGTAAAAATGGTGATACACCAAAGGAGTGATGAACTTCTATCTTGCAAATAAACAAAAATCAAAGAGATGTAATACCAAGCATGCACAAATTGCCAGAATGTAATGAAAGACCACAAAAACAATAATATACACATGAGAGGATTGAAAAATCATTCACAAAATATGCATTACCATTCCTAAATTTGATACAATGCATTACACTGGCAGAAAGGAAAAAAATGTGTCACAGGTTCCATGGAAGGTCTGAAATTCCTCAAATTCACGTGTCAAGGGGAAGAGGGGAGTCTGTAAGAACAAAACGTCCAACCCTTTACAAATGAGCCAAATCTGGCTTTTAACGATGAAGAATAGATTTCAAGAAGGAGAAAAGTGGGAAAGTTTAAATGAAGGTATAACCACCAAAAATATTCATCAAAATGGCATGGGTACCCTTATAACTTCATTATGGAGAAGAATGGAATCCATACTGCATTAAAGTTGGTGGTTGAATGTCGGTTCTGCTCTCTTTCCCCTGCCAAAGTTGTTTCTTCATTTTTCTCCCACAAGATCCCACTAGAAAACAAAATTGAATGTTCCATCATGTATAGGACTTTAATAGCTTTCCAATGACACCAAGAATGCAAAATTTTGAGCTCTTGATCAAAAGTTATGCCCCTATGAAGATTTAGGGCAATTTAGGGCAAAAATTGAATTGTGGGGCTAAAACTTGAAAATTTTATCCCTTTTTGAATTTGGGAAAATTTCCCAAAAATTCCCCATGCTCCGCTACTCTGCTGCCACATATTGGCGCATGGTTCAACCACAGGCTTTAAAACACATTTTCCCTTTGTGCCACCAAGGGAAAATTTTCCAACAGTCCTCCGCCGGCCCGACCTCCGTGCTAATGTGAACATGTGGCAACCCTTCATCGACTGGCGAAGGCACGCTTCAACATTCACCTTTGATGCCTTTTGCAATTTTGGAAAAATTTCAAAAATACTTCCACCACCCCGACTCCCGCTGTTGGATAGGACACGTGGCGCGACCTCGTTGCTTGACGGGATTTTCCCTCCATTTTCTCCTTCGCGGGCCTGTGGGCTAGTTTTCCTCTTTCTGCCCTTTTCCCACTTTGGTGAATTTTTCAACTCGCTCCACTACCCCGACCTCCACCACCATGTGGCACCATTTCATTGGCCACTGGCCTACCTAGGGAAATTTTCCTCAAAAAACTCCACCGAGCCATAACTTGAAAATTAAATTACAAGGAGTTAGGAGGAAAATTTTACCTTTCTGGAAAGGGGAAGAAAAATCATATCTAATGAAGCCATTTCTAGAAAATTTTGAGTGCCTAAAATGTGTAAAAATCTAACTGAGGCACAAGGAAGGAAAGAATGAGAACAAGTTAGCCAAAA
The DNA here is from genome assembly GCA_019776745.2 of Taxus chinensis. Taxonomy (NCBI): domain Eukaryota; kingdom Viridiplantae; phylum Streptophyta; class Pinopsida; order Cupressales; family Taxaceae; genus Taxus; species Taxus chinensis. The sequence goes on along the minus strand of CM034147.1, from coordinate 661,039,920 downwards.
TAAGCAAGGGGCTTATTTTTTATAACAATTTTGGCGACTCAGAGGGGTCATCTACCTACTGGATGAAGTGACCAGCTACCTGAACCAATCCATTGGGAAATGGAATCATAAACTTAATTGTTTGTTACTCTCAACTCATTAGAAAATCCCTAGAATGAATATTGTGAGAGTAGAACATCACTTTAATCTGGAACATAGCCTGTAAAAGATGCATCTTTGGGGCAACAAAACCTGTGTCAAAGCACTTAGGGAAATGTAAATCTAAGCTACAACAAAAAAATGTGCATAATCACTTGAAGGAATGAAAAATCTAAGCTAATATGTAAAAGGTGAGAAGTTTACCTTCTAATAGCAATACTTTAGATGGATTCCATTAACTGGAATCTGCATTTCTTCACCATCTAATGTAGACAATTGGAAGGCATTATTGTTCTTGCATTTTTTGACCATGTAGTGGCCACTCCAAATGGCATCAAACTTTGAATGCCTTCCTGGCTTTGCTCGACATGTATCCCATTTCAACACTAAATCTCTAACTTGGAAGGTTCTAGCCTTATCTTTCCTATCAGATCTTCTCTTGATCAAAGCTTGGTCCTTCTCCATTGTTTGGGTTGCATGCTCTTTGATTTCTTGGAGTTCCATCAATTCTACATATCTAACCTCCATGTGATCAAACTCCAACAATTCCAATTGCTTCATGAGTTCTAATGTTGGAAACTCAAGTGACATAGGCAAGACTGCCTCTTTCCCATTAACAAGTCTAAATGGAGAGTTACCTGTGGACCTTTTGGGAGTTATCCTATCAGCCCATAGAGATGATTTGAGCTTAGTGTGCCAAGTCCTATGATTTTCATCAAGAGTCCTCTTGATGATCCTTAATAGATTCTTTTTAGTAGACTCAGCTTGGCCATTACCTTAGAGGTAATAATTTGATGAAGTGCTCAAATAGATCCCATTTCTAACAGCCCATTCAGTGACTCTTGATCCTATGAATGCCAATACATTATTTGATATTATAGTGGCAGGTATACCAAATCTGGTTGTTATCCCCTCATAGAAATCTAGAATGCTAGATTCATTTTCCTCTTTGAGTGCCACTGCCTTAGTCCATTTGGTGAAGTAGTCTGTTGCTATTAGAATCCATTTGTGCCCTTGGCTTGAGTTTGGATTAATGACTCCAATGAAGTCCAAAACCCATTGCATGAATGGCTAGTCAACTGAGATTGGGTGCAATGGAAGTGTTGTTAATCTCTCTTTTCCTATAAAGAATGCACAATTATTGCACCTATTGATCCATGCATAACAATCACTAAACACCTTGGGCCAATAATAGCCAACCTTCATGATCTTGAGAGATGTCACTCTTTGAGCAAAATGACCCCCAGCTGATCCACCATGGAATTCTTCTAACATTCTCTCAATCTGATTTGTCTCAATGCAGCTCAGCAACACTCCATTAATATCCCTTTTGAACAAGACAACATCAACAACTGCATATGGAATAGCCTGCAATCTGAAGTGTCTTCTTTTGGATCTTCTCATCTCTGAAGGGCATAGGCCTATTTGTAAGAAGTGCATTATGTCTTGGGTCCAGCAAGGAGTGAGCATACCACCATTTCCTTCTTGAACATCTCTTTGTTCTTGGCTATCTTGCAGCACCAAAACAACATTCTTCTCTTTACTTGATTTAATTGGATGACTCAAGGATAATTTCTCACATAATCCCTTTCCTCAGACCATCTTGGTGACTTTGATCTTGATTTCATACTCCATAACATGAGTAATCCACCTCACACATTTTTCATTTAGATCTTTGTTGAGGAGGAAGTCTTTAACTCCCACATGAGAAACCACTGGTTGAACCTTGTTGTTTGAAACCATATTCTTAAATTTCATCAAGCTGTTAATCACTGCAAGAACATGATTCTCAATGAAGGAATACCTTACCTCATAATCCTCCAAGCTTTGACTATAGAAGGTAATTGGCTGCTCTACATTTTCTTCATTTTGTTGTACTCAAATTGCAGAAATTGTATCATCACTGTCAAATGCATAAAGGATGAAATATTTGGAGAAATATGGGTTAATGAGAGTTGGATCTTGTGAGATAGCTTCTTTTATTACCTCAAAACTTTCCTTACCCTCAACTTTCCATTTGAATGCCATACTTTTCTTCAACATCATAGTTATTGGCTTGACAAGGGCTGCAAATTTTGGAACAAACCTTCAAACAAAATTGATTCTTCCCAATAAAATTTGAAGAGCCTTCCTATGTCTTGGCAATGGCATTTCTCTTATTTCTTCAACCCTCTTTGGATCAATTGCTAACCCCTCTTTGGAAACAATGTGGACTAGGAGCTTTCCTTCATGAGCTAGAAAAATACATTTTTTGGAATTCAAGGGTACCCCAAATCTCCTACACCTTTGGAACACTTGTCTCAAATGAAAGAAATGGTCTACTGCACTTTTAGAAAATACAATGATATCATCTACGTATATCAACACTATTTTTTTGATCAATCCATTGAATGCCATATCCATTTCCCTTTGGAAAGTGGCTCCAGCGTTAGACAACCCAAATGGAATTTTTCTGTATGCATAAGTTCCCCATTTGGTGGTGAAGGCTGTTTTGAACTGATCATCTTCCTTTACCATGATCTGATTATACCCTGAATAACCATCTAGCAATTAAAACCTCTCAGAGCCAGCAATTACTTACAAAATCTACTCCATATAAGGAAGTGGGTAATTATCCTTGAGGGATGCTCTATTCAAATCTCTAAATTCTACACACAATATGATTTCTCCACTCTTCTTTGTGACTAGAACCAATTTTGCAACCCAGCTTGAATGTTTGATGGGGAATATGATACTTTCCTCTATTAACTTATTCAATTCCTTCTTCATGAGAAGCTCAATGTGTGGATTGACAGGTCGTTGTTTTTTCCTGATGGGCTTAGCACTTAGATCTAGTTCAATTGTGTATTGAGATAGCTTGGGATTGAAACCTCTCAAGTCCTCATAGCTCCAAGAAAATACATTTGGGAACTCTTGGGAAAGTTGCATGAACTCATACCTTTCTTGCTCGGTTGCCACTTTACCAATCTGAAGTGACTTTCCTTCTCCAATTGAGATGGGCTCTAAATCTTCTCCCTTAACTTAGATATTTTCTTTCTCCTTCCTAAGTTGATCATTAGGATTGAAAATAGACTCCAAAGTCACAAGTCCTTTTGGTATTTTATTGGTTCTCAGCTATACCACTTGATCACCATACTATTATTCTAAATTTTCTTGATTTTTGGCTGAGAACTCATCTTCTTCTTATAAGAAATTGATGATTTGTTGGTCACTCTCAAACACTTGACAACTTACATTATTGTCTGGCACTGATGGCCTCACAATCACATGGATGTTTGGTTGTGTTTTATCTATTTTGATACTCTCCACAACCTCAAAAGTTTCTCTAACTGTTGCAATCCTATCAATAGCTTGGTTCTCTTTCCTAGGGATGGAGTTGATGCCAAATCCCTCAAAATCCTCAATGAGGTCCCACACCATATTCTTATAACTCTTCAATACGTCATTTTTGTTAGCATGTTGTCCTTTAACTTGATTAAAAATTAGTTTCATATTCAGCAGTGTTGTTAGAACATGCAAACTGAAATCTAAAAGTTGAATAATACTTAATGTCTTAAGGTGAAACAAGCATAGCTCCTCCTCCTACACATTTTCTACTTCTTGATCCATTAAATAACAACTGCCATACCTCATTATTATCTTTATGGTCTAGCTTGGTGATGTTAAGAAGAGACTGATTTTCTTCATGCATGTAATAGACTCCTAGTTTAGATCCCTCTATTTCCTTGTAGGGATCAAAAGCATGTATCTTTCTTGCCCATTCATCAAGGGTAAAATTTGGAATGCTTCCAACTTTGGTGTCAACTTCATGTGTGTTTGGATAATCCTCTTGATCGAATGTTGAACAGTTGGCATTGATTGGGCTTAGAGTATGAGGCTTAATGTGAATTTTTGCAATAGGTTTAGACCTGATTGTGGCCTTGGCTCCATACCTTGTGCTAAACAACATGTGTGACCAATCAAAAAATAATTAGCCTCTAATTTTAGCTATGAAATCCCTTGACAAACATATGGAAAAAAGTGATGGCAAATATATCACCGACACATTTTACAAAATAGTGACATTGGGGCATGCATGCAAAGTGAGGATCAAATATTTAATTACCCTGACTGTGGCTACTACTATCCCATCTAATTGCACCACCCCCTTGGAAATGAGTTCATATTGGAGGCCTAGCTGATCAAATATTTTCTTGGTCATCACAGAACTACTTGCCCCATAATCAATCATACAATCATGTACTAGTTTATCCCCAATGATCAATGAAACATAGAATGGAGGGGGCTTCAAAACTTTACCTTACCATCCTCCAAGATTTCCCTTAGGAAAAGTAGCATTTGTGAGTACCTCCTCTTGCATGTGAGCTTGTTGATTTGAGGTTGACCAATTCTTCATGGCAACTTGTATTAAATCCCTTTGTCCTAGGATGGATAGTGACTCCCACATAGATATGTTCACATTGGTCTTCTTCATTTGTTCAATGATGTTAAATGGGGATGAACCATATCTTTGCTGCCCTTTAGAAAGTAAATTCTTTTCTTGTACATGGGCTATAACAACTAGCATTTGAGCTGGTCTAGAAGGTGGCTTGGGCTGTCCTTGCACATTTGGAACTGCATTTTACTTGCCAACACCTTTTGGAGTGATGGAAGGTTGTGAATCACTGGGATCTAGTGACTTCCCTTCACTAATATTCCTCTTCTTTGACATTTTTTCAGCTACTACACTCTGAGAAGTTGTTTGATTCATACCACAAAAATCTTCAACATGCCAATTCAAAATCATAGTCACATTTGGAGTTGTATCTTATTGAGATGTCCCTTGTTGTTGGTTTGTTTCTTGACTCACTTCACTCTCTATGCCAGTTGTTTTCACCATCAAAGCTTGGATCAAAGCACCATTGAAGCACATAGACTAGTTGTGAGGTTCATTGCATGGGAAACAAAAATTATACTCTTGAGCTATATTATTTTACACTAGCACTAAGGCTTTAGATGTAGAAGCAACATTGGGATTATAGGGCTGAAATGGTCTATTGGTAGGAGGCCTTACTTGATTTTGATTTGCAGTTGGATTGGGTTGCCTATTAGGCTAATATGGTTGTTTATTAGGCTGAGTTTGAGACTGATAAGAAGGCCTAAAACTTTGAGCTTGCTATCTCTTGAGTGTAACGAGCTCAATGCCTAATTTTTTTAATTGTTTCATAACTTCTTGAAGCTCAATTGAGGCACTAGAGGATGAAGCAGAAGTTTCATTTGAACTCTGATTTCTAGGAGTGGGAATAGGAGCTAAGGTAGGTGCTTGACTAGTACTTGGGATTTCCAAGACTAGATATAAGGGCATATGAGTCCTAGGTGCAAGTTTACCAACTTGGATCAAACAATTCTCATCCCTAATGGCGATGCTATAAGTTGTAGGTATAGTTGCACCTCCCATGGATTGGATTAACATAGAAATGTCATAATTTAAAGCCTTCAGAAAGTATAAGAAACCACCTTGATCTGTTGGCCTCACTATCAATGGGATCCTATCCCATGTTCTTTGAAATCTTAAATTGAAGTCTGTTAGCTACTCATTGGGAGCTCTCTTGATAATTGTCAGTTGCTCCAATAGAGACACGTTGGGAGCTCTCTTGAAACTAGTTATGGAGAGCTATGCACAACCGGTTCCAATTTTAGATAGAGCCTACCTCAAGGCTCCTGTACCATTGCAAGGCTTTCCCTTTGAATTAGGATGCCAATAATTTGATAGTAATTTACATCTCAACAATCTCATGGATTACACAAACATTAGCAATGTCTTTGACATGATCACCAGGAGTGGTCTGATTTTCCCCAATAAAGTATGGGATATTCTTCAATGTTACAATTGGAACAAGGTTTTGTGCATTGAGAGCAAGTGGGCTACTACCAGTAAATTTGACATAAGGATTGGGTTGTGCCATTATGATTTTCCTGAGAACCCTTATTGATTGGGTGAAAGGTCTACCAGGTGGAGGAGTCGATAGAGTTCTGTTTGGTGGAGATGGACACTTTTGAATCCTTCTTCCCCTCTCTCTTATTTATGGGGATAATTGCATATAATCAAAAAATCCCTCTTCTCTAGCCTTTGACCTTGTTTAGAGTATTCTAATGAATCTTCAGACCTGGACTATTAAAACTAGTTGATTCTATCCTTTTGGAGTCGCCAGATGTGCAAATCAGGGCTTTTTTAAGCAAGAAACTTACAACAAATACACATCAACTTTGTTGTAATGAAGATGAAGACCTCTAAGGTCCAACTGAGCATGCCAAAACTATTATTTCAAATCTACAGCACCCCCTAAATGACCTCCAGATATGTAGTTCAGAATTGGGTCATTTAGTGTGATTGCACAACATTAAATTTTCTCCAAGGTGTGGGACCTTGCAAGGTGAGAAAAATCTCCAAATTGAAGCTAGTTCTTACTCCTCTATCTAGGTTTATGCATGAATTTTATAGAGGTTTAATGCTAGATCCTACTCTAAATTCCAAGGAGACATAGATAAAGGATGCAAAAAAGAAAACAAAACTAAGTAAAAATGGTGATACACCAAAGGAGTGATGAAATTTTGTCTTGTAAATAAACAAAAATCATAGAGATGTAACACCAAGCATGCACATATTGCCATAATGTAATGAAATACCAAAAAAGAAATAATATACACATGAGAGGATTGAAAAATCATTCACAAAACATGCATTACCATTCCCAAATTTGATACAATGCATTACACTAGTAGAAAGGCAAAAAACATGTCACAGGTTCCATGGAAGGTCTGAAACTCCTCACATTCACATGCCAAGGGGAAGAGGGGATTCTGCAAGAACAAAACGTCCAACCCTTTACAAATGAGCCAAATCAGGCTTTTAACAATGAAAAATAGAGTCCAAGAAGGAGAAACGCGGGAAAGTCGAAATGAATGTTCAACCACTGACAAGATTCATCAAAATGGCATGAGTACCCTTAAAAGTTCATTCCCCAAGATTTTTGACCATGCTAGAGAAGAATGGAAGCCATACTACATTAAAACTGGTGGTTGAACGTCACTTTTATTCTTCTTCCCGTGCTAAAGGCATTTTTTCATTTTTCTCCCACTATATTCCACCAAAAAATGAACTTGAAGATTACATCATGTAAAGGACTTCAATAGCTTTCCAATGACACCAAGAACGCAAAAATATGAGCATTGGATCAAAAGTTATGCCCCTCTAAAGATTTAGGGCAAAAATGGCAATTTAGGGCAAAAATCAGATTGGGAGGCCAAAACTTGAAAATTTTACCCCTTTTTGAATTTGGGAAAATTTCCCAAAAATTCCTCACACTCCGCTGCTCTCCTACCACGTGTCAGCGCATGGTTTGACCGCGGGCTTTAAAACACATTTTCCCTTTACGCCGCCAAGGGAAAATTTCCCAACAATCCTCCGCTGGCCTGAGCTCCATGCTGATGTGGACACGTGGCAACCCTTCATCATTTGGAGAAGGTACGCTTCAACATTCACCTTTGACGCCTATTGCAATTTTTGCAAAATTTCAGGAATACTTCCGCCACCCCGACTCCCACTGCTGGATAAGACACGTGGCACTACCTCATTGCTCGGTGGGATTTTCCCTCCATTTTCTCCTTTGCGGGCCCGCGAGCTAGTTTTTCCCTTTGTACCCTTTGCCCACTTTAGTGAATTTTTCAAACTCACTCTACTGCCCTGACCTCCGCCGCCATGTGGCATCATTTCATTGGCCGCGGGCTTGCCTGGGGAAATTTTCCCCAAAAAACTTTGCCAAGCCATAACTTTAAAATTACAAGGAGTTTGGAGGAAAATTTTACCTTTCTAGAAAGGGGAAGAAAAATCCTATCTGATGAAGCCATTTCCAAAAAAATTTGAGTGCCTGAAATGTGTAAAAATAATGATTGATGCACAAGGAAGGGAAAAATGAAGACAAGATAGCCAAAATAAGTAGGGGGCTTATTTTGGAGAACAGTGACATCCATCTTTGAGCATGCAGGATGGCTAGAGATCCTAAAGAAATTTTCAAGGCATAATGATGAATTAGTAAGAGAATTCTTCATAAACCTAGAACAATCCAAGACAAAGGTGAGAAATATTTTTATTCCATTTTCTGTAAATACTGTAAGTAACATGTCTGGAGTACCAATTGTGCGTGTCCCACAACCTGCCAAAGGGACTTTGAAAGAACTAGTTGAAGTCTTACTACAAGAAGGAGAAACTAAACCCCAGTACATCCACAATACAAAGAAAATCATAAAAGGGGTCTGAAGGGCCAGTTTTCCCAAACCCTTTAACATGGTATCGTTTTAGATAGTGAAATATTTAACCTATGATGGTCAATTTGGGTATGTGGGAAAAGAAGTCCTAAAAATGCTCATATATATGAAGTATGGAGCCACAAAACCTGAGTACATAATAAACCTTCCAGGGTTTCTTTTTTATTCTATCTAGACCATGGCTCAAAGGTATTCCTGGGGTGTTGGGACAATCAAGCATCACGGTCTAATTCATTTAATATGTCAGCACCATTTTCTGTCAAAGAAGAATGGAGAAGAAATTTGGGACAAGTTTCTTGGAAAGTTCAAGAAAAATCCTAAAATTATCATAAGGACAATTCCAGACCCATTATCTCCTTCAACTAATCTATAAATTTATGCGCTTGCAGAAGGAAAGAGGGAAATGGAAAGAGAAAATATACCAAAAAGAATAAGGTCGTTGAGAAAGATCAAAACATTAGAGCCTTCTGTACTTGTGATGGAAATTCCTTCTTCTACAGTAGCTTCAAGGGAGCCAATATCTGTCTCTGATGGTGATAGATCACCCATGCAAGAGCAAGAAAGAATAGTAAGAAGAAGCTCTAGAAGGAAATCCACCACTGGGCATGTTGAAATTCCCCAGAGAAGAAAAATTTATAAGAGGTCAAGGGAAACCCTAGAGGGAAGGAGTGAGAAAGAAAGGATGGAAAATGAAGCTGTTGATATTTTAGGCAGCATGACCATGACTCCTCCTGAGCCAAGTCAACCTGAAATGGACAGAGGAGAAGAAATATTTAAAGAGTAGGATTTTCAGGAATTGGTTGAATCATCAGCATTGCCACATGAAGAAGAGTTGGCATCCTGAAGAAGAAAAGGAAAATTTCCCTTAATAGAGGAAGAATGCCCAAATCCTCAAGTAATTTTAGAGGAAGAAGAAAGACATCAAGTTAAACAGGCTTTGTTCTTATCTAGAGAAGAGCTCATTATTAGAGAAAAAGATGAGGAATTGGATTTCCTAAAACTCAAATTGTAACAAAGGGAAATGCTCATTGGAGAGCTAACAACTCAGCTTGCAGCTAGGACTGAGGAATTATCAGTAACCAAGAAACAATTGATAGAAAAAGAGGAAGAATTTTAGACTTCCAAAAAATAGAGGGTTGTGTCCACATTCTTTACACAAACTGAGTTAACCTATTTTCCACTCAAACAGCTACGGAATGACACTTGCAGGAAACTCAGAGAAGCCAAAAAATCAAATGAATAATTAAAGAACAAGATGGAAGAAGAGAATAAGGCAAGAAAAGAATGGGAAGAAAATTTTTATAAGGAGGAAGGAAATAAATATAAATGTCTTGCAAAAATTCATATGGCTTGTATTATGAGTGAAAAATTGCTTACCTGCAGGAGGCCCTCTCCTGCATATAATGTGGTTTTAGAATATCAATTCATTCATTGGCAACTGTCAAGGATTACATGTGGGCTTCTACATGAGCTAAAATATGAATATGAATTCATGGTAGCTTACTCTATATCCAGTCTTAAGCAGAAAAATATTTTGTGTGAATTTTATCTTTGTCATTTTATGCTAGAGAAAAACAAAGGATTTATGATCAATTTGTATGTGGGGGAGAGCCAACTCAATGCATTTATCTCTATTCTACAAAACCAAATTACATGGAAGGAAAGGGAATCTGAATTTTTATTGAAAGCTAGCTCAACAGGTCTTTGTATGAGAGCTCATGATGGTAAACCTTCTACCTTCCTCCCACATTTCAGAATGCATGCCTTTGATGAGAGATTCAAAACACATTATCTTGCCATTTTACAAAAGAGTATTGATTCCTTCACCTCCTATGAGGAGGAAAAGTTTGAAGATATTTATGAAGGATGCTCAAAGAGGTGGGAACTTCTTACTGTTTCCTTGAGAAGAAGGGAAGTAATTTCCCCTACAAATCTGATCTGGAGTCTAGAAAGGGAAAAATCCTTATGCACAATAATTCCCCAAGTCAATGAAACCTATGGGAAAATATGGATGGGAATGCAAACAAGGCCCCTTTTACTTCTCACCCCCATGTATCCTTGGGAAAATAGAGAACCTCAAGATCCTACTGAATTTGAAGAGTGGGAGAGGAAAATAGAAGGAGTAGGGTATAGTACATCTAATTTCAAACATTGGAAAATCCAGTTTCATCTATTTTATCTGAGAAATCAAATGGAATGCACAACATATATCCCCACTTTTGAACAATGAAGTTTGTAAAGGGACTTACAAATAAGTAAGGGGGAAATGATGAGGCCAGAATATGTCTGATTAATGTAGAATATGTGATCTCATATTACTCTCCTTTTTATTAAGTTTGATTGCATTTTGTGACTTTTAGTTGATCTAATATGAGTTAGAATGTAATTATTTGTCTTTTGATTGATTTTGATTCTAATGTTAAAATCTCTATAATTCCTGATGAAGAGTGTGTTTGAAATTTTGTTTTGTAATAAAGAAGGTCTAATCAGTTGAGGAAATGAAGTAGGAAGCATTCAGTATGTTTTTGGTAACATCTATTCCCACACAGCTTAGTTCCAGAACATCCAAGCTAGTTCTGGAACTCCATCACACACTCATCATTAGTTCCAGAACTCTAGTATTTATTTCTGGAATTTTCAGACTTAGTTCCAGAACTCCTAGGTATAGCTCCGAAACTCTCATGGTGTTGATCTTTAACGATTTCCTATGGTTCTGGAACTTCTCTAAAGTTCTGGAACTGATGGGAGTCTGGAGATTTTGTATCTATGACCCTTTTTATCAGGAAAGGATGAGAATATTTCTGAACACAAATCTAGGGAGAGTTATCTTACAACTATCTGATCAACCACAATCTGACTTAGCATCTATTCTAGGCATGATTTGATTTCATCAAAATCATTGAGACAACTGTGATTGTAACTTGTATATAAAAGTAGACCTGTAATAGATAGAGAGGATATAGAATATGATATGAGATATATATAGAATAGAGAAGAGAAATATAGACTAAGTACTCAGATCCAGTATGTTTTGTAATACCAAATGTTTTATCAATAAAATAGCCATTCTGATTTGAGATAATTATGAGTTATTAAACCCTATTTCGAGGAGGAGCAAGGGCCCACTCCCCCAAGGACTAGGATATTTGTTTATTTGGTATTTATATTTCTTCAGCAAATAGCTTAGATCTGTTAATTCTATATTGGTTTAATTCTTTCAGTTAAAGTTCATTGTATACTTGTTCCTATAGGTGTTTAGATCGATTCTTATATTTCTTGCAATTGTTTTCAAGCATTCTAAACTGAGTGTGTTTAATTCCAAAAGCAAGTGTGTTTACTTTCAGAAGTAAGTGTGTTTATTTCCAACAGCAAGTTTGTTTTCATTCTGCACAGTGTGTTTCCTTTCAGCAAAGTTTTTAGTGTGTTTAATTTTAGCAAGTTTTCATAGTATGATTTAAATAAGGTTTTACTAAGCATTCCTTAAGACATTGAATAGATCCCCCAGAAAATACAAAAATAACTACAATCAACTACTAGATCAATTATATTACTCTTGTTGCATATAGCTTTAGACACACCCCTGATTTGATATGACATCAGCAAGAAGTTGATTGAATGAAGGGAATAACGACACCCATCACATACCACCTTGAGAGGAATCATCACACACCTTGCTTTTTTTACCACGCAATCATCACTGTGAGCTCCAACTATCACCAAGAAGGCACTACCAATCAACCTTCACTGCTCACACTTTTTTCCATCAATGCCACTTGACATCAATGACAAAAAAATGATCAGGATCCAACGGTGTGCGAGTATTAGTAGGATCAATATAAAAATTATGTTATAAGAACTAGAATGATAGAGAGATTAGATAATTTTGAGATGATAACATGGTTACTTAAAGAGATATGATTGAATGTTTCTGCCAATATTTGAAAGTTTTAAAAGTTGCTTGAAAAGTAAGATTTTTTATTTATAATTTTACAAAATGATAATGCTAATGAAAAACAATATGAATTTAATAATGTATAATATGAAAATGCAGGTGACTATTCATAGAAGCATTTGAGGTGAAGTTAATTAACTGATTCACTAAATTATTCACCTTTTAAGGTACAAAGATGATATGAACCAGTCTTATAGTCTTCCATTACTTGGTATGAGCCTAACCATTTGGGTATAAATTTCCTTCCATCACTGACCTTTTTATTGATCCGATTGTCAAGTATCAATGCTAGGTCTCCTACCTATATTTCATGTTCATAAACTTTCTTGTTGTATTGATGACACATTATCTTAGCACAAACCCAGTGATATGTTTCAACACTAAGCCGTGTTTCATCCAAGATTTCTAATTCAAATAATAGCAAATATCAATATGCATCTTTGTCAAGGATGCCTTGTAAAGACACACAAAGATTGGGTAGTTCTACCTCCAACGACAAGACTTCTTTAGTACTAAAGACTAAAGAGAAAGGGGTTACCCCTATAGGTGTTCACACTAACATTTTATAGGACCAAAAGGATGGAAATAACTTTAAGTTCCAATCTCTTTTGTTCTCCTTAACCGTCTTAAGGAGAATGGACTTTAATGTCTTATTCATAGCCTCATCATGTTCATTGATCCGACAATAATAAAAAGAGGATGTGTGATGGCATATTTTAAATTGCATATACAACTCATACACCACTTCATTCTTAAAAGGTGTGCCATTATCTGAAATAATGACTTGTGGGACACCGTACCTACAAACGATTTGATTTAAGATAAAATTGGTAATTATTAATCTAGGTATAGTAGTTAAAGGCATGACCTCAACCCACTTTGTAAAGTATTCTATGGCCGTGATGGTGAATTTATAGACATCCAATGATGAGGGAGAAAATTTCCCTATTAAATGAAGACCCCATGTAGAGAAGGGTCAAGGTTTCACTATTGGTTGTAGAACCTAGGAAAGAATGTGTACTACATGTGAGAATTTTTGGAATTTTTGGCATCTATTCACATACTCTACAACGTCATGCTCAAATGTGGGACAGATGTAGCCCATTCAATGAATTTTATGAGTGTTTGAATGCCCTTAAAAGTGGCCACCATAGACTCCATTGTGGGATTCAAAGATATTTTTATTCACTTCTTCTTCATCAACACATCTCACCAACATGCCATCAAAGGCTCTAAGATAGATAACTTCTTCTACAATTACGTATTTTGCGGCTATGACATGGAGTCATCACCTTTTCTTGTGAACTTTCTCCCTTGGGGTGTGATCGGTTTATGATGTTATTTACAATGTTAGTATACCATGGACATGAAGTGATAGGAGGATTTGTCTCTATACAAAACACACATTCATCAAGGAAATTAAAATCTACTAGATCGTCGCAATCTATGGGATTTTCTGCCAGTTAATCAACAATGATTTTTTCCTTTTATGGACTTTTGGTTGACAAAGGTGAGTTTGAACTCACCCATTAGCGTTATAAATTGATTAACCTTCTTAGACAAGGCATCATGGATCAAGAACATTCACAAATACTCTAATTTGACTATTACCCATGTTTCGTCGTTAAACATGTAATGCATTAACCACTTTGTTACAAAGAAAATTTCAAGGAAATATTTCTCTGGTTGAGTATACTGTGTTTCATAATCAAGAAGAGTGTGGCTAATGAAATAAATGTCCCACTCATGACCATCATCGTCCTCTTATGCTAACATGCACACTATCAATACATCATTGGTTCAAGAATATATAATCAAAGGATGGTCAATTTTTTGCGGCATAAGCATAGGCGGTGACATGAGGAAGAATTTTACTAATTTGAATGCTTTTTGACATTCAAATTTCCACATTTTGCAACATTATTTCTTAAGAAAGTCATTAATAGGATGAAAAAAATGTGTGAGATCAAGGAAAAATCTATGAATTTCCCTAATCTGTCCTAGGAAAGACCTAATACTCAACTTATTTGTTGGGGGATTCATTTCAAATATTGATCTGATATTCATAGGATCTACATTAATGCCTCGAGATGAAATGATGTAACTTAACAACTTACCACTTGTAACTCTAAAAAATACACTTTTCTAGATTTAGGGTTACATCGTATTCAATTAACCATGATAAAATAATGAGAATAACTTAAGGACAATCACCCCATTTCTTAGGGTTTTCCAGAAGATCATCAACATATGTTTCCACAATCTTATGAAAGAGATCATGGAAGATATATGTCATGGCATATTGGTACATGCATCTAGCATTCTTCAGACTAAAAGGCATGATGGTATAGCATAATGTCCCCTTAGGAGTAGTGAATCTGTTCTTGGTCTGGTCCTCCTTGGATATTCTTATCTGATTATAACTAGAAAAGGAATCCATGAGAGACAATAACTCATAACTAGTCGTTGCATCAAAAATGATGTTGATACAAGGCAATGGGAGGTCATCTTTGGGGTAGGATTTGTTAATATATCTTAATTAAATGTAAATTTGTATATTCCCATTATTTTTAAGGACCAAGATGATTTTTGATAGCCACATGGAGTAGTCCACTGGTTTCATGAACGCTACGTGAGGGAGTTTCATTACTTTCTCCTTAACCATCAAATCAACCTTAAGTTTCATGGGTCTTAATTTTTGTTTTATGGGCTTCGCATCAGGTCTGGTATCCAGGTTGTAAACTACCACATAAGGAGGTACACCTATCATTTCCTTGTAACTAAAATAAAAAATCTTTGGAGTCTTCTTTAAGCACTTTTGTGTGCACTTCTACTTCTTCAGGCGTAGCGAATAACCAAGATTTAAAATTCTAGGTTCCTCTTCTATTCTAATGTTAATATCTATGGTTCCATTTATTAAAGAAGCATTACCCTCTTTAAATTCATAAGGATCTAGGGGTATATCTAGTTCCCCTTCTTCAACCTCATAAATTTCAAAATCTTTTAATGAAGAAGCATTCATTGTTCTGTCTCCAAAGTAAGAATAAGGGTGAGGAGTGAGGGAAAATCCTTTCTTTTAATGTGTGGGATAAACATCAGTATATGCATGGAGGTATCCTAGGATTGCCTCATCATTTTCCACAAAATATAGTTTAACATGCTCTTTTTCACCCTCCACATAAGCCAAAATAGCATTGGTAGGCACCTTACGAACTAAAGGTTAAGCTTGGACAAAGACGGTGAATTTCGTTTCCCTTAAATCCTCATTAGGAAAAAAATGAGAGGAGGAAGTAGCCATTGAATTAACAAGTTGGGTCTACTCTATTGGAATGGTTTTAATGGAAATAAAATTGATATCTTTACATAGTTTATGCATGATGGACTTGTAAAGTCATAGGTGCTCTGCTCTAGTCTCGTACACCTCCAAGACCTAGTTTTCAATAAGCTACAAGTCACCAAGGACTCTCAAATTGTGAACACCCATCCTTTTGGATACAATAAGGACAAGAAGTATATATTTGTATTCAGCTCCATTGTTTTTACATTCAAAATATAATTTAAAAGAAAAGGTAATGAATCTTCCTTCCAATAAATGAGAAACACCCTTGCCCTCACACCATAGCGGAATTTAGCTTTGTCATAGTTGAGAGTTCAATAGTTTTCAGGAAGGATAGAAGTTCATCATTCTTTTAATCCACTTCCTAAACTTTGGACACTTCAACCATGCAAATATTTCCAAGACTTTCTTCCTGAAGAGAGGCTATCCTAACAACATGACCTATGCCTAGAGAATTGAATGGAAGAATAATCGTAAAAATATTCTCCATGAGCTTCAAAATCTCTGCCATAGTTTTTGTTGAAAAAATCTCCACTATGGAAGGCTTATTTTCATTAGCATCCAACCCTTCAAGTTCTTTGGGTGGCTCTAACTTTGTTGTTAGCACAAATTCGGACATGGGAATTGGTCCTCCTTGAGGGAGAGTACTTTTTAGCAAATTTTCTGGGAGCTCAAATTTTTAATGGACCCAAAGCTTATTCGCTAGGTTAGCTAGGTGAATTTTGAAAAAATTTAGATCCTGTTGAGACACAAATACCTTCCCCGAATGGACGAATTTGACTTCCTAAAATAAGATAAATGGAATGGCCTTCATCCTATGAATCCATGGCCAACCAAGGATCATATTATAGTTATTTTCTCTATATATAATATAAAAATTGGTCAACATCATCTTAGGTCTGAGAGTGATCGAGAGAACTATGGTCCTAATGGAAGTAGCCTTAAGTCTATCATAGCTTCTCAGTGTGTTTTAAGTTGAAGAGAAATTTATCTCACCGTAACCTAACTTCTACAAGAAAGAGAAGGGAATTTTTTTTACCACAACCCCATCATCTATCATAACCCTTTTAACATAATTTTTATAAATCCAAACTCGTAAATACAACGTAGGATCACCACTACTCACTAACTATCTTACTAATATCAAAATAAAACCCAACATCCCTCTCATGTGAGCCCTAAGGATACACATCAAAGTCTATATGATTTATTTGGGCCTTGGGAGGGGGAGTAACATGAGTTAAGTGGCCAAGACCTAATGCTTCTAACAAAGAAGATCGATGGGATGAGGAGTTCTTTAAAAACTCTAAGAAGGATATGTGAGAGAATATCTTGGTTAGGTATTTAATAAAATCACAATTCTCCGCTATTTTAGGAACTACCAGTGTATTATATTTTGTTGAACAGTATATGGGGAGAGGTTGTGACACGTAGTCTCCAGTGTGAGTAGTTTCTAACTCAGTTTCCTACTCAATTAGTCCCACAATCTTAGGATGGTTTCATTAGTACAAAGGAGAAGCAACTTGTGGGTCAGTAGACATGGAAGCTTAATGATCGTTGGTTACTGTAGGACTACCTTTGTTTTCACCTTGAGGGTTAACTTTCTCATTTTGAGGGAACTTCAGGAAAGGATCCCTATAAATTCCAAGAGTAACATTCTATGGAGAAGTGGATCCCATGTGGGTGCTTTACATAGGTGTTATGGGGTTATCCAAGAACATCTCAATGAAGAGTTGACTCTGATCCTATGGAAGATGTTGTATGAACTTGTAACAGTCCTTACAAGTCCAAGTGTCATGTGTTATAACTCTCTGGAAACCAAAATATAGGTTAGGATCATAATCTCAAGGTATTTGATTCTTATTCTGTTGTCGTCCATAGTTCATGTTTTTGTTTTGATTCTGGTTATTGTAGTTATATTTTGGAAGTATTTTCCCCTCGCTGTGATATTAGTTCAAAAATTGATTCAGATAGGGACTGGGGCCTTGGGTCTGAACTTGTTGGATAAGAGGACAACTAAACCAAACAACATTGATGGAAGGAGTAAGGTTGTTCTTTTGATTTTTCGCATTGGAATTTTTGTTATTTACATTGTTGGTGTTTAGAACATTGGGTTTCTTGGGTTTATTGGTACACCATCCATCATGGCACCAAGGTTTTGATTGAGGAACTTATGTCCTTTATTGTTGTTTGAACTGTTTTGATAGTTATAATTATTCTGAGTGGGAGTGACTAACTTCCCATTTGGACCATAAGTCTTATGTCCAATTTCTAAAATTTCTTGATTAATATAGAGGGAACCCTCTAAGACTTCTTTATATCTCTGAAGAGGAACATTTTGGACTTTCTCCTTGGTCTTACGGCTAAGTGAATGAAGGAAAAAATCATAAAGTTTTGTCTAATCCATGTTAGGAGCACTATCAAAAGAATAGAGGCCTTCCACCACCTCTGGATGAAACGGGTAGTGGAATTGTTATGATCTTGTTTGATATGTATGAATTCTCTAATATTTATTCTCAATAAATTTTTCATGTCGAAATCCTTAATGAAATTGAACACGAGTTGCTTAAATGAGTGGATAGAGGCTTCTGGGATTTTGTAGTACCAGTCGAGAGAAATAACCTCAAGAGTCTTAGGAATCATTTTCACAATTATTGCATCACAAGGGAGTAGTTATCTTATGGAAATGGCATATGCCTTTATATGAGAATTTCTATCTCCTTACCCTTTGACCTTAGGGAGCTCTGACAATGGATGTGGGATCATGAAACCTTATATAGTGAAATTTATAGGATCTTCTAGGTACTCGGAGTATGTCCCTAGTGCATATGATTCAACAATTGATGATCCATGATGGAGAGGTGGAGGTGGAATTGGAGTTTTATACACCATACTATAATCATTAGTCAGACCATAAGGAACCCCTTGTTACTAAGTGTAATGTCTATGAAAATAATACAAGTCCACAAGAGGAGATTTGGAATACATATGCACATAGAGAGGAACAATACTAGGGTATGGGGTTATATGCGTGAAACTTGGGAACACTACATTTCCTGAAGGAGTGGAATTTGAGAACACACTTCTAGCTAACCCTTGAGTCAGATACATATATTAAGAAAGAGGGAACATACCTAGTTTTCCCGATCATGTAAGAAGTTCTCCTGGGTTAGGAGAAACCGTGTAGGTTTTAGAAGGTGGTTGTTGATAAGCACTCTTAGAAGGCATGTAGAATTGATTTTGCATGTGATGGGAATTATTCTTTGAACCCACAAATTGTGTAGGTTTTCAAGTTTTGGAAATTTATAATTCCTTAATCATACCTACCAATGATGAAAAAACATCACCAGGATGAAGGTGTTGCATTTTGTTTTGTCATGTATTGAGCCTTGTTGGGTTGTAAAGGCACGTGATATCCTACTATAAATTGGTCTTTTGTAGGCCACCCCTCTTTAGATATATTTTTTCTTTTATGGGAGGAGGGTTAGTAGGCATTGTTTTGAAGAAGAATATTAGTATATCCTTGCATCCAATCCAAGGATTCATTCATATAATTAAGACGTTCATCGCTTCGGGTGAGTCATGCTAGGAACTCATCATCTGAGGGATAGATAAGAAGGGGAGGAATTAACTTACATATTGATTTGAGGCCTAGATAAGACCCAGTGGATAAAACCAATTATTCTCCCAGTGAATGTCATGTTATTAGAGCTAGAGAACTCTAGTTGATCGTGACTATAGTTATGTTGGTCCATATCCTCAATTCTAACTATTGAACCTGGTGTTTAAACCCTTGAGGAGGAGGTGTGTAGAGGAGATAGAAATCTTCTATGAGTAATTATTGGCCTACCCGAACAAAGAGGGTGACTGTTGCATACCTATTTGGTGGTAATAGGCTTCAAGACCCAAGATGGGCCTATGTCATATTCCTAATGTTAACATATTCATATGAGTATATAAGCACCCATAGAGTAATGTGAGAGGATGATTCAGGATGGATGAAAGAAAAAGAAAGAAAGGAGGAAACATAAAGGAACTAGTACTTTCATGTTGGGTTCACCAATTTTGTGCACCTGAGAATCAACACATGTCTCCTAGGTGCATGTGACCTCCCAAGAATGTTCATGCCACAGATAGCTAGAATGGAATGGATAGATGGTTATGAGATTGGAAAAATAGGAATAGGCTGGGATAGATGGAAAATATCTACAGGAAAAATCAAGGCAAACATGAATGTCCTCAACTGGCATGATGGGTATATGCTCATTGAGTGAAATGAACATCTATGTGCTAACCTACTCAGGTGTGATGGAACAGTCAAAGATAATGACCACGTGAATATTTAGATCAATTTCTACATGTCTAAATAAAATTTGAGTTGGTTTTGGAACACGAGGGAAACGTCCTTCATCTCTCATAATTTTTTCTCTAGATAGGGTCATGAAAATGTGAGAGAAGACATATCATTAGGTCAAAATATAATATCTACCAGTCTGGTTTACATATAGCTCCTAGACAATGTCTAGCTTGTTGTTTAAATAAATCAGTTGTATGATGATAGATGGAACTAGGGTGATATGAAAGATAATTTTTCTAATGCCTTGGTCAATATTAGTCAATCGTGTCTCGATGTTTGGTTGCGGTACAGCTAGATCACAAACTCTTTGTCTTGGTTTTCTTAGGCCCTATATTTTCATGTGGGCATGAAATAAGGAATATATGGAAATAAACAAAGAACAAAAAAACAATGAAAGGGGCTAAGGCTAAGTTCAGGTAACCTAAGCCACTAAGGAAACATGGGAGCTTGTGTTCATTCCAATATAATTAAATATAATTCCCTATTTTAAACAAGTAATTAATGTAAACAAATTTGATTACTATATTTTGATTTAATTAAATCTGAGTGCAACTAATTAATTAAATAAATACAAATAATCTAATCTACTTATTTTTAAAAAAATTAGATGCTTTTAAAATGAAAGGAAATAAATCAAATAAACAAATCTAATTACTTTAATCTACGTTTTTGGTATTTTTTTGGTTTTATGGAAATAAATAAATAAAATATATAGAGGAAAGGAAATTACTTCTAATTAAATGAACACTAATTCTATGTTAAAACAAAACAAAATAAACAACAAAATAGCAAGATGTGGCTATTCCTCTATAGTAGACTAATTAATTCTAATCTAGGTCAAACATAGGATTTATTATAATATGTAAATGTGGATTCTATTTCCTCTGCTGGATTTATAACAAAATCAAGGGAAGCAGTAAAATATTCTCAGAAGAAATTTATTCCCCCGAAACTTCCCCGGTAAAACAATAAAATTCTACAAAATATTTTTAATGTGAAGAAATCCAACAAGATGCACAGACGTAAAAGCTTCCTCAAACTTAATTCCCTTACAGCTCCAGATGGATGAGAAGGGAAGAATATTTCAAGAGAAGATTTTCTCGTATGCACATTTAAATCTAACTAATGAATAAAATAAAATCTATGGGTAATTTGAAAATGAAGAAATGAAAAACTCTGTGCACAAGAACTTCCTCCAGATCCTTCCCAGGAAAATCCATAGGAATAAGCTGAGAAGGAGTTTTCACCGAAAAATACTTATATGTAATAAAAATAACTTCCTTAGAACAATATTTTGAGTTAATTATGAATTGAAATCTAAATTAAAAGAAAGATTTAAATAAATTAATTACACCCCCAACCTAGAAATGTAGAACTCTTACAATATCCAATGTTGGTTATGCTTTTCTTTATTCCCTCAGCTTATTTTAGAATAATGAATCCAATGTAGTCTAGGGAGTCGTACAAGTTGGTATGTAGAATAAATTGTAGAAGTTCTGGAGCAAGTTAGTTGTAGGTAGTTTGGTAGCCATCCAGATAAGGAAGTAATAAGGTAAAGGATTTGAGTTTTCTTGTGTTCTTCTCAGCAAGATTTCAGCAGAGTAATGATGTAATTCCAATTCAAGAGAATCCAACCAATGCTTCGGGAATTTTTTTTGTTTTTTTATAGAAAGTTGGAAAGGAAATGGTCCATCAAACTTGGCAATCAATAAGTGCTAGATAACTCAAAGGAGGGGAAGTAAACTTATTAATAATAGTACGCAAAGAAGAATAAGTTCATACACTTCTATCAAGCTCAAAAACAACTGATTTGGTAAAGTAACATGTGATAGAATGAATATGAAGCAAGAAAAATGTGTACAAAACACATTGTTTAAGTCTCGGATTCAAGCACATAAAATCCTTCAGTCTGCGCAAACTGGCAGTTACGCAACTGACGTGGTGGTTGTGTAACTGTCACTCAAGGTAGACCGATGGTTACATAACCACCGCAAAGGTTATGTAACTTCCATAATGGTTACATAAAATAAAGGAAAAAGCTAAGAAAAATGAGCTGAAAATCATTTGTAGAAGAATGTAAGGCTAGGAAACTAAGAAGCAAAGAATACTAAGTCGCATGGGTAAGAAAAATATGAAGAAATAGAATCTAGATTCATCATTTATTTTGGAAATGAAATTTATAATCATTGGGTATTTTTCCATTCTAAAAATATCATACCGTGTAATTTTCGGTGCATACAGTGCCTCCATTAAATATTTTTTTCAAGTTGGTTATTTCCTCCATGATTTCAAAACCACCTCTTGTGCCATAAGTCTCCATAAAAAAAAATTCCCATAACTTTTGATTCCTTAGTCCAAATCCCTCCAAATGTTGACCATAGATTCCTCCTAAGGGTTCCTTTATACTAATATAAGAATAATTGCATGTAAATCCAAGTTTTAATATTAGTAAAATCTTTAAATTTCTAGCTATTGAAAGTTTGTTTTACACCAAACCATTGAAATTTGAGTTGGAGATTGCACAAAACACACACAAAGGAAGGTTTCCAAATTTTGTCAACAAGTTTCCTATCCTAAGACCTGATTTTTGGGCCATTACTCATGTGATATGGTGGACAATTTCTCAAGTTGTGAACAAAATCATTATTCATCCTTAAAACCCTTCTAAAACTTCATACATAGGAAAAATTGATTTGGATTTTTTTCTCAAACCCCGCAAGACAATCCCACCTATTAGAGATCACAAGAACTAAGAGGGGGGGTGAATAAGTGTAGATTAAAATTTTAATGTAATCCAATACAATATCTTTATTTACTAACAATATTATATCAAGAGAATTTAATTAAACACATTCAAGAGAATAATAACACTAAACACAAAATTGATAATGGGAAACCCTTTCGGGAGAAAAACCCACTTTGAAACCAAGGCCTTATTAGGAACACCAATTCCAAAGCATACAATGATCTTGGTTTTGGTTGATCATCCACTCAAGCTATTAATTATCCACTTCAAATTCCCCAAGCACCCACTTGAAGAAACCTAAACAACCACTCAACTAATTTAGCAAGATGCAACTTGCAAGGAGCAACCACCCCTATGATTGTAGTGCCAACATTTTACACACACAATTACAACTATAAAATACCAAAATAATTTTTTTTTACTTACATTGCTCACTACAAACAACACAGCAAGGGCTCCAATTACAGAAACTCGACTTGCATACGACGATCACATAAGTCATCGACTCACATAAACACATGAAAACAACATAGGCATGTCGATGCCACACTTTTCCCAATGAATGGTTACTAGTAATGACCCAACCACAATAAAAATGACATCAAGTATGGCATACCCACAACACATCACTTCTTTAATTGTATTTTAGTTACGATCAACATTCTAAGAAACATTATTGCACAAGTATAAATTTCCAATTTGTCCACCTACAGATTCTTGAGTTCGTTCCACGGTTAAATTACCGTTCGACCCATTTTTAGTTGGCTTCTTATTCTATATGAAAATTTCCATAACTTGCATACTTATTTGGCATGTTTCAAATTCGTATAAAATACGTAATTATCTTTTTCTTATGTTAAGAATCTTCTTCTCAAACATATATTCAATGTCTACCTTTTTACTCTTACGACTCCAGTGAAAGTGACTTGGTGTCCATATAGTGATATTAGGATTTAACGGATATTTAATTACAAGATATCTTTTTACCACAAAACATTCCTCGATCACGGTATAGTTATTTCCCTACCATAGTTATTCTAATTCAATGACTTGTGGAATTCCATTTTGTTTTATATATGTATTTTGTTTTCTCGAAGGTTGAAACACACCAAGGAAAGTCATATTCTTTGAAACAATAGAGTATATTTAATTGAGATATAAGGTCTCCAAGAGTGGCATTATTTCGAACCTCAAATCTCATTTTTTACTCTTTTATGCTTTATTTTCTACGTCACATTATGGTCTTATTATTAGCATTGTCTTGTAAAAGGAATTACGAAGTGTTTTTCTAACCTCTTGAAGACATAAAAGATTAGAAGACTTGAAGCTACACATGAATCCTAAGTTAACATCCAAATCAATTGAGGTTTAGAATAATTCAAACTTCACCTAAGGGTCTACCCCTCAACTATATATGTGTTTTAAGCGAGAGGACACATTTATGTTAAACCACCTTCATGAAAGGACCAAGGTGTTATGTTGAGAGAAACCAAGGTAACACATTTTGCTGAGTGAAGCTAAGGATTTCATTAGCAAGGGTTTAAGACCTAGAACAACTAAGTCATAACCTCCATCTATGTCATCTAGATCCAACAGGGATTTCATTCGATGACTAAATTTACTTTTAAATCTATATTCGGAAAACAAGGTAATCCACTAGGATACAAAGGAAGAGTTAGCTCTACTTACTCTAAATGAAGTTTGACTATGTCACTCCTATCAGATAGGTTTATGACTATGTCACTAAACATATTGACTAAGATGATAATCCCATTCTTGGGCTCTTGTTTACTCAAACTAGAAGGTTCCATCGAGTGCAGAGTTTAATTTCAATCTACGGTTTCCAATGTCTTCTAGGGTAAAAAGTAACATACATGAAAAAAATTTATGCTCCGATATTATACAAGGAGAGAGTGTTTTCAATTAAATCTCTTTATTACATTTGCAAAGTATGAATGCACAAGATGACTCGTTAATCACTTATTGAACACAAAATATGCACTATAAGATATTACTTCAAATTTGTTTACCTTATATAAATATCAATCTCTTTTTTTTTACCATGTGTACTATGAATCAAACTGAACCTATGATTAAATGCAGATTTCCTAGATGTCCTTGAAACTAGCATCATCATACATATCAAAAAATTATCAAATATAACCTTCTGTAACATGAGACTACATTATACATTTATTCATTTAACAATGAACTATATAAATTACAATGATAATTAATGCATTACACAATGCATTTACGTCATCATTCTTTCATCCTGCAAAAACCATGTGAGAAAGATATCAGTGATAAATCGCTGACATGGCATCCACTCTAATCTAGCATAATTATCATTTTTTAGTTTCCCATTTACATATGATAATAGTTACAATTTGTAGTTGAAATAAAAGGTGTAGAGACATGTATTCATTACATTTCATTTTACTTCTTTTTGTAACCCATGAGAGAGAAGGAGAAGGGAAGAGAGAGAAAACATCATTTGTCAAAAGTTTAATTTCACACAAGTTACACTATAGAGTTTTAAACTGTTATTTGCATTTTTTAAACGTTTCCACAGTGGCTTGGCAACCTGACGAGGGTACCGTAGCTTTTTATTTTTTACATTTTCTTATTAGCTACAAAACATTCAAAACGGGCTCAGAGGCTAAGAAACTGCTTCCAAAATTTATCTTCTGATGAGAACACACACCACGATTAACTTTCTACGTGTCCCTAGATATACCAAGAGTTCAAAGCAATTGATAGAATTGGGAAAAAGTGAACGGTTTGCATTTGGCAGCTAGTTTTTTGGGGCCACTGGTCATAAGTTGGCTCAGTTGCAAATGAACAAAAGTTAGCTCGAGGGCTCAGAAAACCAAGTCCAAAATTGACGTTTGATGGATGAACGTGCAACGATGAACTTCCTACAATTTTCCTTAAATAAGGAGAACTCAACAGAGTTGACGAAACTTGGAACTAGAAAATAGTCTTCGAACGGTGACAAATTTCTGAAGCCACTGGTCCTAATTGGTTCAGTTTGACCTTGTCAAACTACAACTAGAGGCCTACAAAATTTCATCGTTAAAAATATCCAAAAAAGTGTTTTTCCCTAAACTGAAGGTTCCATGTAATTTTCTAGTAAGAACACTAGAGGTTTGCAGAGATGGGAAATAATTTCTCTATCCAAGTCTCAAATGGCGGTACAAAATGAAAACCAACTTTTTAGATTTAGCAACTTTATACTACTGTAAAACTATGTAACAGGGCTCCTATAAGAGCATCAAAAAGATCTCATATGTTCATTCAGGGTCAATCCAAAGGTCAAGGTGACTCCTCGCATACCAAGGTGCATGAATGAAGCTTAACACCTCGTTTTCAAAGTTACGAAGGGTACTTAATGAGTCTCCGAAAATGCAAAAAAATTAATTATTTAAACAAGGAGAAGGTCAACATTATTACTGGGAAGTCAATCTCATCTGTCGATAAACCAATATTTTAGAGATCCAGATGGGTAGGAAGTTTTCTAGGTCACCTTAGAATGAGGGTGGAAGTTCATGCTTTAATGCAATGAGTTATTTTTACTTCGTGAGTGACGACACGACATTATATTGTTTTGTAATGAGTTGAAATAAACAATTAACTGTATTATAATCCTAATATTTTAAATTATATTAAGTAGCAAATGACAAAATAAAATATGAGAGTTATAAAAGATGAGGGGAGGTGAACCATGCCTGGGAGGAACGGATTAAGTCAAGCCCACAGGCTTCAGTTCAACATCTCACTTGGGCACCTCCTCAACCAGTTCACAAGCATCCACAACTCAACCATTTTTCATACGTGTCTATCATAAAATTTGTGACTACATATTTGACACCATTCCTCTACTCTTTATACTTTGAAGAATGTCCATAAATCATTCCACAACTCTCATTTGGTATAGGACAGGAGATGCTAGCAAATGTTATGGAAACTGGCTTTAGATCTTCTAGTTACAGTTTCTCAGAAGAATCTAAAGCCTTTTGAACAAATCCATTATGTGCATATCCTGCAATCATGGCACTCCATGAGACAACATTTATTTGAGGGCATTCTATCAAATAGTTCACATGCCTTTTCAACAAGTCCATTTTGTGCATATCTTGCAATCATGGCACTCCATGGGACCACATTTCTTTGAGGCATTCTATCAAATAGTTCATGCGCCTTCTCAACAAATCCATTTTGTGCATATCTTGCTATCGTTGCAGTCCAGGAGAACACATTTTTTTGGGGGGTATTCTATCAAACAATACACGTGCTTTATCTATTCTTTTGCATTTTGCATACATGTCTACCAGGGCAGTTACAACTACAACATCTGACAAAAGCCCTCTCTTTTTTTTATGCTTTGATAGTTGTCCATGCCAGTCAAGGGTTTTTGTTTGACGAAATATGGGAGAATGTTACACAGGCCATGACCATGGCATTCCATGAGATGACATTTGACGAGGTGTTTCTCTTGAATAGTCAAAAAGGCAACCTAAGGACATTGGTTTGAGTAAAAAAAAACCATGTCCCAAAGCATTACGTGAACCACGTTTCCTTCAGGCATTTTTTTTCAACCCTACGCATTTCCAACTGCCACAATAGACCAATCCTCCTTCACACCTTCTTCAACCTCTGGTGGGTGCACAAAAATAGGTTTGAAGCTCTCCTTCTATATCGGTGGTTGTTCTCCTCCAAACAAAACTAAAGGAAGGAAAAAAAATCCCATAAGGAGCCCTAGCACCCTTTGCCTTAAGCCCCCCCAAAATTTCACGGGATTTTTAATTTTAATTCTTTTATTTTATTTATTTATATATTTAAAAAAAAAATAAAAATGTTTTGTCCTGATCGGCACTACTCCCAACATTTTTATTTGTTTTTTTTGCACCATTCCTAACGTACTTAATCTCTCTACACGGCGAGTTGAACACACATCATGTTAGCAAACATGCACTCTAAAAACTGTTGCACCATTCAACACATGCCGAATGTTTCTGCAAATTCCTCAATGGCCTTGTTCTTTTTTGCCTCTCAACTCTTTGTCTAGCTTGCAAACTCTTTCCAAAATCTTTTTTATATTTTGCGGGATACTTTGACTCTTATTTTCTCCCTCAAAACCTTGTTCACCACTACCTCCAATACGAGGCATCTGCAAAGTTGATTGTTTGGCCAAAGTCCTTATACACTACCTTGGCATTCATGACTACTTTCTTTGTTGTAGCCTCATCAATCGACACCCATTCTTGTAACTCCTTCATAAACTTCACTTTTTTGGTGTTTGGATATCTGCGCAATTTATCCAATGGTGTCACATTCGTCACATATACTTCATTTCCAATCTTAGGATCGTTTGATCTGGAGGACATTTGACATACTAAAAGTTCCCTATTTCTCCCTAACTCAGTTGCATGTGGAAGATCTCATCAGCAGTTTCTTGATGCCTTTTGAATGAGGCAAAACAAATGTTGTACGTAGGAGATACCATCCGTGCAAGCTCAGGTGTAAGAGGTCAAAATAGAAGGCACTGGTGCAATGACAAGTGGCACTACAATGATCTAAGCTCCCACTTAGAAATAGATATTACAAAACAAGTTGATCATATAGTATAAATTTTCTTACACAATAGATAGCGATCACTGTTGGTGAGAAAAAATTTCAGGGAACAAATTGGTGATTATCTTGCCAACACTCTTAGAGGTCTAAGTCCATCTACTTAACCGGTGCAGCTGTCATATGTGCATGTGTGAGTAAAAGTGGATTTTTTTGGTGGCCTTTCGATCAGGAATCCAACAGAGGAACTCCACTGACCTTGTAGAAAAGATAGCAATTTATTTCTAGAGAGGACTTTTCATGTAAGGCGGGAAACAAGAGTGAGAAATGAGATAGGAAAACTAATGTTACAGGTAGAAAATCATATTCATGCACACACTAGTTAGAAACTTCAACACATGCATTTATGAGAAGAAACAACTCTACAAACAATGACAAGACCAATTAGAATTTAGTGAACTCAAAGTATTAGTAAACCCCTTAGTAAAAAAAGTCTCGAAAATCCTTTCTTCTTATATTGATGCTCAAGAAAAATTTGTACATAGTATGAGAATGGAAACATATTGAGAATAGGGGAAAAGTGGCTAACTCTTTTCACTCACAAGTGAGAAAAATATCTCTCATGAACTTACAAGAATATAACCAGATAGAATAATTTCAAAATTAGAACCTCTTGGAATGAAGAGTTCATTACAATTTATAGTGCTAAACATGACTCCTCATCTTCCCAATGCTCTTTCATATTCCCCAGTTTGACTTTAGACTATTCCTATTATTATTCTAATATTACATCCCTTTTATAAAAATAAGGCGACTTAAATTTTACATCATGTCTCTAAAGTCAATTTAAGACATCAAAAATTACAAACCCTCAATGCAAAATTAGAACATAGAAGAGAGAGAATGTTGGGGGGAAAGAAGTAGGAGGAAAAGAAATTATGTTTCTCCTGATGAAATCTATAAATACTCATTGATTGAAAACTCAAATGCAGTGATACTTTGAATCTTAGAACTCCTTACACCTAGAGAAACTCCTTTAAATTAGCCCATGAATGCTTTCCAAGTTGTATGAACAATTGCAATGATGACAGCAACTCCCAGCCTACGTATGATATACCTGTGACCCAAACTATGTAGTGAGTGTCAAAAAACATTATCTAGTTCCATGAGATGGACCTCAAATTCCCTATAATCAATGCTGATGGATGATCCAGAATGATGGTGTTGACCTAAATTATCATCCCTCTATGTCCCATTGTGCCAAACTTTCCATTTGAGAATAACCTGCTATTTTTAGTAAGTATAGATGGGGCAACTTACTATTTTTAGTAAGTGTCATAGTTTAGCTTTTCCCAACCTCAATTGGGTATGGTAGCTTGAATTATTTATTCTTAATTTGTTCCTCTCACCTTTTGAACCAATTGGCTATTTATAGCAATGGCTTGTGGAACCACTTACTTTTTTTTAGTAAGTGTCAAGTGCGAGCCAAGATGACCTTTTTGATCAATTTTCCTACGATACTCCCTCTGTGTTTCACTACCTTATTCATAGCCTATTCAAATGGTGTCTTACCCAAAGCAAGAAACCCTTATGTAAGAAGGAATTATATTTTTAGAAAGTGCACCATGGATGTCAGATTGTGACAAAACAAGTCTTAAAAATCTAGGTTTTATTTCGGGGTTCCAAGCTCTACATTTTGAGTAATTCCTTCATCTGAATAAGTGGGAAAATGATATTTTCATTGGCGAGGAAATAATACTTTCAAAAAACATAGCCCTCTATATCCCTAAAAATAGGGACTTCATGGCACGAAAACTAGTTTACATAAACTAGATTTTTCAACCATCATTCCCTTCAATTTTCACGTGATTTTTCCCACTTCAACCCTGAGAAATTAAGAGGTATCTCGCTGCCTTTTTTGCATATTTTCTTCATGTGATAGTGAATAAATTTGAAAAAAAATCGGTCCTCTATATCCATACAAAAATAAGGACTTAATGGTGCAAAATCTAGTACACATGAAACTATATTTTTCAACGATCATTCCCTCCAATTTTTGCGTGATTTCGCCCACTGGAACCATGAGAAGTAGAGAGGTAACTTGCTGATTTTTTCCACTACTGTGTCATGGTAGCCCATTAATGGATCTTGAAATTTTTATGTCTTGTTTTCATCTCTATTTTTAATGAAATCAACTCCATTGCAATAGGTTTTTGCTTCTTGTTTCACTAGTGAAATTTCTCTTCGACCTGGTTGTCGATTTGACGGGAAATTGAGCTTTGTTCTTAGTGGAGCCAGAAGTGAAATTTCTTTTCTGTGAGCATTACTTTCTGAAAATGGGAGGTTTTAAGGTGATTTTTTAATTTCCTTCAAGAGAGAAAAACTTAGCAACAAACTATTTGTCAATCTGTGCACCGGTTTGTAAGATCTCTTCGATTTTCGATTTCATGACAATGAAGATTTTCAAACTTTTGGCTTCTTCGTTTGATCAATATTTCTTCTGGGACCTAAATATTATCAGAAAGTGAAGGATTTATTTTTCTATGGTGAATATTGTTTGAGCTTTGGCAATGGTGGAGTGGTGATGAGAATTTGTAGAGAAAGTTACAGAGCAAGTTGTGTACAAAGGAGTTAGATGTTAGAAGTTAGAAGCAAGAGGGATTTTTAAAATTTTAAAATTAAAGATAAAAAGGGATGAGGAAAATTTTCACGTCCCTAATTTTCCTTACCTCAGAGGGATGTGAGGGACATCAAATTCCATGGCGAGTAAGGCAACGACATGTGGCAAAGATCCAGCAATAGGTAATGAAGGCTTGGCAAGCACCTGGGGGCTAGAAATTCACTCTTGAAGAGGTCACATAAGTGACAAGGAGTCTCGTTAGAGTATGGGAAAAAATTTCCATTTCTGATTTCCCTAACCTTGAGTGATGTGAGGGA
This sequence comes from Taxus chinensis, assembly GCA_019776745.2. Taxonomy (NCBI): domain Eukaryota; kingdom Viridiplantae; phylum Streptophyta; class Pinopsida; order Cupressales; family Taxaceae; genus Taxus; species Taxus chinensis. The sequence continues at coordinate 661,008,575 of CM034147.1, read as the reverse complement.
AACCAAATCCCACTTGGCTTCTAGAGATGACACGTGTCCTCCTAAAATTTGACTAACTCCCGAACTCGCTCTAAGAGGACAACTTGAAACGACGATAACTTGAGCTCCCAATGGACTTGTTTATTGAAATTTTATATGATCGTGACTAGAAATGACATTTTAAATCAAATAGTGGGGCTATCAGGTATTTATTCCCACACTTGATCCCTGAAAACTCTGATATTTTATTATGTACTCCACTTATGCATGAGAAAAACTGCTTGTAGACCCAATGCACCAAAGTTTTGTGAAAAAAATAATTTCACTATATTTTACATCTTAGAATTACCTTTATGATGATTTTTTTTCTCCTAACTCCATCTAGATCTCTTGGAATCACCTTTGGAATTTTATCAGGTGTTTTGGCTTTGCACTACCTAGGCATGTGAACCCTAATTTTTGTGAAACTACCCCAACTTCTCCAAGTCCTTCCAGAATCTTCCTAAATCACTTCCATGATGTCCCAAGGCATTTGAATTTCCTCCTCATCCATTTTGGATTTTTTTATCCATTCCATAAGGTTGTTCTATTCCTAGGAAAGCCAGCGATAACCCTTCCCACAGCTGCTTGAAGCTTGCAACTTTTAATAAACTCCTAAAATCACCTAGGGGGGAATGAATGGAATTTCCTAAATCACCTAGGGGATGAGATAACATCAATCAGAAGGTCACTAGACTAACTAGGTGGACTTTGTGTTCCTGGTAATGACAGGACATGAAAATTTTGGCACAGGGGTATAGTTGTCGTGCTAAAAAATTGTCAATTTCCCTATTGCACATTTGCACGAAAACAATTGGTTTTAGCTTGGGGAAATGAAATGGACTAAGCGTAGTAGATACATGACATGGACAATCCCATAATATCAACACTTCAAAAAAAATACCATTTCCTTATCCATTGGGCCCTACAGAATCATGTACAACTTACTAGAGAGAGATAGAGAAGAAGGAAACACATACAAAACAAGGAGAAAGGGAAACATGAAACACATATAGAAAGGAAAGACACACACCATAGAAAGGAAATTATATACAAGGTGAGGGGACTATAGAGGTGGGGAAATAATATACACATACTCGGAAATGGGTTGATAAAATTACATGACATCATGAGATAGTGAATTGAAGCCTGACCTTTGAAGCACAAAAATTGTTATTTGATCAAACCATGATTTTGTGATGGCCTTGCATGGCTTGAGAAGAATAATACTGATCATGATTCCATCCTTGTACTCATATTGTATTGAGAATTATCATTCATCCATTGAAAATTTGGTTACCTCTTGAAACGTTTTCATTTTGAATGTTCCTCTTGATGTCCCATAATCATGAGACACCATCCTTCCATGTCCTCAAGAGTGGGAAAATTGCTGTTGTCATGAACACATTCATCTTATTTTAATTACAACTTCAAATTGTCACTTATATCATCAAAACACTTAGAAGGAGTGAGAACAAACTGGTTTTCTTCCCATTTAAGAACTTCCCTGAACATCTCACTTTGTTTGACTAACCAAGTGTTTTTTGGTCATGGAGGGTAAATCATTGAGCTAGAGGTCTTCATCATGCTTAAGATATTTTTTCAACATGGGAACATGTTTAAGATGAATCGGAGCTTGGAGAAAGGTGAGTGTAGTCTGATTTTGGATCATTTGGCAAGAATCATGCATACTCCCACTTTGTTGTCTAGAGAAATTGTCACCAATATGCATTCATTTAGAGTCCATCTTGATATTATTTTCGAAATTACAGGTTTTGGTTTGGCCAAGTAAGCATTCTTCACCCTTCAAAGGATTTTTCCATATGAAATCTTGTTTTGCATTAATGGACCATTCCGAAATAGTGGGAGAAAGTTAGTTTTGAATATACTCCCAACATTGCTGCATTTTTTTGCCATGTTTCGAACAACTTTCTTCAATGAAAATCATCTCAATGTTTTCCCTGTTATCTTATTCCATGGTAGAGGTGGTATCTTCAAAACTGGAGATGTCCAAAGGAGATTCATGAAATTTTCTTCTTTTGCACTCATGAAATTTTTCACACGATGTGGAAGAAAAAGACTTGTTTTCATGTCCATTCTCATCAACCAAAGTAATAGGGAAGTCATCAAGATTATCCAACTTCTCCATTTCAACATCAAAAATTTTTCCACCAAAATAGGAAGCACAAATTGATTCATACTTGTCTTATATCGCCATAGCCCGGGTTAAGAGTTCAAGGCTAAGTTGAGGATCTTCATTTTCTTCCACAACATTCAAGATATCTTGTATAGATAGTTCTTCTGAAATTTCCATAGGCTCATTTTTATCTTCATTGGAATAATCTTCTTGTTGTGCCTCCAGGAGATGGTTAAAAATCCAATCCATACAGGCCTCATGATTCATTTGAAACATTCTCGTTCACCTATTCCATGCTTTATGTTGCCAAATATTTACTTTCTTACAAACACGGACATACTTGATTCATGATGCCTATTGACAAGGAGAAGATGTCTAGGATTTGTGGGAAGAGAACTGCTTCAAGCTCAAAATCCATATCATCTTATTCTTAGTAAGAAGAAGAGAACCGTATTAGAGTAGTAATATGAGAATAATTTTCAAATACATCTTGACCATACATTATTGAATCTTCTTTCTTAGGTGAAATATGAAAGGCTTTGTTTTCACCGTGATGATGATTTTTCTCCCCGAGTGAGTAGAGGTTGTGTTTAAATTGTTCTCCTCAACTTTGAGAAGAGAGTGGGCTTATTCCATTTGATCATTCATGATTACATCAGGAAGAGAGTTTGATTCTTTGAATTCCTCCATTTCTTCATGCGACATTTCTCCATCACTTGAAGAATCAAAATAGGAGGGAAGATTATCTATGACCATCTTGAATTCATCATCGGCCTACCATGATGTCAGGTGACTTTCTTGCACTTCTTCAAATCTCTCCATTTCATCATTAATTGAAAGATAAAAACTTGAAAAGATATCATCCATGCTTACTTTGAATTGATCATCTTCTTCATCATTGGTGGAGTCTTCGGAGAGAATTGGATCATTCATTATGCAGCAAGGATCTTCCTCTAATGAATATATTATTCCCCCTATGGGCTATGACTGGAGCCAAATGGAATTTCTGAATGGTGATTCTATCTTCGTCTCTTCTACTTCTTCCTCCATGATGTTGCTTTGGCTTTCATCATAAGGTTCCATGATAAGATCTTATTTAGAAGCATCCAAGGAACTTCTAGGAAATAAAACCTCATAATATGGGAAGCCATCAGGTTCTTTCTCCATAGGTCATGTCTTTTCTTCTTCCTCCATTTGATGTGGTTCTCCAAGATGTTCATATCTTATCTATAGAGCTAAATCTACCTCCAAATTTCATCAAAGACTTCGGGGTTAGAATTTCCTTTTATTATGCTCTGAAGTATTTCCACATATTATCTTTTCAACATGCTCATTTCTTCATCACCATATGAGTTTATCTATTGAGCAATGGAAGAAAGATAATTTTTTCAATTTTGTAGTGAGATACACGAGGTTGCAAAAATCTTCTTCAGTGGATCTTTCACCGTCCTGTCTTTCATCATCTTCTTGAATGCTGATTTTATCTTCATCGGAAGGCCGAAGGATATGATCTTCTTTAACAGCATTCAAGAACCTATCAGGTATGAAAACCTTATGGTACAAATGATCTTGAGGATCTTCCTCTATAGGAAAAATATCCTCTTCTTCTTCCTCACTATGGGTTGCTTCAATTTTAACATTCATCTTGTGTAAGAATTTTCCATATTATTGAACTTGACACCTTATATTATGTCTCCTTTGAATCCATTCCTCTTCATTGGTGATAGGTTCTTTCTTCTTTCCTTTTTCAACACTATTTTGGAACCATGACTAGTCAATGATCTTCTTTTCTAGATAGACATCTTCTTCTTCTTCTTCACTGTCACTCATTGGTACTTTATTCCAATCTAGAAATTTTCTCATGATGCAGGAAAATAACGTGATAGGATTTTGTTCCTTGACGGAGTCACCTTTAAATAATCATTTTCCTTTGAAATCTGATTTTTTCTTATTTTGATATTTAGGCATTGCGGTCATATTTTAGGTGTAGATGCTACTAAATCTTCACCACAATGGGTGCCAAAAACTATTGGTGAGAAAATTAGTCGGGTGGAAAAACTTGTGGATTTCTTTCCAACACTCTAGGATTCTAAGTCCTTCTACTTAACCAGTTTATCTACCATATGTGCATGCACAAGTAAAAGTGGATTTCTGTGGTGTTCATTAGATCAAGGATCCAACAGGGGCACTCTACTGACCCTGCGACAAAGCTAGAAATTTCTTGCTAGAGAGGAATTTTTATATAAGGTGGGAAAGGGGAGTGATAAATGAGATAGGAGAACTAATGTTACAGGAAGAAAATCATATTCCTGCACACACTAGTTAGAAACTTCAACACATGCATTTATGAGAAGAAACAACTCTACAAACAATGACAAGACCAATTAGAATTTAATGAACACAAAGTATCAGTAAACCCCTTAGTCAAAAAAGGCTTGAAACTCCTTATTGTATTGATGCTCAACCATAAATTGTACATAGTATGAGAATGGAAGACATTGAGAATAGGGGGAAAGTGGCTAACTATTTTCACTCATAAGTGATAAAAATATCTCTCATGAACTTACAAGAATATAAACAACTAGAAGAATTTTAGAATTAAAACCTCTTGGAATGAAGAGCTAATTACAATTTATAGTGCTAAACTTGAATCCTCATCTTCCTGATGCTCTTTCATATTCCTCATTTTGACTTTAGACTATTCATATTCCTATTCGAATATTAAGTCCCTTTTTATACAAATAAGGCGACTTAAATTTTACATCATGTCTCTAAAGTCACTTTAAGACATCAAAAAGTGCAAACCCTCAACGAAAAATTAGAACATAGAGAAGAGATAATGTTGGGGGCGAGGAGGAGAAAAAGAAAGGATGTCACCCCTGATGAAGTCTGAAAATCCTTGTTGATTGAAAAATAGAGTGTAGTGAGACTTTGAATATTTGAACTCCTTCCACCCTTAGAAACTCCTTCAAATTAGCTCATGAATGTTTTCCAAGTTGAATGAATTGTTCCGCTAATGACCACAACTCCCAGCCTACGTATCATATACATGTGACCCAAACTATGTAGTGAGTGTCAAAAAACATTGTCCAATTCCCTAAGATGGACCTCAAATTACCTATGATCAATGCCCATGGATGATTTAGAATGATGGTGTTGACTTGAATGATCATCCCTTTATGTCCCATTGTGCCAAATTTTCCCTTTGAGAACAATTTGCTATTTTTAGTAAGTACAGATGGGGTAACTTACTATTTTTAGTAAGTGTCGTAGTTGAGATTTTCCCAACCTCAACCGGATATGGTAGTTTGAATTATTTATTTTTACTATGTTCCTCTCACCTTTTGGACCAGTTGGTAATTTATAGCAGGGACTTGTGGAACCACTTACTATTTTTAGTAAGTGTCAAGTGTGAGCCGAGATGACCTTTTTGATGACTTTTCATGTGATACTCCCTCTATGTTAACTTCTTTATTCATAGCCTCTTCAAATGGTGGCTTACCCGAAACAAAATACCTTTATTTAGGAAGGCATGCTATTTTTAGTAAGTGCACCATGGATGTCAGATTGCGACAAAACGGGTCTTGAAAATATAGGTTTTATTTCGGGGTTCCAAGCTCTACATTTTGAGTAATTCCTTCATCTGAATAAGTAGGAAAATGATATTTTCATCGGTGGGAGAATAATGATTTCAAAAAACACAGCCCTCTATATCCCTAAAAAATAGGGACTTTCATGGCACGAAAACTAGTTTACGTGAAACTAGATTTTTCAATGATCATTCCCTTCAATTTTCGCGCGATTTTTCCCACTTCAACCCTGAGAAGTGAAGAGGTATCTCGCTGCCTTTTTTACATATTTTATTCATGTGATAGGGAATAAATTTGATGAAAACTCAATCCTACATATCCCTAAAAAAATAAGGACTTCATGGTGTAAAATCTAGTTCACGCGAAACTATATTTTTCAAAAATCATTCCCTCCAATTTTTGCGTGATTTCACCCACTAGAACCCTGAGAAGTGGAGAGATAGCTCATTGATTTTTTCCACTAATGTGTCATGGCAGCCATTAATGGAGCTTGAAATTTTTAGGTCTGGTTTTTTTCTCCATTTTTGATGAAATAAACTCTATTGTGATAGGTTTTTTCTTCTTGTCTCACTGGTGAAATTTCTCTTTGATCTTGTTTCCGGTTGGACCGGAAATTGAGCTTTGTTCTTCATGGAGCAGGAAGTGAAATTTATTCAGTGTGAGCATTCCTTGCTATAAATTTGAGGTTTTAAGATGAGGTTTTGATGGCATTCAAGAAATAAAAACACTCGGTAAGAGATGGTTTGCCAATCCGTGCACCGGTTTGTAAGATCTCTTCAATTTTCAGTTTCATGACAATTAAGATTCTCAAACTTCTGACTTATTCAGTCTTCACTTGATCAATATTTATTCTGGGACCTGAATATTGTCACGGAGTGAAGGATATATTTTTTGTGGTGAATATTTTTTGAGATTTGGCAATGGTGGAGTGGTGGCGATAAGTTTCAAAGAAAGTTTTAGAGAAATTTTTGCACGAAGGAGTTAGATGTTAGAAGTTAGAAGCATGAGAGATTTTTAAAATTTAAAAATTAAAGTTGAGAAAGGATGAGGTGAATTTTCATGTCCCTGATGTCTTTGACCTGAAAGGGATGTGAGGGATATCAAATTACATAGCGAGCAAGGTGAAAACACATGGTGGAGATCCGATGGCAGGGAATGAAGGCTTCACAAACACCTGGCGGCTTGAAATTCACTCTTGAAAAGGTCACATGAGTGACTAGGAATCTCCTTTGGGGCTGGGAGAATTTTTCCATGTCTAATTTCCCTAACCTTTGGGGACATGAGGTACAAAAAATCTGACTAGGCTCCTGGAGCTGACACATATCCTCCCAAAATTTGACTAACTCCCGAACTCACTCCAAGAGGACAACTTGAAATGACAATAACTTGAGCTCTCGATGGAATTTTTTAATTAAATTTTATATGATCCTAACTATAAATGACCTTTTGAATCCAATGGTGGGGGATTATGTCTTTATTCATCCAATTTATCCCTTAAAAACTAGTTTTTTGATTATGTACTCCACTTGTGCATGGTAAAAACTATTTGCAGACCTAATGCACCAAAGTGTTGTGAAAAAAATGATTTCACCATATTTTAGTGATTGGAATTCCCTTTCCAAATATTTCTTGTTTTTCTCCTAACTCTATTCAAAGATCCCAGAGCCATGTTTGGAATTTCAGCTATTGTATTGGCCTATGCACTTCCTAGGACTATGAACCCTTATTTTGGTGTAACTGCCCCACCTTCTCCAAGTCCTTCCTGAATCTTTGTGAATCACTTCCACGATATCCCAAGGCCTTTTAATTTCCTCCATGTCTATTTTGTATTTTTTGTTCAACTCCATAGGGAGGTCACTAGATTGAATGGGTGGACTTGGAGTGCCTAGGAATGATAGGACATGAAAAATTTAGCACATGGGTATAGTTGTTGTTCTTGGAAATCATCAATTTCCCTATTGCAAATTTGCACAATAATCACCTTTCTAATTTTATTTTTACATAGCTATGTAGCACTCTCTCTCAGTATTAAAAAAATCTTGGACTCTATCTCATTCTTTATGAATCCATCTGATTGTATTCTGATTCTTTATATGCATCTATAGTTATCAGTTCATTGATTATACATTTTGATCTCTATATCTATCTCTTCTCCTCTGGCTCGAATACTATCTATTTAGCTCATAAGAATGCCATTTCTCATTTCATAAAATGGTAATGCATCTAATCAGCTCTCAAACTCTACCCTCATACCTGCAAACAATTATTCTCTTGGTCTCACTACACCCCCATGCTCGACTCACTCACAAAATGAGCCAAAACATTACTTTTATATGCTTTTCTTCTCTCCTACCCAAAGGAGTTCGGCCCCTCTTGATAAATTCAACCCATACACCTTCATTACTTTCAAATAAGATCATTATAATGGTCACATATGACTGAAGTAGGTTGGCCTAGCTAAAAACCTCATTACATGTGCCAGAAATGGCTCAGAACCCCATGGGAACAAAGATTAAAATGCACCTAATTCAAAAAAATACTTAGTCATGACCCATAAACCCTTACACATGCTTAAAATAAAATTTATCATTCATATATGATCACAATTTATCTCAACTAATCAAATTATTTCATTTAATGGGCCTACTACTCTTTGTTCTTGTCAAAATAGTTATTTCCTACACCCTTCAACACCCTTTCCAGATTTTTCAAATCAACGATCAAAATTTACCGTTCTATATTAAATCATGATTTTTCTTATCCGAATGCATAGAGAATCAAATCACCTTTCCAATGAGTCCAAAATCATGAAAATATGATTTTAAGGATTTTTGGGGCTCCAGAGGTACAAAGGAACTTGTTTTGTCTTTGGTTTGTGGTTGTGTCGGCTTTTGTAGATTTATTCTATTTTTCAAGGATTTATTCCATGTTCCATGTCTTTCCTTCTTTATCTGTGGCTTCCTTTAGTCTTTTTCAAATTCATTCTTCTATCCACGGCTTTCTCTAATCCTCCGCGAGTTTTCCTAGACTTTGGTGGATTTTTTCTGTTATCTACAGATTCCTCTAGACTTTGGAAAATTTCTTCTTCTATTAGCGGCTTTGTCTAGACTTCAGTGAATTTATTCTTATCTATGGTTTCCTCTATAATTTTTCAGCTTTCTTCTTCTATCTGTGGTTATCTTAAAACTTGACAAAGAATCCATTTTAGCTTGCAATGTCTTTGTATCAACCCAAAACCATTATGAATGTCCAATAAAAAATTTTGAGACTAATTCCCACCATAGAACCACCTATTATTCTTCAATTCCACCATCATGAAATCACAAGGAACCTCTCTGAGAGCTAACACTACCAATCAACCTTCACATTTCTCTAGCAGATTCTTCCTTGAACTGCTTCCTGAAGTTTGTTACACACTTATTAACCCCTGTTTCACACATGGTTAACCTTGAGAAGCCTGTACAAAACCTTTTCCCCATCAATGAAACTTGACATCAATGAAAACACCAATGAAAATGACAAAAATCCAAAAAAATCCCCCTTTTTCATTAATGGAAACTTTCTTAGAAACACTGCACCCTTGATGGAAAAAACATTTTCAAGTTGGTTACTGATTTCACTCTCTCCCCCTTTGACATTTATGAAAAAGGGCCATCTATTCAACACCATCATAAATTTTCATATAAGAAGGATAATAACATGTTCACCTCAAGAATCTTCCCCTGGGACTTTATTCCTACTGTTCTATTTCATGTCTCCCCTTGAAATGATGCATTCCATGATGATATTTAATCATTTCAGGCAATTTCACTTAGAAAAGAAAATATTAAAATACTTTACAATCCAGGATAGTTAAAATGAGCTAGCAGGCTAGCTCCCCCTCACATGAAGTCTTAACTACACTGATTAAGAGATAATATTGCATGAGAATTATCCCTTACCTTATGTCAAAAATTTCTAGTTGCTGATGGGATCATGAATGATCCCCAATTCACTCTCAGATACTGAAATGTTGCTTTTGGCAATGGTTTTCTCATAATATACACAATTTATTATTTTGTGCTCACATACTCAAGACTAATTTTCGTGTCATTCACTTGTTTCCTCGAGAATTTATATATAATTTGGATGTGTTTGGTTGTTGAGTGAAACATAGGGTTCTTGGACACACTTATAACACTAGTACTATCACATAGAAAAGGAATTGGGCTATCCGATTTTACCTTGTGATATTCCAATGTTTGTTTCACCTAAAGAACTTGAGTACAACACATTACAACATCTATATACTCTTCCTCACATGTTTAGAGTGCCACTGATGATTACTTCTTTCTCAACCAAGATACCATGAAGTTTCCAAAAAAGAAGGCACCACCACTTGTACTCTTTCTATCATAAATGATTCCTACCCAATCAACATTAGTGTATGCTTTTATGTTGAATTCATTTTTTTGGGGGGTACCAGAGTCCATATTCAAGTGTTCCCATGAGATATCTCAGTATCCTTTTGACTACCTTTAAGTTTTATTTCCTTTTATATTCTTGAAATCTTCCAGTTAGACCCACAACTTGCATGATATCGGGTCTTGATGTAGTGGAGTAGAGGATACTGTCTTTCATGAATCTATACAAATTCTTGTCAACTTTTGGTGATTTGTCTTCTTTTCTCATATTGCATACCACTTCCATTGGTGTTCCTATTGGTATGCACTCTTCCATCTTGAACATTTTGAGCATTTATTTAATATATTTGGTTTGGGATATGAAGATACCTTGGTCTTTCTGACTGATTTGTAAGCCTAGAAAGAATGAGAGATCCCCATGCATAGACATTTCAAAATCTTCTTTCATCACATCAGAAAATTCATAAATAATCTTATCATGATCTTCTTCAAATATGATATCATCCACATACACAATGACAATGGGAAAATGATTTCCTTCTTCTTTGATATAGAGATTATTGTCAACAACACTTTTTCTAAATACTTGCTCTATGAGATGAAACTAGCCTCCTGTAACAAGCTCTTGGGGATTTTTTGAGTCTATACAAATCCTTTTTCAACATGCACACATAGTATTTATCATCAGTTAGAGAGAATCCATTATTTTGTTCAATATATACCTATTCATTCAAATAACCATTAAGGAAGGATAATTTAACATCCATCTGGAAAAATCTTATTTTCTTGTGAGCTGCATATGCTAGAAACAATTTGATTGCTTCCATCCTTTCCACTAGTGAAAATATTTCATCAAAATCAATTACTTCCATTTTTACATAGCCTTTACTTATAAGTCTCACCTTATTTCTTATCACTTATCCTTTCTCATTCAATTTGTTTCTAAATACCCATTTTGTTCATATCGAATTCTTGTCTTTTGGTCTTGCTACAAGCTCCCATGTCTCATTTTTTTCAATTTGATCAAGATCCTCATTCATGGCATCCACCCAATGTTGATCCTTGCTAGATTCTGCCACATTCTTGGGTTCAATCATTGATAAGAGTGTTATGTACTCAATGTCCTCATGATTTTTTTGATCTCTTAACTTCCTTCTTGTGATAATACTTCTTTCTCTATTTCCAATTATTTGATTTGTGGGATGGTCTCTCTTGACTTTCCTTCAGGGTTTCTTGGTGTCTTGTCTTTCTTCCACTTCTTCCACTTATTCCACTTCTTTACATGCATTTCCCACTTCTTCATCATATTCTTGATCTTCACAGTTGTCCTTAGGCTAAGTGTTGGATTTGAAGGAATATAACTCGTTAAATTTAACATTTGTACTCTCAACCACTTTCTATAGTATTTTATTGTAACATATATAGGTTACAGTCACTGCTGAGTAACCAAGAAATATACCTTCATCAAACCTAAAGTCAAATTTTCCTAGGTTGTATTAATCTCTCTCGATATAACATTTCCTTCTGAAGAATTTTATGTGTTTTACATTTTTTGGCCTTCCTTTCCTGAGTTCATAGTGTGTGTGTCTGTTGTTAACTCTTAGTTGATATATATTTAAAATGTAGACAAATATGTATACTACTTCACTCCAATAGACATCAGGAATTTTAATTTCATTTAACCTGGTTATTTCCATTTCTTACATTCATGTTCTTTCTTTCAACAACTCCATTTTTTTGGGGGTTCCATGGCAGCTGAGAATTGTCTTCTAATCCCATGTTCTTCATAGAATTCATCAAATTCATTGGGCCAAAATTCTCCACCTCTATCTGATCTTAAGAATTTAATCTTGGTGTTCTTCTCATTCTCCAAAAGTGCTTTAAAGGATTTGAATCTTTCCAAAGCCTCTAATTTATTCTTCAAAAAAGATATCCATGTCATTTTGGTGAATTCATATATTACTAGCATGAAATATAAATATCCTTGTAAGCTTTCAGTTCTTGTAGTCCCACAAAGATTTGTATGGATCAACTCTAGAGGTCTGGGGGTAGAATATTCTATGGAATTGGACTTGAAATATCTCCTTGTTTGTTTTCCATGTAAGAAAGATTTACAAAGGGTATTTTTTGGTTTTACAATATTTGGCATATGTCTCACACCGTCCTTAGCACTTAATTTCACAAGATTTTCAAATCTTATATGTCCTAATCTTCTATGCCACAGCTAATTGTCATCAAATTTACTTGTGAAACATTTTTCTTTATTTATTTCTTTGAGAACATACATGTTATTCTTGGTCCATTTAGATTTTGCAACTTTCTTTCATGTTCTGTCATTAATAATGTCATATGATTTTTCATGAAATATTAGATTGTAACCTTTCTTACACATTTGAATTACACTTAACAGGTTGTGATTGAGACCTTTAACATATCGAGCATTCTCAGTAATTGTTTTTCAATTGTCTAGACTCAGAGTTCCTTTTCCCACAATGTTTGTTGAATCATTTTCACCAAACCTAACAGCTTGTGATGCATTGTTTGAAAACTAAATAAATTTTCTTTTGTCTCCTGTCATAGACTAGAACAGTCACTATATAAATACCAAATTTTTTCTTCATCTTGTACATGAAATACAATTTGTATAATCTTTTTATTGCTCCATTGAGCATCAGATAACAATTGTATTGAATCATGTGGACTTGATTTGCACTATTATAGGCATACAATAGTGAATGTATGTGTGGGGATGAGAATACATCATTATTTAGTGGAGGAAAAATGGCTTGTTTAGTGAATGAAGGAATAAGAATTTGTGTGTTGTTACATTGGAGAAGCCAAGGGAATATGTAGCTAGTCTTAGTGGAGTAAAAATGAGTGGTTTAAGTGGAGGGAAAATAGTAGGTTATTTGTGTGTTTTATCTTGAAGGACTCAAGGGCTAGCCATAGTTCCTTCAGGGAGTTTGGGTTGTACACATGATGGTCTCTCTTCTTTGCAAGCCTTATTGGCATGTTTAGTAGTATGTGTTTTTTTACATTTGGAGTGATGTCTTCCCCTTTCTCTATTGTTTTAAGAATTTATTTTTATTTTTTTGCATGAGAGTGTTTTTGACTAGGTAATCCACTCATGCAATTTTATGCAATAAGTGTCTAATTTTTTACCATGGTTTTAACTGTGATTTTGGTTTGTAAATTGTTGGCATTACATAGAGTATAATAGTAGAAGTTCAAACTCTAGAACCTCTAGGATAAATTGGTGACTTGATAACTAAGTATGAGATAGAAGAGTCGTATTGTGCTCTTAACCAACAATTATCGTGATGTTGTAAATGTACCTATAACATTGTACCACTTGATGTGCTGTTGTGAGCTATCAATATGTCGTGAAAAAATATTTTTTTGTGAATTATGGATGTATTATACATGTGTTATCAACATGTTTTGTGACAAACATGTTCCTCATGAAATTTAAATGTATATTGATGTTACATCACTTTGTTATATCATACCTATGCTACCAATATGCTACATGAAAAATGTGTTCCTTGTCAATTCTACACGTATTGTGGAGTTATTTCCCTCGTTATAGTATACTTTTGTTGTCAAGACATTGTGTGAAAATGTGTCATGTTGTGAATTATGGACTTACTGTGATGTTTTATCACACTATTATATAGTACATGTGTTTATAAGGCTCTTATTATGTTGTTGTGTAGTAAACCTTTATCTCAGTGATGTAGTTTTGTGTTGTGTTACCCGTCATCGTCGATCCCTACCAGTAGTATCAAGGTTTAAGTTTGGGGTGAGGAATAAGTGAACAGTTGAGCATAGTTTCTTGAGACAAGTACAAGATATGAAGTGGAGCCTTACGCAAACTGAAAACCTAATTCTGTTCATTTGGTATACATGACATTTACTCAATGTGTGTCATGTATATTGTTTAGCGCACACCTTAGTATCAACAACTAACAACTTATACCCCTTCTTCTCACTCCTTACCTGGTTGTTCTATGGATGACCTTTATCAAGATATTGACTATGTTGAGCCTTACAGAGACTTAAGATGATGATTCAAAAATATTTAATCTATATATTATTCTTATTTTATATATTGACTTATTGACTAAGGTGCACAACTCAATGAAGTAACCCTTAAGTGGTTATGAGAGGATACATGGTGTGCATAATGTGAATATTTTCATCTATATTTTATTCGTGAACTTAATTTTACGCAGAACCAAATCTATTTTATTGATATTGAAATTGAAGCTTTGACACTCTCTACCTATTTATGTATTTTTTTTTTTATTTAATTCTTATTGTGAGATTCTTTTGGATTGAATATGACTTCTTAGCCACTCGTTTCTATTTGATTTTGAGACTTCATTAAGTTACTTATTTGTTTTCTTAACTCAAAGCTTTATGAATCTTGATTCTGCTTGGCTATTCATCACCCACTTTGTAATAGTGGATTTTTTAAATTGTTGGTAAGTTGGTTTTGATACATTCATAATGTGCATGACTAGGGTCATGGGCCTTATCATGTCTTGATATAATCTATGGACATTATCATGGATTAACATGGTAAATGGACCCTATTTGTTGTATTGGGGTTTTCCCGAAGTGCCATTGGAATGAAATTCTTAGGGTTGCAGGGCCCTATTCCCATGGTTTTGAGGAGACAAGACTTTGTTTCTGGGACCATATAGTGACCCAACCTCACTTGATAATATGTTTCACAAAATATTTTTGGCATTTGGAGATTTTTTTATTTTGAGAGACATTTGTAGATTTGTACTTGGGATTTGTTAGGAGACTTATGAGCTATTTCTGTGAGTTCTCCTTATTCGGTGGTTCTAATACTTGGATCCATATTTCGGAATTACTATTAGAGACAATTGTTATTTTGAGTCATGTGAAACTTGCTAAAAATATGTTATTGTGATGACTTGTTATGTGTTATAAAAAATCCATTTATAGAACTCTTTGTATTAAGCATGTGATATGAGAACTGTGATATCTGATATGTTCCTTTCTCTCTTTGATGTGTGGGTGACCTAGTTATGAGTAACTCTCATGTTACAATATGAGAAAGGGTGTTTTGTAAAGTTGACTTGTGTTATGTTGAGGGGGTCTTGTTTGAGGTTAGGATGACGTGTGTTGTTTGGGAAACCTATGGAAACTTGAAACTAAAATTTCTTAACTATTAAATTTCTATAAAAATGAATTAAATGAATAACATAATGAGAGGAATACCAATCTTCACAAAACATAAAGTTCAAGATAAAATTACAACTTATTTATTTTCTCATTACGGTTGTGCTTTAGTGGTAAGGTACTTTTCTATATGGATGTTAGTAGCCGTTGTTCCCACTTCTATAGATAACCTTGGCATTTTTGTGTATTAAGGAAAATGCTTTCATAAGGGGAGGGATATGTAATGCCCCCACTTCCTTTTTCCATCAATCATCTTCCCAGCAGGGATTTCGATGGGTTTCCATCATCTTAGCATAATGGTAAATGCTCGTTGGATAGTGTCTTGACATGTCATTTTATTTTGGGTCATTATTGAGTGACCTCTCTTGCTCCGATTGTTAGGAGGGCAGTGCCAATCAAATTAGAATGAGTTTCCAAGGTAAAACTGGTAACCCAATAGTGGGTTCATGTGATCACAATAGTATGATAATGGGTGTGGATCGCCATCAAATGGAAAGGGTCATACACATGTCTTGATAGAGGTCAATTGAAAAATAATAATATCTTAACCATATAATGTGGATTTTGAAGTTATTTGGGTGGTCAATATTACTTTCCACTCATACAGAGTTTTTCAAAATGGTAATGATTTCATTACTAAATATAGTATGTTAAAATTGTGAGATGAGAGACTTAATATTGATCTCTCCAAAAATTTATTTTAGATCAATAATTTTATATAAACTTATATATAAAAATATATGAATGAGATAATAATAATAATAATAATAATGATGATGATGATGTCATTGAATGACTTATCCTACCGAATGGATGGCATTACTTCGGGTGCTTGTGGAGGTAAATATAGTTGAATTGTTGTTTAAGCATGCATTGGGAGTAAAATAGGGAGGAGGTGTCTAGACCTAATAACAAAAGTTAATGTTATTGCTTTTAAGGGTATGCTTGGATCAATAAACTGTAAACATAAGGCTACGATCCATTACTCTTGAGTTTCGATTTCTACATCTACATTGAAATACAAATATAAAACATCATAGATCCACATGTACCTTTGGATTATATAATGCATGAGGAAGTGTAAACTTGTTTCCTACATTATTCTAAATTCATATGGAAAATTCAAGAAAGTGAAAGTGTACATGCCATAGAAACTAGTAACTATTTGAAATGGAGATACTTACATTCAATGATATTTAAACTATGTTAACTATGAATTAAAAGCTTGAATGCAGTGATTGAGTACTGTTTTCAGATTTTTTGTTACTATTTGCAAGAGTGCCTAAAGTAATGCAATATCTATGCCAACATTCTTTACAAGCATATTGTCATATTCACAGTGTCTATGTACAAGAAATATACAACTAACTTATAAACGACATGAATTACATCTATCTTCCACCATGCTAGGGAAAGACATAGGTAGATGATTGTGGAAAGAAGTGTTTAATTTATAATACTATACATAAGAAATTAGATATAGACACTAACAAGAACTTATTCCTAACTTAGCTAGAAATTCAAATGACAATTTAATTGTGAAGCCATCTTTTTGGTCTTGTGGTAGCATGATAACATTGTGAAATAAATTCCACTTAACTAGGGATTTTTATGTTGATAGAAGTAGCATCATAATGTATCCACTTTCGTCTAGCTGGAGCTAGGGATTTAGGAAATTGAATCCCTTCTCAGGATTTAAAAGGAAATTACTATGTTACCAAATTTATTATTTCCTTCATCAATGGGTGAATGGTTACATTTAGAATTTCTCTTAGTTCCAAATGCTTATTTCTCATTATCACTATTCTGTGCCAACTTCTCATCATGTTGTTGCAGGGATTCTTCAAGTTCCAAATCATCTTGAAGAATCACATATGAAGCACACGATAGAGGTGAATTTATTTAGGATTCACCCAAATTTTTGTCCCATTTTCCTCTAGAAATAAGCATTCACTTGTCTTTTAATTTCCCTTGGCCTCTATTAATATGTGAATTTTAGAGAGAATAAGAGAGATTCCTATATATCTAAACTAAGTTAACCACAAACAGAGCATAAAGAATGTGAGACAAATTCAATTTACATTCCAGTTGGTTTCTTTTCGATCAAAAAAATTTATAGTAATCTAAATCAAACTAAAAAAAAAAAGTAAACTAGAGAAAATTCAATAAGTACTGCAGACATACTAAAAGTCTTAGTGCACTCCAAACCTCACTTAGCGTATCTGAGAAAACCAAATAAAATCAACCTAATGTTAGATATATGTTACCTTTTAAAAATAAAAATAATTACATCCAGATGCTTACATACAGCATTTGCAACACAAACTTGTGAGACCATGTAATTACTTGCACGGGAGCGGCCTATAATAGAGATAGCATTGAAATGTGGATTTACACCTCAAACAATAACACCTAACTTGCTAATATGACCTGAGGCTATCCTAGCGACAAGATCACATGACCCACATCCATATCACATGATCCCTATGCATATACACCATGTATATACATCACACTTTTCCAAACAATCACTTGTTAGCGTGGCACAATACCGTTCGGAGTAATTTTTTTTCCACCAGAATCTGTTAACAAGAAAGGTACCTAGTTTAGGATGATCTAGAACCTTCGCACATCATCCTAAGAGGTAGAGGATGTAGGTAGAGGATGTTGTCACATTCTCGCATCTTTTCAAACTTCATTTTGGCATCCCTCCCCTCTATCCATTCCATTCATTTCCTCCCACATTTTAAATCTTTGGCTCTAATCTCCCTCTTGAAGAAGCTTTGGACCTCTTGCATTCGGGTATTTCTCTTGCATTCGAATACTTGCATTCGAGTATTTCTACTCTTGGCTCCAACTTCCTAGTCAGCATTCAAGTATTTTTTTTCCAATTTCTTGCATTTCGTTCAAGTTTTCTTTTTTATGGTTTAGGGTCACAGAAATTTCACAGCATCTTATCAAAATTATCTAATACAAGTTATCTAAATTTATGGAATTTTCAAGTTCATGGAATTTATGGCCTTCTAAACCTATTATGTTTTGTTATTTAAATTCTTCTCCTATATTCTGTGTTGGGGTTTAAACACATAATAGAAATCATTGTTGTACCATCCACGGTGAATCCCGTAAAGATTATGTGAATACAGTTGCAAATTTCCCAGTTTTTGCGCCATCCACAATGAATCCCAAAAGCTAAAAAAAATTATAGAACACAAAAAATACAATGAATATATGTCACAAATAGACTATTACTAGCTGACGTTACCCGATGAAATTTTATGGGGGAAAAATAGAGCATCAACGATACTAGCTAAAATATTAAATGTCTATTTGTGACACGAAGGCCATTACTCTAAATCCATCTAATATCTCACAAAATGATGTTATGATACGATGCCCTTATTCATCACCGCAAGCATTCAATATTATTTCTTATAAGGGTTATAATATACAACACATCTGGTCTCAACATATGGCATAAATCATTGCTTACAAAGATGGGTTTTTCTCCTCTTGCAATCAATTAATCTCCTACTACTATACAATTGTTGAACATCCTCTAGGTAGTCAGGAGGATTTAACAGCTCATATAGTGGAAAATAAGATTGAAATTGAGGAGTTAATTAAAAAATGAGGGATCACCATTCCAAAAACCCTCACTGTGCCTCACTTGTAAACACATTGGAGCCATTATTGGCTCAAGTTGATGCGGAAATGAGTCAATTTGATCAGTGGACATCTTATAGAGAAAATTGTAGGTAATATTACGCTAATAAATTGTCATATGCAGATGTAAAAACAAAAAAAATACAAAATACCTCATATGTGCATTATTCAAAAACCCTAGAACCAATTTCCTTGTTTCGTTTTCATGCAAACAGTTTCCAATCCACTACTACAATAATGATCCGATAAAAAATAAATTTTGGGACCGATGGTGGATGGTATTTGATATTCCACCTTACAATAACAATGAGGTTCCACTATACTTTTTGAGGAAACTCTATTGCAATTTTATCCTCAACGAGATCCCAAACTATTTTGACTACCGAGAGTAAGCCAAGGAAAAGGTTCTACACAGGATAGACCAGGTGCACAACATTCTCTTATTCAGCATGGTAGAGTCCCCATATAAAATCCCCCCCATCCTTATACTTTCCCTGTGGAAATGAAGGAGATAGTAGAAATTGATACACTGCATGCACTTCAAGCACTTTTTGATATCCTTGTCCATCATACGAGGGAGATTTCTGATACCGATGTTGATGGAGGTAGAAAAAGTATTCCTCTAGGTACTAGTAGCATGAGGCCACATATTTACACATCTTATGGTAGCATATGTATGGGACCCGGTGAGGATGATAATTTCATGAAGACTGGTGTTAGTGGAGTTGTTGCCGGTGGTACACATGATAATGTAGCTTTGTCTGACACTTTTTTAAGTGATACATTTGGATTTCACACATTGACAACACCTTCATAGGTATTTTTTAATTTTTTATTACATGTTACAAAAAGATTTAAGTACTTGATTTACTTATATATGTTAAATTTTTAAAATAATTTTATTTGAACTTGGTCAAATTTATGAGCTTACATATACATATGTACATGTATGCTTTAATATTACAGTGCGTGAGAGGGATGTCATCATCCTAACCAAATATTAGGTTTCAAGCACCATGGCTATGTATACATTCACAGAGGTAATTTAGAATGCTAATTGTGTAAAATTTTCATGTATGTAATTATATATAACTTTCACTCAAATATATGTCTATATATGTATGTTCTTGTATATATATTATGTATGCTTAACTAAATTGATGTGATATATTTTTTTATAAAGTTGATGACCACACAAGACATACCACCATCTCTGTCAGGAGTAAAGAAAGATTTTTCCACTGGTATTTCATTTGTGCAGCAACTCACTGAGGTATACAAACTATGTATTTTCATTAAATAGCTCATGTAACTCATATTATGCTCAATTATTTTAATAATTTCCTTCCTTGTAGCATCATGTAGATAATCAATGTGACTGCATTGTGTATACGTAGGAGTTACCTACGACATGTAACATCCCTGTACATATGATTCATGGGTGTGGCACGGTAAAAAAATAGTTTTATATTGATAAAATTAGTTAAAATATTGTCATTACACATACATGTTCTTAGTTGGCATAAATGTTTAGATCTGCATTCAAATATTTTATTTTTAATATAGTTCTATAAGATAATTTTCATGTTTGATTTTGTAATCTTATGTGTATGTAGGTTTCAACCCCATCCAATTTTACTTCGAGGGCATGGAATCCTCGAGATCATCATTTTGACACCCTATTTTGTGATCCAGTAGCTCTTGTTGACTCAGGTGAGCATGAGATGTAGATCCAACGTGACCGAGAGATTGTGGTATGTACATATACATGTAAATAGTTTCATTAGAATGGTCTTATATATATTGAAAACTTATACATTAAGTTTTGACAAAAAAAATTGTATGCATTTACAAGTTCAACTACAGTTGAGTTTTGAGCGTAAGAGGACTCGTAGTCAGGCCATGGAGGGTCCCAAGTCATCTCATGGATCTCCATCTACATCTAAGGGAGGGCCTTCTTCAACCAAGGAAAAGAGATGGATAGGTTTTGATGAATAGGATATGTGTGTGTGTGTGTGTGTGTGTGTCTGTGTGTGTGTGTGTGTGTGTGTGTGTGTGTGTGTGTGTGTGTGTGTGTGTGTGTGTGTGTTATGAAATTTATTTTGTATGCCTGTGTGCATGGACTTGCATGCACATTTGACATTGTATGTATGCCTATATGGCATTGACTTGATATTATATGACCTATTCGCATTTTTATATTTATTGTGCACATTAATACTATTTGGAACTCAATATTTGTTTATAAGACCTTACATTTTTAAGATTATAATTGTATCCAAACTAATATGATGTGCTCTTGATAATATAAGAAATTGTGGATATTTTTTCATTGTTGTATACTAGCATGTTCAATGTATAATATGCATGAAACTTTGGAAATCAAAATTTATATAACAAGTATAAATATTTATCTAAACCGAGTAATTATTCTTTCAATTTATCAATGTGTATATGTTTAGAGAACCTTTTCTAGACCTAGATTCAAAGTCTCAATTCAAATTAAATAAGATATATTTTTGAATTTTTATAAATTGCTTGTGGTTTCATTAGAGTGGTGTTATAATAATAATGACTAAGTATCCATATTCATTATTTATGTGATTTTTATGTAGATAAAATAAATAAATGGCCATTTACACAAGTTCAAGATGATTTAACAACAACTACCTCAGCCAATCTCTACATGAGAGGATCATTCACTAGGCCAAAATGGCTAAAAATTGTTCTATTTGTCTAAACCTTGACTATATTGGTACAATATCACCTTGCTATGGTCTCCTTGGCACCCTACTCTATCTCTATACAATGCTTCCAGTGTCAAAGGACTCCTTAAACAAGTTCTATTTCATACAACACTTACTCTTGTCTTTACCTTACTTTTGCTTCTTCTTGCTCTTGGTCTCTTTGTAATACTTTCTGTCTTATCATGCACTTACTTCCTTCTTTAATGCTTCTTAGTATTCTACCCTATTTTAACACCTCAGACACATTAGGAGCATCACTAACTTGATTCATAAGGCTCCAAACATCACTATTTTTCATCTTGCCAAAACTAGCAACTATGCCCCTCAAGATAATGTATCTTGAAACAAGCATGGACATAAGGATCTAAGGATACCCAAAAATCTTGCAAGATTCATTAGTTCAATTTTTCCATCCCTAAGGTGCTCCCAAAAGCTCATACTCTGACTACTTCTACAACTCCTTAGAGCTCACTTTTTCACTTTTTACTCTTGAAACACTAACTAGCCTTGTCCCACTACTGTGTAACATATATCCACTTGTATGAGGTTCCCAAGGACAACTCAAGAATATTTAAGCACCCATTAAGCTTATTATACTTTCCTAGAAGTTTCAATCCTTAGCTCAATATATAAAACTTGGGTTCTTTGTAAAATGGCTTCTCAAACTTGGTTTGCAACTGTGCATTCATTCCTCTAAGGGATTGGTAAGGAAATATCACTCTTCCACTAATGAAAATAAAAAATTCTTATTTTAATAGTTGAGGGACCTCTTTAAGATTGTTCCTTTCAAATCTTATGCAAGAATTCCTTGATTTCATGCTTCAAGACTACAAACCCTCCTAAACCTTGACTGTGGTTCACTATGGATCCCGAGAGGCAACATTTGGCTATAAAACGGTTGGTTTTTAGTTCTAAGACCTCAAGCATGATTCTTATGATCTTCACCACTCCTTATTGACTCATATATTACCATAAAATCTTGGCAATGAACTCAATGGCTTGAATCGACAATCCCTTGCTCGTTCATAAGCTGGTTAAGGGTCTATAAAAACCCTTGATTCTACAGTGGGGGATAGTGTTCAATTCTTATTTTGTAAATCCTTCAATTATGTTAGGATCACCTTACTTACAACTCTTCCTTGATAATTACACACACTCCACTTGCCATAATGATCTTAACTATTCAACTGAGAACATAATACATTCATGCACACAATTTGCATTTATCACTTGATCATTAGACCATGCAACAAGAGTTATCCAAAAGGGTAATACATCAACATTCTAGAATTTTATCACTTAGTTTCACTCTAATGCAATATTATTGAAAGTAAACATAGTTCTGGTCTCACACAAATAGTATATTCATGTTCAATTACACATTAAAACACAAGATACATTAGCTTACATAGAGTATATTCATCTCTTTCAATCAAGATTAATAAAGAGCATATTTAGCTAAAGTACAAATTTATCACCAAGAGTGAGAGAGAAAGTAAGAGAAAGAGAGAGATATATAGATAGATAGATAAAGAGAGGGAGAGAGAGAGAGAGAGAGAGAGGAGAGAGAAAGTGATGAGAATCAAAGTAAACATTAACTTTTACTCAAACTCTAAGACAAGGTTATCTGATGTAATATTTTGTAAACAGAAGATCATGGCACCAAACGGACTATGCACATGCATCGAGGTGGCCTGGTAAATGCTTGGGGAGGCTTCGTTTCAGTTCCCAATGATCCCAGTGCTTCCAGGCTATGTTGGTCAGGCATAGTACCTTAAGATCCCCGAGAGCAAAAAAGACTATAAGTTCCCTGGGTGATTTCTTGGTCTCTGTGGATCCTTAAAAGGCCTCGTCTGATCCTATATCTCCACATTACTATGCTCTACAAAATCCTACCTTGGTTTCCCCCAAATCAATTTGGCTTCTCATGGTCCTATTGTTTGTAACTACACTAAATAGTCTAGTGTGAGTTAGTGTAAGGTTGTCCGATGCATTTTTTTACAAACAGAATTTTGTGGCTGCAAATGGACTATGCACACACATCGGGGTATCCTGGTAAATGATTGAGAAGGATTTTTTTCAGTTCCCAATGATCTCGGTTCTTTTGGGATACATCGATAGGGCATATTCCCTTAATATCCCTGAGAGAAAAAAAGGATATAAGTTCCATGGGTGATTTCTCAATCTTCCTGTCACCTTGAAAGGTCGCAATTGATCCTACACTTCCGTGTTAGTACCCTCTACGAAATCCCATCTCTATTTTCCCCAGGTCAATTTGGTCTTTTCGTGGTCTTATTGTTTGTAACTGCTATGAATAGTCCAATGTGAGTCAGTGTAAGACTATCTTATGCAATATTTTGTAAACGGAATCTTATGACGCTGAATGGAATACACACACGTATCAGATTTACCTATTAAATTCTTAGGGAGGATTCATTTTTTTTCCCCTACGATCCCAGTGCTTTCGGGCTACGTTGGTTGAGCATAGTCCCTTAAGATCACTAAGAGAAAAAAATGCTATAAGTTCGCTAGGTGATTTCTCGGTCTCTGTGACACCTTGAAAGTTATCGTCTAATCCTACACCTCTGCATTGGTACCATCTAAGAAATCCTATCTTGGTTTACTCCATCTTAATTCAGTTATCTCGTTGTCCTATTATTTATAAAAGTGTTGAATACTCCAGTTTGAGTCAGTGTAAGGATGTGCATTGCTATATTTTGCAAACGGAAGCTCGTGGCACCAAAATAAATGTGCACCTGTGTTAGGGTATCCTAGTAAATGGTTGTGAAGGATTATTTTTGGTACCCAACGATCCTGGTGCTTCCAGGATACTTCGTTTGGGCATAGTCCCTTAAGATCCCTGAGAAAAAAAAAATGTTATAAGTTCACCGGGTGATTTTTTGGTCTCCATGGCACCCTGAAAGGTCTCTTATGGTCCTATACCTCTATTTTAGTACCCTCTATGAAATCATGTCTCAGTTTGCACCATCTCAATTTGGTCCTCTCGCTGTCCTATTGTTTACAAAAGCATCGAATAGTCCAGTTTGAGTTAGTGTAAGACTATTCATTGCTATATTTTACAAATGTAAGTTCATGACACTAAACCGACTACGCACATGCATTGAGATGGACTAGTAAATGGTTGGTAAGGCTTCATTTTGGTTCCCTACAGTGTCGGTGCTTCCGGGTTACTTCGTCCAAACGTAGTCCTTAAGAGCCTTGAGAGAAAAAAAATACTATAAGTTTTCCGGGTTATTTCTTGGTCTCCGTGGCACATTGAAATGTATCTTCTGATCTTACACCTCCACATTAGTACCCTTTATGAAATCCTATCTCAGTTTTCTCCATCTTAATTTGGTCCTCTTGTTGTCCACTTGTTTACAAAAGTACCAAATAGTCCAGTTTGAGTCAGTGTAAGGTTGTCCAATTCTACATTTTGCAAAGGGAAGATCATGGCACTAAATTGGGGTGGCCTACCAAATATTTAGGAAGGATTTGTTTCGGTACCCAACGATCCCGGTGCATCCAGGACACTTCATCTGGGTGTAGTCCCTTCAGATCCCTGAGAGAAAAAAATGCTATAAGTTTGCAAGGTGATTTCTCGATCTTTGTGGTACCTTGAAAGGTATCATATGATCCTACACCTCTACATTAGTAACCTTTACAAAATCTTGTCTCGGTTTGTACCTTCTCAATTCAATCCTCTCGATGTCCTATTGTTTGTAAAAGCACTGAATAGTCCAGTTTGAGTCAATGTAAGGTTATTCATTACTATATTTTTCAAACAGAATCTTTTGGCACCAAATTGATTGTGAAAATGTGTTGGGATGGCCTAGTAAATGGTTAGTAAGGCTTAATTTCGGTGCCCTACGGTTCCGATGCTCCCAGGCTACTTTTTCTAGACGTAGTCCCTTAAGAGCCCTAAGAGAAATTCATACTATAAGTTCACCAGGTGATTTCTTGGTCTCCGTGGCACCTTGAAAGGTGTCGTATGATCCTACACCTCTACGCTGGTAACCTTTATGAAATCTTGTCTCGGTTTTCTCCATCTCAATTCATTCCTCTAGTTGTCCTATTGTTTGCAAAAATGCTGAATAATCAAGTTAGAGTCAGTTTAAGACTGTCCATTACTATTTATCACTTGATCATTTAGACCATGCAACAAGAGTTATCCAAAAGGGTCATGACACCAACATTCTAGAATTTTATCACTTAGTTTCACTCTAATGCAATATTATTGAAAGTAAACATAGTTCTGGTCTCACACAAATAGTATATATCATGTTCAATTACACATTAAAACACAAGATTCATTAGCTTACATAGAGTGTATTCATCTAATTCAATCAAGATTAATAAAGAGCATATTTAGCTAAAGCTACAAATTTATCACCAAGAGTGAGAGAGAAAAGTCAGGCAAGAGAGAGATATATAGATCCCCTAGATAAAGAGCCGGAGAGAGAGAGAGAGAGAGAGAGAGAGAGAGAGAAAGTGATGAGAATCAAAGTAAACATTAACTTTTACTCAAACTCTAAGACAAGGTTATCTAGATGTAATATTCTGTAAACAGAAGATCATGGCACCAAACGGACTATGCACATGCATCGAGGTGGCCTCGTAAATGCTTGGGGAGGCTTCGTTTCAGTTCCCAATGATCACCAGTGCTTCCAGGCTATGTAGGTCAGGCATAGTACCTCTAAGATCCCCGAGAGCAAAAAAAGACTATAAGTTCCCTGGGTGATTTCTTGGTCTCTGTGGATCCTTAAAAGGCCTCGTCTGATCCTATATCTCCACATTACTATGCTCTACAAAATCCTACGTTGGTTTCCCCAAAATCAATTTGGCTTCTCAAAAGTCCTATTGTTTGTAACTAGTCACTAAATAGTCTAGTGTGAGTCAGTGTAAGGTTGTCCGATTGCATATATTTTGCAAATGGAAGCTCGTGGCACCAAAACGATTATGTACACACATCTGGGTGGATCCTATTAAATTCTTGAGGGAGGCTTCATTTTTCAGTGCCCAATGATCTCTAGACCTTCTGGGCTACTTTGATCCGGCAGTGTGGTCCCTTAAGAGTCCCTAAGAGAAAAAAAAATGCAATAAGTTTGTTGGGTGATTTCTCAGTCTTCTGTGGCACCTTGAAAGGTCTCAATTGATCCTACACTTCCGTGTTAGTACCCTCTATGAAATCCCATCTCTTTTTTTATCCAGGTCAATTTGGTCTTCTCGTGGTCCTATTGTTTACAAAAGTGCTATGTCGAATAGTCCAATGTGAGTCAGTGTAAGGCTATCTTATGCAATATTTTGCAAACGGAAGTTCATGACGCTAAATGGAATACACACACGTATCAAGGTACCTGATAAATTCTTAGGGAGGATTCATTTTTTTTCCCCAACGATCCCAGTGCTTTCTAAGCTACGTTGGTCTGAGCATAGTCCTTTAAGATCACTAAGAGAAAAAAATGCTATAAGTTCGCTAGGTGATTTCTCGGTCTCTGTGACACCTTGAAAGGTATTTTCTGATCCTACACTTCTGCATTGGTACCATCTAAGAAATCCTATCTTGGTTTACTCCATCTTAATTCAGTTATCTCGTTGTCCTATTATTTATAAAAGTGTTGAATACTCCAGTTTGAGTCAGTGTAAGGTTGTGCATTGCTATATTTTGCAAATGGAAGCTCGTGGCACCAAAACTAAATGTGCACCTGTGTTAGGGTATGGCTAGTAAATGGTTGTGAAGGATTATTTTTGGTACCCAACGATCCTGGTGCTTCCAGGCTACTTCGTTCGGGCATAGTCCCTTAAGATCCCTGAGAGAAAAAAATGTTATAAGTTCACCGGGTGATTTATTGGTCTCCATGGCACCTTGAAAGGTCTCTTATGGTCCTACACCTCTATGTTTAGTACCCTCTATGAAATCATGTCTCAGTTTGCACCATCTCAATTTGGTCCTCTCGCTGTCCTATTGTTTGTAAAAGCATCGAATAGTCCAATGTGAGTTAGTGTAAGACTATTCATTGCAATATTTTACAAATGGAAGCTCATGACACCAAACCGACTACGCACATGCATTGGGGTGGCCTAGTAAATGGTTGGGGAGGCTTCATTTTGGTTCCCAACAGTGTCGGTGCTTCCGGGCTACTTCGTCCAAACGTAGTCCCTTAAGAGCCTTGAGAGAAAAAAAATACTATAAGTTTTCCAGGTTATTTCTTGGTCTCCGTGGCACATTGAAAGGTCTCTTCTGATCTTACACCTCTACATTGGTACCCTCTATGAAATCCTGTCTCGGTTTTCTCCATCTCAATTTGGTCCTCTTGTTGTCCATTTGTTTACAAAAGTACCAAATAGTCCAGTTTGAGTCAGTGTAAGGTTGTCCAATTCTATACTTTTGCAAAGGGAAGATCATGGCACTAAATTGGGGTGGCCTACCAAATATGCTTAGGTAGGATTTGATTTCGGTGCCCAACGATCCCGGTGCTTCCAGGACACTTCATCTGGGTGTAGTCCCTTCAGAGCCCTGAGAGAAAAAAATGCTATAAGTTTGCAAGGTGATTTCTCGAGTCTTTGTGGCACCTTGAAAGGTCTCATATGATCCTACACCTCTACATTAGTAACCTCTACAAAATCTTGTCTCGGTTTTTACCTTCTCAATTTGGTCCTCTCGATGTCCTATTGTTTGTAAAAGCACTGAATAGTCCAGTTTGAGTCAGTGTAAGGTTATTCATTACTATATTTTGCAAACAGAAATCTTTTGGCACCGAATTGATTGTGAAACATGTGTTGGGATGGCCTAGTAAATGGTTAGTAAGGATTAATTTCGGTGCCCTATGGTTCCGATGCTCCCAGGCTACTTTTTCTAGACGTAGTCCTTTAAGATTCCCTAGAGAAAAAAATACTATAAGTTCACCAGGTGATTTCTTGGTCTCCGTGGCACCTTGAAAGGTGTCTTGTCTGATCCTACACCTCTACGCTGGTACCCTCTATGAAATCCTGTCTCGGTTTTCTCCATCTCAATTTTTTCCTCTTGTTGTCCTATTGTTTGCAACTGCATGCTGAATAGTCCAGTTAGAGTCAGTGTAAGGTTGTCCAATGCAATATTTTACAAACGGAAGCTCATGACACCAAATGGACTATGCACACATGCATCAGGGTGGCCTGGTAAATTCTTGGGAGGATTCTGTTTTGGTGCCCAATAATCTCAGTGCTTCAGGCTACTTTGTTCAGGCATAGTCCCTTAAGAGCCCTGAGAGAAAAAAAGGTTATAAGTTCATTGGGTGATTTCTCAGTCATCTGTGGCACCTTGAAAGGTCTCGTCTGATCCTACACCTCCACATTAGTACCCTCTATAAAATATTATTCTAAAATTTCACTCCATCTCAATTTGGTCCCTTCACGTTTTCATATTGTTTTCAAAAGCGTTGAATAGTCCAATTTTAGTCAGTGTAAGGTTGTCCATTGCTATATTTTGCAAATGGAAGCTCATGGCACCAAAACGATTATGTACACACATCTGGGTGGACTATTAAATTCTTAGGGAGGCTTCATTTTGGTTCCCAATGATTCTAGTTCTTCTGGGCTACTTTGTCCGAGTGTGGTCCCTTAAGAGTCCTAAGAGAGAAAAAATGGTTATAAGTTTGTTGGATGATTTCTTGGTCACTGTGGCACCTTGAAAGGTCTCATCTGATCCTAAACCTCCTAAGTTGGTACCCTCTATGAAAATTTATCTCTATTTTATCCATCTCAATTCGGTCCTCTCGTTGTCCTATTGTTTGTAAAAGTGCCAAATAGTCTAGTTTGAGTTAGTGTAAGGTTATCTATTGCTATATTTTGCAAACGAAAGTTCATGAACCAAACTGACAGTGCACACACGTGTCAAGGTGGCCTGTTAAATTCTTAGGGAGGATTAATTTTTTTTGGTGTCCAACAATCCCAGTGCTTCTAAGCTACTTCGTCTGGGCACAGTCCCTTAAGATCCCTGAGAGAAAAAATGGCTATAAGTTCTCTAGGTGATTTCTTCGTCTCTATGGCACCTTGAAAGGTATCATTCTGATCCTACACCTTTACATTAGTCGGTACCCTCTACAGAAATCCTGTCTCAATTTTCACCATCTCAATTCGGTCCTCTCGTTGTCCTATTGTTTGCAAAAGCATGTCGAATAGTCTAATTTGAGTTAGTGTAAGGTTGTTCATTGCTATATTTTGTAAATGGAAGCTCCTGGCACCAAACCGACTACGTGCACACGTGTCAGGGTGGCCTGTTAAATGGTTGGGAAGGATTCATTTTTAGTTCCCAATGTTGTCAGTGCTTCCAGGCTACTTCATTCGGAGTAGTCCCTTAAGAGCCCTAAGAGAAAAAAATGTTATAAGTTCACCGAGTGATTTCTTGGTCTCCATGGAACCTTGAAAGGTCTCGTCAATCCTACACCTCCATGTTGGTACCCTCTATGAAATCATGTCTCTATTTTCTCCATCTCAATTTGGTATTATCGTGCTCCTATTGTTTGTAACTGCGTAGAATAGTCCAATTTGAGTTAGTGTAAGGTTATCCGATGCAATATTTTGTAAACAAAAGCTCATGGCACCAAACAGACTATGCACACACATTGGGGTGGCCTGGTAAACACTTGGGGAGGATTTTTATTGATGCCCAATATCTCGATGCTTCCAGGCTACTTCATCCAGGTGTAGTCCCTTAAGAGGCCTAAGAGCAAAAAAGGCTATAAGTTATCCAGGTGATTTCTTAGTCTCCATGGCACCTTGAAAGGTCTCGTTATATCCTACACCTCTATGTTGGTACCCTCTACAAAATCCTGTCTCGGTTTTCTCCATCTCAATTTGTTCCTCTCGTTGTCTTATTGTTTTGTAAAATGATCGATAGTCCAGTTTGAGTCAATGTAAGGTTGTCCATTGCTATATTTTAAATGGAAGCTCGTGACAGTAAAACAACTAGGCACATGCATTGGGGTGGCCTAGTAAATGCTTGGGGAGAATTGATTTTGGTGCCCAATGATCCTGGTGCTTTTGGGATACTTCGTTCAGGCGTAGTCCCTTAAGAGCCCTGAAGAAAAAAATGCTATAAGTTCGTCTAGGTGATTTCTTAGTCACCATGGCACCTTGAAAGGTCTCGTCTCCAACACTTCCATGTTGGTACCCTCTATGAAATATTGTCTCAATTTTTTCCATCTCAATTTGGTCCTCTTACTGTACTATTGTTTGCAACCGCGTCGAATAGTCTAGTGTGAGTCAGTGTAAGGTTGTCCATTGTCATATTTTGCAAATGGAAATCTTGTGGCATCAAATCTAACTGCACATGCATCTCAATATGGCTTGGTAAATGGTTGGGAAGGATTTTTTTCGGTTCCCTATGGTGTGGGTGCTTCTGCGGCTACTTCGTCCGGGTGTAGTCCTTTAAGATCCCTGAGAGAAAAAAATTCTATAAGTTTTCCAAGATGATTTCTTTGTCTCCGTGGCACCTTGAAAGGTCTCATCTGATCCTACACCTCTACATTGGTACCCTCTACAAAATCCTATATCTAGGTTTTCTCCATATCAATTCATTCCTCTTACTTGTCCTATTGTTTGTAACCGTTGCATACTGCAGTGTGAGTTAGTGTAAGGTTGTTCAATGCAATATTTTGCAAACAAAATCTCATGGCACCAAACTGGACTACACACATGTGTCTGAGGTGGCCTGGTAAATAGTTAGGTGAGGCTTTGTTTTGGTGCCCAATGATCTCAGTGCTTCCAGACTACTTTGGTTGGTCATAGTCCCTTAAGAGCCCTGAGAGAAAAAAGGCTATAAGTTCGTCCAGGTGATTTCTCGGTCTCCGTGGCACCTTGAAAGGTCTCATATGATCCTAAACTTCCACGTTGGGACCCTATATGAAATTCTATCTTGGTTTTCTCCATATCAATTTGTCCTCTCATTGTCCTATTGTTTGCAACCATGCGTTGAATAGTGTAATTTGAGTCAGTGTAAGGTTGTCCAATGCTATATTTTGCAAACAAAATCTCATGGCACTGAACCGACTATGCACCCACACTATCATCGGGGTGGCCTGATAAATGGTTGGGGAGGATTCATTTTGGTGCCCAAAATCCTTCAATGTGAAACAAGTACTAGGAAACATGTTAACAAAGAGATTGTTCATACAATATAGGTGGTGAAATGAGAATTGTAAGAAGAGATTTTTCATACAATATAGGTGGTGAAATGAGAATTTTTACTTTTTGTTCCTTTCTAATATTTATTTTCCCTTAGCTTCTCTTAGATTCGAGAATAATAAATTCTCTACTAACAGTAACAACCACGTGAAGGTGGAAGCATTTTTTGGCACCACTAACCTACGTAAACATGTTAGTAAGCAATTAAATAGAATTTTAAAACCTACAAAATTTAAACAAAATCATTAAAGTAAATATTCAAATTAAATTCATGTAGATGTATATCTAATCTTAAGTGAACATACCTTTGGAAATTTAATCTAATCCAATGAACTGCAAGGATCAAATCTACTCTTGACAGTAGCAAGAATTGCTTCATGATCTGATTCACGAACCTTCCACATATTCTTGTTTGATGGCCTACCTCTATATTTGATCAATTGAATATTTGTTGCAAGAACCAAATGTGAATAGTGAAGTATCTTTCTATG
The DNA here is from genome assembly GCA_019776745.2 of Taxus chinensis. NCBI lineage: Eukaryota > Viridiplantae > Streptophyta > Pinopsida > Cupressales > Taxaceae > Taxus > Taxus chinensis. Next base: position 660,976,142 of record CM034147.1, on the reverse strand, counting down.
TATTTCATAGTCTTCAAACAACCAAGTATTTGAATTTTTGGATAGGATATCGTCGAAGCCAAGTTTCAGTGACTACCACTGACCCAGTGGGATACTCAAGGTTTTCACCATCAATGACTATGGAAGTCAATCTTTTTTCCCTCTACACAATGAGACAAGAAGTAGTTTGTTCCCTCTTCATTAAATTATGTCAAAATAACTGCAAAAACATGCCCTACATCACAAAGTAAAACTCAATTCAAATTTAAAATACATTAAGAGTTGATCATTTAATAATTTATAAATTTATAACATGACATACATATGTACCTTGTTGCACTAAATCAAAGACTTGGTCAAAGTCAGGTGATGTTGTCATATGATCTAAAGACATTATAAGTTGTAATGCTCATGGAACTTGATATGTGTCGAGTGGAATTAGAGGTCTACAAGTCCATTCATCCACCCATTGTTGTGACTCACATTCATTCCACACAAAATCAATGCATGATATACAAAAACATGCCATGCACCTAGTATGAATAGTGCAAGAAATTACATTTGAACTACGGAATGAGTGCATATCACTTGATCCTGTAACTTTCATACAATCTTCATAGCTTGCCAAATGTTGTTCCTCTATCAACCAGAAATATCTATGAACCATTGAACTCTCTTGAGATTCATGGCCCATGTTCTTGATACACCAATCAACAATGCTTTCTACACCTGTAAATTTAGCACCATCTTTGAACTTTAATTCTTCTCTTGCAAGGGCTCTTTTCACACATGCTCCTGCACCATCATGCTCTCCTTTCCCATGTCCTGCCTCAGTAAAACTCCAGATATGTTATACACCTATTTCTATGTGCATCTTCTTAGCCAATAAAACATTTGTGCATTCTTGAATTGTGATGTGCAGTTGTCCAACCAAATGTAATGTTGATTGAAAACAATGTTCCTCTCATTCAAGTTCACATAAAACAACTTGGAAACACCCTTGCACATATTTTGTAGAATGTGTCTAATCATCACTTGATGTAGAAATGATACTCTCTTAATATTTTTTGATCTTTCTTAGTGCTTTCCGGAGAGTGCATGAATGTTATATGCATGAAAATAGCAACTTGCATTGAGTTATAGTATTGTGACTGAACCTCCATTTATGGCTACAATGAGTAATTATCTACAAATTCAACTACTGAAACAATAGTACCAAGTGGGAATGTGTCCTTTCTTAACTTGAATTTTTCATCCAACCATTGAGCTCTATGTGTGTGCCTTGCATACTCATAAACAATTTCCTCTCTGAATTTGACCATATATTCTGATACAAGTAATTGTTCTATAACAAGCTCATGCCTCTTAGATTTATTTTCCATATTTTAATTGATATGCCAAAATTTATATTTGCTGAAACCAACTAATTATTTCCTATTGAATGTGTACTCTCCTCATGGATACAAATTTTCAATTTTGGTAAGCCACCACATACGTTGCACGTTCCATCCAAACATGCTTTGTTATAAAAAAATTGTCCAGTTGATCTTTCACAAAATATCGTAGGAATAAATTCCCTTGCAGATTTTGGTGGACATTTAATCCACACTCCTGCAACATGATGTCAGTATGCAAAACACAACTACTTGACAAAAAACATCATAATGCATTGAAAATTCAACATGATGCCTACAACAACAAGTGGTACGTGAGTGATTGATTTTCACATAAAAGGGTTTGTTCATTTCAAAAAATATTTGGCTAATGTTAATTTCTAGATTTTCATTCTTAAACTTAGAGAACAATTGTGTTTGAGTCATATCCAAAAAAATGTTTTGCACATGCTTCATGATTACAAGAACCTATTCTTCTTTTTATTGTATCTCTTCTATTTAGTGACACCCTTGTGTTCTCATTCCAAAAATTTACAAGTAATTATTTTAGAATATCATATGTATCCTTGTCTTTCCATGTGGGAGTCTACTAGAGAATTCCCAATAGTTAGTGTTATTGGATGACTCAAGACTTTTGCGTCTCCCTATTGCTTTCATTAGTGTTTTTTGTTTAGCTTCAAAGCTCTACTTGTTTTTCTAATCAAGCATTTATTAACTATTTTATCACTTATTATACAATTAGTAAGTGCACACCATGTAGCATTACTATCTTTGGTGTGTTTGGTTGACACCTACAGTTTGGTATGATTTATGTATATTTTCAACAATTGACACATTTTGATCATCAACATTAGATGTTCTTAACCCTAGGGTCTTCATTGTAGGTCTCATCTTAATTAATTTCATCAACGTAACAAATAATTGACATCTTTGTGTATCATTTAATTTCTCAAAGTAATTATCCCAAATTCCCATAGCTTTTCTTCTCACATTTATTTCAGACATTTTGTTAGGCATTGGTTTTATAATGTTTTCATCAATTTCAATTAAGTGAATGGGTTTTCTATGCAAAATGGAAGGAGGTGTTCTTAGAGGTAAAGATTCATTAACAAGGTTACTTTCTTCATTCAGTGTTTCCATGCAAATTTCAGGATTAACATTTGGATTCTCAGGTAAAGGTTCAACATTTGGATTCATATCAATTTCTTTATCCATACCAAAATTATCATTCAATTCATTATCAATATTCATTGCAAAATCATTATTCTCCTCATTTTCATTATGTATTTCATCATAATTTTCTAAAACATTAGGTACATTTGATATAGTAGATGTACATTTCCCTCCATAAAGTTTTTTGCATCTGCTTCACTTTCTTTATTCTCATTCTTCCAATTTATCTAGGTGTCTTGTTCTTGAACTTTCTTCATGTCCTTACATCATTTTTTATCATCCATGATTAAAAAAATATAGATAGTGGGGTAGGGGACAAGCTCAACTACTCAAAATTTGTGCAAGAATGTACATGAATGTGCAGAGCAAACAAAAAGGGGACAAAAATCCCATGAAAGAGATGGAAAAGGATGTTGGATGGAAATGAAGTATATAAAAATCATAACATGTATTATAACGTGTACACATTTTACTATTTCCTTATTCCAAGGCAAAACCTCATGGCTTGGATCCGGTTTGGATCCCCAAGCCTGAGGCATGGACCTGGGTAAAAACATAGCAAACAACGTGTTTTTGCAAAAAAAAAATGGTAAAATATGTCTTCCTCCATAATAAATCCAACTAAAACGATCAACAAATTTAATAAAAGTATGACTACGAGGTCGAGTAATCTTTCTTCTTTCTAAAAATATGATTTTTCAAATTCTCTGACTAATATAAGGTTTCTATACTAATTATTTTCTAAAAATGTCTTTTTGTAGCTATTTTTTTGAGTTTATACACATCTATCTTTCATCGTGTATCTTTTTTTTGACTCATTGAAATTGAATAAAATTTTTACAGTCCCAAGCTAGGACTAATTCTATACATATTAAAAAAAAAAAAAAATTCAATATTTTTTGAGGTAGTTGGGGGGGCACAGTCGGCAATCCATTATTTTTAAAAATTTAAAATTTTTCGTACTTGAAAAATCCATAAAAAATACTCGCTAAATAAATCTATCCCAAACTAGATGTTCCTATATATCTTTCTACCAAAGGGTTTTAAAAAATACTAAATAGTGCTAAAAAAAATGGGGGGGGCACGAATGACTGTCTACTATGATTTTTTACAAAAACAAGAGCACCTATTGGAATTTTAGATCTTTAACCCACTTACACTTAACCATTTAAAAAAAAAAAAACAGTAGTTTAGAAACTAGACTCGAAAGGCTACAATTCATGGTCTTATAACATTTTTAAATTTTGAGTGTAACTATCTCAAATAACTCCTACAAGTTGAATATTTTTATTTTTCAGAGAAAGTTTCCACCTAAGACCCCCTTTTGGGCCCCCAACTTGGTGCACTTACCCATGTGCAATACCTGCAAGTGTTGACAAGACACCTTGGTTAGACTATTTTGTGTAGAAAGGATTGTTATTTAGGGTAAGATGTTGTGTATCCTTAGAAGATCAATGCAAGAAATTTTAGTAAGGACAAATCATTTTGGAGGCTTAGCATGGAACTTTAGATTGGATAAAACCTTAGCATAGCTAGGGAAGAGTCAATTTTAGCCACATATGAATGTAGGTGAGTGTAAAAGTGCGTAGGAGTTCCATTTATATAAATTTGCGAAGGGAATATCTCATAACGTAGGGTTGTATTAACCTTTTCCCATTCTAAAGGCATCTTGGGGAGATGGCTTTTGTGTTTGGTTTAACCAAAACACAAAGGGATGTTGATTCCAATGTTAAGGTGGTGAATAAATTTTCAAAGATGACACATTTCATCACTTGCAAAAAGACCAATGATGTAATACACATTGCAAATATTTACTTCAGGGAAATTGTAAGACTACATGGATTACTGTGTAATATAATGTCTGAAAGAGATACAAAATTTGTTGGTCATTTTTTACGAACATTGCTGAGGAAGTTAGATACAAAGATCAAATTTATTTCAACATACCATCCAAAAATTGATGGAAAAAAAAAGTTGTAAGCAAAATCCTTGGACATTTATTTAGATGTTTAGTTGGAGACAAGATAGGAATTTGGAATTTGCCTTTAGCACATGAAAAATTTTCTTACAAAAATTTAGTAAATATGAGTATAGGGAAAACACCATTCCAAATCATACATGAGAACATCTGAAGAGGATTTTTAGAGTTGTGAGACTTACCACACAATGAAGATAGAGTGGTGAAACATGATACTTTGCAAAACACATGAAGGAAGTGCACTGACAAGTGTGCAATCAATAATAAAAGATGAATGCACAGTTAGAAAAATTCATAGATGAGAAGTGAACAGAAATTGAATATCAGATTGGAGACATTGTTTTGACATATTTAAGGAAGGAGAGGTTTCCTTGAAGGGAAATTACAATAAGCTTAAGTGGAAGAAGATAGGACCATGTAATATCATCATGAAGTTTGCATAAAATGCTTATTAGATTGAGTTTCCTAAAGGCATTGTCATCTCCAACATCTTTAATGCTACAGATATGTATCCATACCGCATAGTACAAGAAGATGTAGATGATCTTGAATTGTAAGATGACAAAGTAGATTGGAGGAAACAAATCCTTGAGGAGCATTACGAAGAAGAAGTAATAATAGATACTAGAACCAAGAAGACACAATTATTATAGATTTTACTGAGTATTTTGTCAAGTGGAAAGGCAATAACATTGAAGAGGTTACTTGGCTAAGTGATGCATATATATGTATAATGTGGCATTTTGGTTCCTTGAGCAGGAGCTCAAATTTTCATAAATTACACGAGGTGTATAACATAGGAACATCCAAGCTCAAAGGTAATCTTGTGTCAACCAAAAATAGGAGACAATGGAGTTAGTTGGTGTTCGAATTATGAAGAACAATTTTTTTTATGTTTCTGGAGTCATACAGTGAAGAAATACATTTTTGAAGGACCATATAGTCTTGTGTTTCTCTATTTAGAGTGTACAAGTGCTTTGCACAATGTTTTTTGAGTGCACATTTATTCCGCCTAATGTTTTGTCTATTGCACAATAGTTTAATGCATTGTCCCTGCAATCTTGTCCAATATACAAACTTGGAATAGTTGATTAATTGAAGGGATAAGTTACACAAAATGCCAAAGGGTTATGTTTGGATCTATTGTTGGGTATTTTGATCATTTAATTTGAAGTCCATATAATTAGGATTCTTAGGAGGTGGCATGAATTATTATTTAAGTAGCGTTAATCACCTTTTATTAGTAGTTCAAGTTTTTGTAAGAACTTAGATTTTGCTTAAGGGAAAATTAGAGATATGGGCTTAAGGCTCACTGTTAATAGAAGGAATGAATAATTTGTGACATGAGAGGAGATAAATATGCAATAAATTTGGAAGAAGACTAAATTTTTGGCGATCGGTTTGATATTGATATTTCTATGAATAATATGTCTCATATCTTTGTTTTTGTCTAAATATGTGTTCATTTGATCATTTTTTTTATTCTTAATTTATTTAGGTTAAGTATTGTTTTGTGCATGTTCTGAGGGTAATAGCTTTAACCTTTCCTTCCTTGGACTCCAACACCCCATCATCATTAGAAAAAAATTAATTGATTTTCAATCATATCATTATATTATTATCTCCTAGTTGAACCCATACTAGTCAAGGAAACTCTTTAAACCTTATGAATTAACTCTTGTGATCTTGCAAAATGAGATTTTATCATTCGTGTAATATGGGACTTACCTAAAATTATCCTCGTAATTAACTCAATGTTTAAATTATATTGAGTAGTAAGTGATTATAATACTCCATCATTTTACGTAACCATGTGTGGATTGGGTCATGACTATACAACCCCCTTCTAGTGCTGATGACAACCAAGCCTTAATCTTGGTTATCATCTTTTGTAACCCATTTATAAGTTTTTAATTCCATGTACTTCATAGATTATACATTGAACTCTTACGAGTAACCTTATTATGTTTTTGTGAGTAAAAGGGTATATTGGTATGTAACAAATAATTTAGGAGCCATTTGTAATTTGTAATTGAAATTTCCCCACTTTCAAATTATTGGAAAACCTTTGGATTTCTTAAATAAAAGAAAAGTAAGGTTTTTTCTTGAGGGAAACATGATAAAATAAAAACGTAATTCCATAGATTAAAAATAAGTGTTATATGCCTTGTTATGTATTTTAAATGTCATGCAAAACAAAATATAGAATAAGAAATTAAATTGTACTAAGTGCGTAAGCTGATTTATAACATGTGTGAATTGTGGATACTAATTCTTCTTTCCCTCATTTTTTAAATGGATCAAATGTTGTATTTTTGTTGCTACATTGAGCACGTGATAACAATTGTATTGAATCTTGTGGACTTTATTTGGACTATTATATGCATACAATAGTGAATGTAAGTGTGGGGGTGATAATACATAATTATTTAGTGGAGGAAAAATGGCTTGTTAAGTGAATGGAGGAATAATAATTTGTGTGTTGTTATAATGGAGAAGCTAAGGGAATTTGTGGCTAGTCTTAGTGGAGTAAAAATGGGTGGTTTAAGTGGAGGGAAAATAGTAGGTTGTTTGTGTGTTTTATCTTAAAGGAATCAAAGGCTAGCCATAGTTCCTTCGTGGAGTGAAAATGGGTTGTACACATGATGGCATCTCTCCTTTGCAATCCTTATTGGCAGGCTTAGTAGTATGTTTTGTTTTACATTTGGAGTGATGTCTTCCCCTTTCTCTATTTTTTTAAGAAAATTTTATATTTTTTTGCATGAGAGTGTTTGTGAATGGGTAAGCCACTCATACATTTTTATGAAATAATTTTCTAATTTTGTGTTGTGTTACCCTTCATCATCAATCCCTACGAGTAGTATCAAGGTTTAAGTGTGGGGTGAGGAATAAGTGAATAGTTGTCCATAGTTGCTCAAGATGAGTACAATAAAGGAAGTGGAGCCTTACGCAAACTGAAAAACCAATTTTGTTCGTTTGGTATACATGTCATTTACTCAATGTGTCTCATGTATATTATATAACGCATACCTTAGTATTAACAACTAACAACTTATACCCCTCTTTCTCACTCCTTAACTGGTTGTTCTGTTGATGACCTTTATTTGGATATTGACTTTGTTGATCCTTGAGGAGACTTAAGATGATGATTCAAAAGTATTTAATCTATATATTATTCTTATTTTTTATATAGGCTTGATGACTAAAGTGCACAGCTTGATGAAGTAACCCTTAACTGGTTGTGAGAGGATACATGGTGCACGTAATGTGAATATTTTCATCTATATTTTATTCGTGAACTTAATTTTACACAAAACCCAACTTTATTTTATCGATATCGAAATTGAAGCTTTGACACTCTCTACCTATTTATGTATTTCTGCTATTTATTTACTTCTTATTATAAGATTATTTTGGATTGAATATGACTTCTTAGCTACTTGTTTCTATTTGATTTTGAGACTTCATTAAGTTACTTATTTTTTTTCTTAACTCAAATCTTTATGAATCTTTATTCCACTTGGCTATTCATCATCCACTTCATAATAGTGGTTTTTTTGAATTGCTGGTAAGCTGGTTTTGATACATTCATAATGTGCATGACTAGGGTCATGGGCCTTATCATATCTTGATATAATCTATGGACCTTATCATGGATTGGCATGGTAAATTGACCCTATTTGTTGTATGGGGGTGTGCCCAAAGTGTTATAGGAATGAAATTCTTAGGGTTGCAGGGCTCTCTTCCCATGGTTTTAAGGTGTCGAGACTTTGTTTCTGGGACCATATATTGACCAAACCTCACTTGATACTATGTTTCACAAATTATTTTGGGCATTTGGAGATTTTTTTTAATTTTGGGAGACATTTGTAGATTTGTACTTGGGAGGTGTTAGGAGACTTATGAGCTATTTCTATGAGTTCTCATTATTCGGTGGTTCTAATACTTAGATCCATATTTTGGAATTAATATTAGAGACAATTGTTATTTTGAGTCATGTGAAACTTGCTACAAATATGTTATTGTGATGCCTTGTTATGTGTTATACAAATTCCATTTATAGACCTATTTGTATTAAGCATGTTATATGTTCCTTTCTCTCTTTGATGTGTGGGTGACCTAGTTGTGAGTAACTGTCATGTTACAATATGAAAAATGGTGTTTTGTAAATTTGACTTGTGTTGTGTTGAGGGGATCTTGTTTGAGCTTAGGATGTCATGTGTTGTTTGGGAAACTTATGGAAACTTGAAACTAAAGTTTCTTAACTATAAAATTTCTATGAAAAATGAATTAAATGAATAACACAATGAGAGGAATACCAATCTTCACAAAATATGAAGATCAGGATAAAATTACAAATTATTTATTTTCTCATTACTGTTGTGATTTATTAGTAAGGTACTTTTCTATAGGGACGTTATTAGACATTGTTCCCCCTTCTATAGATAACCTTGGCATTTTTTGTGCATTAAGGAAAATGCTCTCATAAGGGGAGGGATATGTAATGCCCCCACTTCCATTTTCCGTCAATCATCTTCCCAGAAGGGATCTCGATGGGTTTCCATCATCTTAGCATAATTGTAAATGCTCGTTGCATAGCGTCTTAACATGTCATTTTATTATGGGTCATTGGTGAGTGACCTCTCTTGCTCCGATTATTGGGAGGGTAGTACCAATCAAATCAGAATGAGTTTCCAAGGTAGGACTAGTAACCCAATAGTGGGTTCATGTGATCACAAAGAGGCCTTTGAGTGTCGGGGAAGAACACAATAATGATGCAAAGATGAGAAGAACTGTGGCCATTCCAAGAATAAGGGGAGATCAAAATCCCCTAATAAGTCCAAAGTAATATGTTGGAACTGTGGAAAATTTAGACACTTCTGAAGGGAATGAAAAGAATAAAAGAAAAAGAAAAAGAAGAAGCATGATTCTGATTATGATTCCGAAAAGGAAATTGGAGATGCTTAGTGATGTTGCTATATTATAGACCAATCAGTGGGCATGATGAAATGCAGTCTCATGGTTGCAATTTTCACATGTTATTGTTGTTTGTTGCAGAGCAAGAAGGTTGTCAACTTCAAAGTTGCATTTGTTGCTTACAATTTGGAATGGCTTGGAGTAGAAATTGGAGACGGTCAATTTGTATTTGTACCCGAGAAATGTTGACAAGAAATAGAGAGATAGAAATTAGTGTTGTCTATTAGAATTAAGTATATGTAATGTGGAGAGGCAGCTAAATATACAATGATATAGTAAATAAGACATAATTAGTTTCAACGAAATATGTAATTGAAGGGATGATTGTTGGATTTTACACTTTTCTTACCTCAATTATTGCATTCGATTTTGATTGCATATCTTGGAGTGTTTGTTTTGTCTTTGGCAGGGTGATAAATGTTGATTGGTAGGTCCTTAGTGCCTTTAGATTTCATAAATAATAAGGGAAGTAAGATGGGTAGAAAAAATGCTTTGAATTCTCAGGAATTAGTATATTTTGTCAATTCCAAATCTTAAAGGGTAAATGTTTTTTGCATATCATAACTAGCGGGGGTAGGCACAGAAAATTATTGATTTATCAATAAAATGTTTCAAATGTAAAAATTCTTCTAGAGTATCAATGGCAATAGGAGGAAGATAAAAAGGGTAACAAAACACAAAAATTGAATATGTCAGACCCCAAGTGAAGGCTTTTAAACTCTTATAAAACTCATGGCTTAACAATAAGAGCAGCAAAATCAGGTGCACATTTTGGATGTTTGTAAATCAGTAATTCAAAAGGTTAATCATTTATTAAATTAAGGAGCATTCTTGGAGAACAAATTAAAATTACCAAGAGGTATGTGCAATCTTTATTTATAGTCTGTCTTATTAGAAAATTGGGCCAAGGAATGGCAGTAAGAACTAATTTGGGACTGGATATAGTCTCTCATTTTTGGCCTTTTGGACAGAACACATGAAGAACGTGTTCCATTTGGATAAGGTTCCAGCCTACACAAATTGCATATATTCAAGACAGGGTGTCTCTGGAAGGAATATACCTTGTGATAGGAAGATCCAAAAAGTTAATCATGACATGGAGAGGCATGCACCTAGGGCAACCCACACCTTAACACTTGGGGCACAGATCTGAGGCTATAAATTTAAGGCTACAGAATTGAGTTTGTTAGAGCTCAGATGCCTATTTATATGTGCCCTTGGAAAAGAATAGAGTTGTTCTGTTACACAAGTGAGGTAGTAGTTGTGGGTTGTTGGGTTTTTTGTGTTAAGGGTTTGAGTGTGAGATTTTGCATCTGTATCTAGTTGCAATTACACATCTAGGAGGATTGACATAGAGAAGTTTTCTAAGAACTATGGGATAATCTATGGGGTAGATGATTCTAGGAAGAATGTAATGACTATGGCAGAATCTTGATGGGGAATGGAAAATTTTATTTTGTAAGCATACATGTATGAGCATCCAGATATGGCTCGCATGACTGTGGTCTGCCTCTCTGTGATGTTTTGGAGTAATACTATGAATGAATGTGATAAGGTTACCACTATGTTGGAACTGTGGAAAATGTTAAGATGAAAAGAATAAAAGAAAAAGAAAAAGAAGAAGCATCCTTCCTGTATTATCTGCATGTTTGATAGACCACTATGATTTTGATCTTGTATAATCACGGCCAGAGGAAGCATGAAGTGAAGGCGCACAAGGTTTACTTGAATGTTAGTCTAATTATGGATTTACAACTTCCTAGTTATAGTTAATTAATCATGACATTGCGCCAGGGGAAACCCACACCTGTGCTTTGTTACTATTATGACTGAAGGGGTGTAGAAAGCCATCCATGAGAACTATGAGCTCTATAGCTTCTTCATGTCTGTTAAATCACTAAGTCAATTAATCATGAATTATGCCTTCCACTGAACTCACATAAAAGAGAGACTCATGCTCCCTCTCGCGCTCCCTCTCACGCCTCGGTGAGTGCCCAGCGCCCGCTGGGTGATAGGCCGGCATGCATGAGGTTCCCTTGTTCTTAGTGGGGTGCAAAAATGACTACATCTTGGTTCTGTTTCCGGGACCTCTTTTTGAAGTTGTAGTGGAACATGGCATACATCATGATCTGTGCAAAAAGTGATGGCGGTGAGTGCTTAACACTTGAAGGTGTTGAAGATTGGTTTAAAAGCACAGAGGATGAATTCACTTAGAGATTCAATACTGGACCTGGGTTTAACACACGAAGATGGGTGGAGGACACTCTTTATCATGAGTTGTATGAAACCTTCTTCTGTTGTTTCCCAGTAGAGTTATTTGAATGGCTCTCAGCTTATACATCTAGATCGGGGTGGTATTATAAGTCACACCCTTGGACCCAAGAAACATATCAAAACTTGCAAGATGTTGATCTAATGTGGACCCATGCTATAGATCATTGGTGGAAGGGAGTATTGACTAGCTACACTCTGGAATATGCCATTTCCACGTATTCCTATCCAGAAGTTGCTGAGTTTGAGTTCTTATGAGAGCCCAGAGGATCATTTTCTTGCATGCTATCCCCCTGGCAATCAAAATCTTGATGGTAACCATGGGTTTAGAGGCATTTCCTATGGCCAGCTAAACCACTCTGAGCACTTGGCGAGGAAGCTAGGTTGGGGAAAGATGGCTGATATAATGACTGAGAAGGAAAGGGAGGAGAGATGGCTCAAGTATAATGAAGCACGTGAAAGGGAGATCGATAGACAATCACGGGATTACAAGTGGGTTATGGATCCAGACATGGTGGAAAGGAGTTGAGGTTCACACGGAGGATGTGGAACCCGAACAGTCTGTGATACCCCATCTTGGTAAGCATGTAGGAGAGAAAACCTTACAGCTTCTGATGAGAGTCCATTGTGCGTAGAGAGAGAAGAGTTCGTTGGCGCACATCTGACCCCACCTAGTGACCAAACCTTGGCGTTTGGTTTGTTTGAACAAGGGAAAAGTACAGTTGATCCATTTGATATCGGTGGAAGCAACCAATTGGCACCTAGAAGGTACAACTTCTCATTTGGGACTTCTATGGCTTCACACACTATTCCAGTATTTGGTGGAATGTTTGGACAAGGCACATATACAGATGGTTTTGGAAGTGCACGTTAGGAAGTGGTGGAGGAAATACAACTGGGAGTGGTACTAGTTCACAAATTATGTGGGCACGTAATTTAGTGGGATGACGGGAGCATTCAGACATGACAAACACAGGCCCTATACCTAACACAAGAGGATCTGGAGGTGGAAGTGGTGGAGCTGGTGGCTCCAGGATCTAGTGGGTCCAGTGGAGGAGGAAACACCAGAGGAAACCAAGGGACTGGATCGGGAGGACAAGGACCTCAGCCACCTCCTCAATTCTTTTTCAAGATGTCTCTACACTTACCAGATTACAGTGGGATAGAATATGCCACAGAGCATGTGCATAAGTGTGAGTTGCTATGGCGCGCAAAGGGGATCACGACCTAGGATCGAAAGGCCAGTCAATTTATGACAACTGTTACAAGGACGCGTGCATAGTTGGTATAGAAAGTATGACCCTCATCAAACTATTGTGGATTATACCACACTGAGAAATGCATTCTTGGTGGAATTCCACATACCTGAGTTTGAACAAAAGAGCATCACCTCTCTCAAAGAAATCCATAGCAGGGCATGGCAGAGAGCGTGTAGGGAATATGATGTGCATTTTAAAACTCTATTGTCTAAATTGTCTTATGATATCCACCCTTCACAACATGCTTAGTGGTTTATTGGAGGGTTGATCACACCCTTTAGGAGGGCTTTGTCTCATAAAACATTCACGGACCTGCACGAAGCGTTAGAAGCCACTTTGCACACTGAGGCCAGTTGGTAGTGTTGACACTGGTATTAGCCCATTTCTAGAGGCTCAAATTATTACCATGGCTAAGCAATTGGAAAAATTATCTACCAACATAGTTCCAGAGATTTTCGGTGGGATGTGGTGCATAGATTGTAACGTAGAAGGGCACACAAAGGATAATGGTGGGATATGTACTCGGAAGGTGGTACGCGCCATAGCAGTAAACTACGAAATATGCTCACGGGGACCATGATGCAAGTAGGTGCCCCCTGTTGCAGCGCACGATCCAAAAAAACATGTCTTGTTACTACAAGATATGTACCTCAACCACACATGACACCAAGGATTGTAGATTGATTGACCAGATTCATGAGGCAATTGATCTTGGTGTGCGCCAGACTGACATTGCCAGCAGTTCTAAAGGAGATGAATGTCGGTATGAAGAGCACAGAGATGGAGGTGCGCGTGGAAGAGGGTTTTATGGAGGATTTTGTGGTCATGGTAACTGTGGAGGAAGAAGTGAGTTCCCACGTGGAACATGCTTTAATTGTGGAGCCACAGACCATTATAAGCGTGAATGTCTAGATCTTCTACAATGCTCATGGTGTGGAAAAAAACATAAGTATGAAGAGTGCCCAGAGTTATACAAACATATGAGTCAGCAGTACCAGAAGGATAAGGGCACTGCCATGGTGAGTATTAAGAAGGATGATGCACAATGGCTCCCGTAAGTAATACATGAATCAGAACTAGATCCTGTTATGGTAACAACAAGGGTGGAATCCGTGCATGCCAGGGAAGTGCCTAGGTAGAGACCTCTGGTTTTGAGGGAAGAAGTAGTACATGGGAAGTATCCAAATCTCGGCTCACCAGAAAGAAGTCTACGAAGGGGAGATCAAGAAACCATGGACGTAATTCAAAGCTTACAAGGGGAGATCCAATGCTTAAAAGAGTAAACTAGAAAAGATGAGAAAAGAAGACCAGTAGAAGCACCAAAGGATGACTTGGATGAGGTTAAGGAGGTGTGTAAACTACTGAGGTAGGAGAATATTATTCCCCTTCTAGGAGCATGGTTGAGAGAAAAGGTACCACGCACAGGGGAAGAGCACAAAAGGTAGATCTTGCATGCAAACCTCCCACCTCACAGCCTTGATTATGACAAAGAGATTACCTTGAACGCAGTAGTGGATGGATGGTTGCTTAGCAACATCCTCATTGACACAGGTGCAGAGGTTAATGTTCTCACTCTGGATGCCTGGCATCAAATGGGAAGACCTGCATTACAGTCATCTTCAAATGTGTTGTATATGGCAAATAAGACAAAGGAAATGCCCATAGGTGTCTTGAAGGATGCGACCATTACCATTCAGGGGACTAGGTTCACTGGGGATTTTGAAGTCTTGGCGCTTGCCAAGGAAGATAATTTCCTAGCTTTACTTGGGCACCTATGGTGCTATAAGAATAATGCCATATCTCTGGTTTAACAAGGGGTACATAAGCTTTGAAAACAAGGAAGAGAGAGTGATTATACCGCTTGCTAATGGAAAATCCACACCCTATACTGAACCCCTTGGAGAGGAAGTCCTGGAAAGAATATATGTGTGCTCCATAAGAGATCCAGAGACCATCCACCCTACAGAAGGAGTCATCCAGTTTGATGATGCTCAATCTATCAGTGATACTACCAGTATAGCATGTGATGATTAGGCACATGGGACTTATGAATTGATTGGGTGACATCTAAAGGGATCGGTGACCAAGGTAACCATGGCACATATAGTTTGGCACCTGGGAGGAAAGGAAATAACCAAGTATTCTGGGGATGCATACCCTGAGGTATTTTTGAGAGAAATGGAAAGCTCAATGGAGGGAGAACGAGCGATAGGTATGTTGAGTTATGTTTTGATAGGCACAACAACGTAAGGTGGTGGGTCGCACATAGTGAAAACTTGTTG
Source organism: Taxus chinensis (assembly GCA_019776745.2). Classification (NCBI taxonomy): domain Eukaryota; kingdom Viridiplantae; phylum Streptophyta; class Pinopsida; order Cupressales; family Taxaceae; genus Taxus; species Taxus chinensis. Next base: position 660,960,829 of record CM034147.1, on the reverse strand, counting down.
GAATGGTGCAAAGTTAGAATTGCGCTCACTTTTTTATTCTCGAGGAGTGCAACATACCCACCACTATTAAAGATTACAATGGCAATGGACCCGCCTCTTCCCACATTCAGGCATGTGAAATGGTCTGGGGAGAAGGCAGCAGAAGCTTTACCACCCTCCCTTTGGGTGCAAAATATGTATTCAACACTACAAGGATGTTTGTGCGCCTGGTACATCCATTCTGAAACTTTCTGCTAGATGGGAAATTGGCAGGAGTTAGCGGCTGACCTGGTTCACACATTCGAGTACCGAAGTACCAAGAAACCAGTTGATGAGGCATTGCAGACTATCAAGCACCTCACTCTAGGGGATTGTGCCATGGCAGAGGATAGATTAGTAAACTTACTTGGTGGACCTAGCTTGGAAGCATGGTTTGAAGAGGAGGAATCAGAAGACATACAATTCAAGTGCACATGTGCTAAAAAGGAGAAAGGAAAGATGGTATACGTTTTTGATGGAGAGGAGATGGAAAGCCTGAATGTCGACCATTCGGTTAGGACACACAAAGTAGTTGATAGTGTAGATGCATGTGCACACGCGTATCATGAACCACTCAAAACCAAGAAAGTTAACATCAGCTCAGAGAAGGAGTCCTAAGGAAGCTATCATTGGGGACTACTGGTCAGAAAAGGAAGTATCAAAGATCATTGATCTCTTACATGAATTTGAGGATTTATTCCCATGTGGATACCATGAGTTGAAAGGCATCCACCATTCATTGGGGGAAATGAGGATAAAGTTGAAATATGGTGCACGCCCGGTCAGGAAGAGGCCTTACAAGGATGAATCCCAACATGCGCGTAAGGGTTAAAGAAGAGCTAGACAAAATGATAGCATCCAGTATCATTGAGGATGTGGAGGAATCAGAATGGATAAGTCCAATGGTGATCAGCATAAAGAAGGATGGGTGGATTAGGATATGTGTGGATTATAGGGAATTGAATGTTGTTTGTATCATAGATCCTTTCCCACCCCTTCACTGAAGAGATTTTGGAAGGAGTTTCTAGGCGTGAGGTCTATTCCTTTATGGATGGATTCTCGAGATATCACCAAGTAAGGATTGCCAAGGAAGACCAAGAAAAGAAAACTTTCACCACCGAGTGGGGAAGCTTTACATACACGGTCATGCCCTTTGGATTGAGGAATGTGCCCACTATATTTTCACACATAGTGGTACAAGCATTTAAGGACTTCATCCACAAGTTCCTTCAAGTATATTTGGATGATTGGACAGTGTATGGGTTGGTCAGGGACCATTGTGATAACTTGAGATTGATGTTTGAAAGATGTTGGAAGTTGAGGATTTCCCTCAACATCAAGAAATGAATCTTTGTAACTCCTTTTGGAACATTGTTGGGGCATATCATATGCAAAGAGGGCTTACTGGTGGATCCTGTGAAAGTTACAGTTATTGTGGGGTTAGGGGAGCCTACCAGCCAAAGTGCACCATGCATGGATTTCTTTAGACACACTGGGTACTATAGAAAGTTCATTAAGGGATATGCCAAGATCACCACGCCTTTGGAAATATTTCTCAGACATAAGAGTGCCTTTCAGATGGGGAGAGGCACAGTAGAGGGCATTTGACACTCTAAAAGAAAGGCTTATCACCACACCTATTCTACGATTCCCATCATGGGATAAACCTTTCCATGTCCATGTGGATGCCTCTAGTATAGCAATGGGAGCCATTCTTGCTCAACCAGAAGAGGTGATTGTTGATCATCCCTTGTGTTTTGCAAGTAGGAAGTTGACACCAATAGAACATAATTATACAACGACCGAGCGCAAGGCATTGTCAATGATCTACGTACTCCACAAATTCAAACAATATTTGCTAGCAACTCCCTTCATATTCTACACTGACCATATGGCCTTGAAGTATCTAGTAAACAAAGCAGTGTTACAAGGGCGCATATGCATTGGGTACTTTTATTTCAGGAATTTGAATTCAAAGTGGTGGTAAAACTAGGAAAGAACAATTGTGGGCCGGATCATTTATCCAGGATTGATTCAGGAGAGGATGCATAGAGTATCGAGGAAACCATTTTGGATGCACAACTATTCAGGTTGTGGCGCGCACCCTCAGAATTAGAAGACATTGTTATTTTTTCTCAAGGAAGGTGTGGCACCCGAAGGGATGAATGCTCTGGAAAGGAAAAGGTTAGCCATACGCGCCATGCCCTTCATGTTGATCAATGGGGATTTGTATAAAATGGGCCACGATGAGGTTTTACACTGGTGTGTATTAGAACATGAATGCATAGCCATAATAGAAGAAGCTCATGGTGGGATTGATGGAGGACACTATGCGGGGAATGCAACCACGCGCAAGATCCTAGTCACCGGACTATGGTGGGAGATGATTCACAAGGATTGCATTGATTTTTGTAAGGCCTGTGACCACTGCCAGTACCTTGGAAAACCTGGAAGAAGGGATGAGATGCCCTTGTGCCCCATCACCAGAGTGGAACCTTTTGAAAAATGGGCAATATATTTTTTTCAGACCAATCTCACCAGCTACGCAAAGGACTAACTCACAGTATATTATTACCTGTACTGATTATCTGACAAGGTGGGTAGAGGCCACGCCCACTAAGGATTGCACTGCAGCCACGGCTGCTAGATTTTTGTGGAAAACATTATCAGCAGGTATGGGTGTCCATTAAGTTTAACAAGTGATAGGGGCACTCACTTCTTAAATGAAACCATCAGGATTCTATTGGCAGAATTCATGGTAGCCCATCATAAGACTACCCCTTATCACCCTCAAGACAAATGGGACTACAGAGGCATTCAAAAAAATCCTTAGTCACACATTGACTAAGATATGTGACATGGGTAGCAGGATTGGGATGACAAGGTGTCAACAGTTCTTTGGGCATACAGGACAACGTATAAAAGGTTGAACAAGGCCACACCATTTCAACTGGTGTTTGGCATGGAGGCTATTCTACCAGTGGAATTCATGCTACCATCTCTGCGTATAGCGTGCACGCAAGAGGGTTGGACGATGAGAAAACACTGGAAGAAAGAATTGATGAATTGATAAAGTTGGATGAAAGGCTGCTCACTAGCAAGATGGAGCCAAACAACTAAAAAATCTAAGCAAAAGGCATGGCATGACTGCCACATTAAGAAAAAATAGTTTGAGGTTGGCCAGATGGTATTGCTATATGATTCAAAATTTCTACGCCATCCTAGAAAGTTGAAGGTGCATTGGTTGGGTCCTTATGTAATTTCATACATCCTTGATTTGGGTGCATGCCAGTTACAAGTGGTGGATGGAACAAAATTACCTGGACACTTCAATGGGAGTAGGCTGAAGCCCTACTATAAATAATGCTTCTTGGTGTTTGTAAATAAGGTAGTTTTTCCAGTTAGCTTAGAATTTCCTTTTATGATTTTCCTTTCTTGTATTTCCCTTTCACGTTGTTGTTTGGTTTTATGCCTTGGGTGTCTGTAACCTTATTACTTTTTGACTTATGAATGCGCAGAGGACTACGCATTGTTTTAGTGTGGGGTGAGGTTATAAAGGGAAGCATGGAGTTATTCTGCATAAGGATTGGGTTGGTAGACCATTTGAATTGACCCGGTTAAAAAGATGCATTCAGGAGAAAAGAAGGCAGGTTGGTGGCAAGATAAGGTTACATTGGAAATCCATGTACAAAGGAGAAAAAGCACAAAAACATGAGGTAGGTGAAAGCAAGAATCATGAGGATAGAAGAGGTGCCTTTTGTGGTGGTAACATGTGTGCAAGATTCTTTTGTCAAGATGGATTATTTGCATGCTAGAAGGTTGGAAACAATTTCCGCGCAAGGATTGGGTGCAGTTTTCATGCAAGGATTGGGTGCAGGTGGAAAAATTTTCATGCAAGGATTTAGCACATAAGGAAAAGCACTGAAGTCAGGTTTGTTTGAAAAATGCCACATTAAACATGGCCGTCATATGGTGGTAGGTAGCCTAGCCTTAAATGTGTAAAAGTGGGAAAAGCTATAAATACAAGAGTGGGCATTTCATTATTTTACTTTGCAAAAACAAGAAGAGTGATTTTCTTTCAAGAGCTAGGGTTTTGAAGACTGACTCGTGCGAAGGAAAATCCCAAAAACTTAAGCGCAACCAGTCTGTTAGATCTACAAACTAGTGCAAAAGTGATTCACAGGTGTGAGGAACATTGTGAAGAAGCTCCGTGATCAAAGGAGAAAATTCTGAGATTAGGGTTTGTGTTTTAGGGCATGGGGCACACTGCGGGAAAATGTTCAAACAAAATCACAAGTTAACATGGGAATGAAAGCAAGGGGTAAAATGACAGCCACAAAACTAGTTGATAAACCTATAGTACAATCCAAGAGGGGAAAGGGTAAGGGAAAAGGAAAGAAGAAAGAAGAAGAAATCCCCTTGGATACCAATGAAGAATGGTACTCGGAAATGTAATACCTAGATGGGGTTTTGCTGGGGCAAGAGTGGGAGTCCCACATCAGACAGATGCCCGTGATTGACTACAATCACCGATCAAGCACAATCGTGAAGGAAATGGTGTTGGAGCTGGTGTGCCCTACAAATAAATGAACACCTGATGGGATGCCAATCTACAGTGATGTAGTCAAGGTGAAAATGGAGAAGGCGTGTCTTCTCCATATTTATGAGTTACCATAATTCGGGAAGCCTGAGCACTTGTACCAGTGGCTGATGACGCACGTGCACGAAGACTTCTTCTACTTCGTAGGGTGTAAAATGTGCATAACTCCCCAGTTAATTTCACACTTCTACAGGCCTAAGCTGTAAAGGGGATGTGCTCATAGATGACCTCCAGGATGAGGAGGAAATTAAAGAAACCATTGCATCCCAGGAATATAAGAAGGGATCAAGGTACTACGACATTGCGGATATCAATGATCCGGTGATGAAGATGGCCACACACCTTGTTTCTAAGCTGAATGGACAAGAGAGGTGGACCCAGGTGAGCAAGCCCTGGCTGAATGTCTATAGGAAGGTCGCGGAAGGCACCGTATACAACATCTCCTAGTACATAGCAGATGAAATCATAAGAAGTGCAGAGAAGGGGGAAAGATATTATTTGGGAACATCCTGTTAACAATTGTGTTCTCAGAAGTTGGGGTGTCGGATGCATCTGACAAGTTCATATGGGAGTACCCCGATGAAGACCCTTCACCTACAGAGAGGTTCCAGAAGTATACATGTGAATCAATGACAGGGGTGCACAAGGCACACTTGGATAAATGGTATACGTGCCTCAAGAATGCATTCATGGCTGAATGGTAGATCCCAGAACAACTCCCATGGCAACTGAAGGAGAAGCAGAGTTTGTGGTATACCAGCACTTCTACATTAGCAAATTCATCTTGGTGGATGGAAATTGGAGTCCCTGGTGCAAACTCCCCTTCTCATTTACTGCCTAATTTTTCTAAGCAGGGAGTGAATAGGTACAAGGAGTCAAAGAAATTAAACCTTGGCCTGTTCCACCCTTGATAGTGAACATAGGGAAATGAGAAAGAAGCTGGTCTACCTAGGGAAGTGTGCATACGTTGAAAGATACGTATCGCAATATGTGCACATTGTAAGGCCCATGACATTACCTATTATTGAGAGTGATGCTGCCAGGATCTACCTACGCATAAGGCCAAATTTTGGAAGGGCACATACGTGGAAAATGAGATATCCATCCCAAATGACCCTATGGGAAGAAAGAATCCCACGCCAAAGCGTAAGGAGAGAGAAGAGAAAGAGGAATGAAGGGAGGTGGAGGAGCAAGATGTAGGTACCGTGGGGCCAAGTACTTACGTCCGAAAGAAGAAGAGGATGGTAGTTAGGGAGAAGACCCTGGAACCAATAAAGCCACCATCTCCTGAGGAGCCCTCAGATGAAGAGAAGACTACATCTCCCTGAGACAGAGTCTTTAGTGGAAGAAGAAGAAGAGAAGGTAGAGAAGGCCGAAGGCACAAGCACCTTTTTAGGAAAGAAGAATGTTGGAAAAGGAGAAGAGCTGAAGGTGACCCAAGGGAGGATAAGTATAGATGACTCAGGGGAGGGAGGAGAGGAAGACATTGATGCATTCATATTTTCACAGGAGGAAGAGTGCCCAAGGGGAGGAGGAGGACTCGTACCGAGTGAAGAAAGGAGAAAAGGGGCAAGCACCAAGGAGCAAGAAATGCCCAAGATCACCCAGGAGGAGATAGATGAAAAAGTGACAAGGGAGGTGGAAAAGATGATTGATGCCTTGGTCGATGAGGAGTTGGGGTGAAGCGCAGAGCTCATGCTCACCTGAGTTCAAGAAAGAACAAAGGGAGAAGAGTGGAAGTAGCAAAAAGGCCCAACTCTTTCAGTGACTGTTCCAAAGGGCGTGTGCACATGGGAAGTAAATGCGCAGAGGAAGGAAGATCGATGATGGGGTATGCTAATGACCCTAACAAAGTTTTGTGCACGTGCTTCTAGAGTACCGTACCCACCAAGGAGCTCACTGCCATGGAGTCCTTCAATCCTGAGGGTGGATACCTGTGCATGAGGAAAATGCTATCGTGGGTGTTTGACTCCCACATTGATGAGCCTGAATTCAAAGTTAACCAGGAGGCAATACTAGAGCTCTCCGAGACAAAGGGGGCTAACCCCCTCATAAACGCACAACACTTGTCAAATGAGCAAGTGTGTAATGTGCACTCAACAAGGTCTCTGTGGAGGTAGAGGCAAGGCTCTTCTGCAGAAATGAAAAGATTAAAGCCTTGGAGGACCTGTTGGAAAAGAGGAAGGAAGAAGCAGTTAAGTTGACAAAGGAACTTCGGGCCTTGAAAAGTTGATCAACGTTCAACTACAATGGGAGTTACAGGAGGAGAAAGCTAAAGTTCACGAAGTCTCCAAGAAGGTGGAGCTCATCTCCTAGGCTATTATCATGAAGCACCTATACCTTAACCCTCCCATGCAAAAGTATGGTTCCTCCCTGGAATGCCTTGAGGACTTGACTCGGATCCTCACCATGGAAAGGCAGCCTTTGGCCTTGGAGTCGGCAGAGGATATAGCTACGCATTTGGAGAAGGAGGATAAGCTGAAAGGTAATCGTGCTCATCTCTAAATACAATAAGGTCTTGGCTGATGTAAGAGTAGCTACACAAACCGCAGGGGTCACCTATGACCACTGTACAGATCAGGACAAGGTGACAGGCATGCTACTTGCAGACAACGAGGCTGAGTGAAAAAACTTCAAGGAGAAGAGCAAAGGCAATAGAGTAGAATGAGAGAATATTTTAGTTGAGGTAGAAAGAAGGATATGAAGCTATTGAGGCCCTTCAGGTCTCAATCAAAACATGGCTTAAAGAACTCTACAAGACCATTAAAAGGAAGATGGATGCCTTGGAGGATATTGCAAAGGAACTGGAAACTGTGGTGGAGACCATCACCACAAAGGGGGAAGGGTTAACCTTTGATGAAGTGAGCGCATTGGTCAGTAACCTTTGCAAAAGGGTGTAGGATGAGGTCAGCATGTGGGATACACTAGAGGCTGACCTACGCAGAATTTTCAACTTCTTCTTCTTTAGGAAATTTTCTCTCTTTTCTTTCTCTCCCCCCATTCTTTATTCTTTTCCTCCATTATTTTCCAAGGCAAGGCCTTTCATTTTTGTACTGCATTCTTTGAGAAGGTTCTTGAGGGTGGAGAACAGGTGAAGTGTGGGGTAATTTTGGGCCCCTGATATAGCTTCCAAATCTTAAAGGCGTGTAGGCACGCATGGCTGGAGGAAGCGCGCAAGTGAAGGCACGCAAGGTAGAATTCAAAAGGATTCTTAGAGAACCAAGGACATGCATGTTGCACAAAGAAAATTTAGGGACTTAGCCATTTTTGGCCTTTTGGATGGAACACATGAAGAACGTGTTCCATTTGGATAAGGTTCCAGCCTGGTGATAGGGTGTCCTAGAAGGAATATACCTTGCGATAGGAAGATCCAAAAAGTTAATAATGAAATGGAGAGGCATGCACCTGAGGTGACCCAAACCTTAACACTTGGGGCAAGATCTGAGGCTCCAAAGGAGTTGTTAGAGCTCAAATGCCTATTTATACGCGTGCCCTTGGCAAAGAACAGAGACATAAGTAAGGTAGCAAAGATCTACAGAATTACTGAGAGAACTATGGTATAATTGGGTTAAATGATTCTAGGAAGGATGTAATGGGAAAATGGGGAATGTAAATTTTATTTATTAAGCATACATGTATGGATCCAGATATGGCACATGACTGTGGTCCGCCTCATCTATGATGTTTTGGAGTAATACTATGAATGAATGTGATAAGGTTACCACTATGTTTATGTTAAGATCTCCTTCTTGTATTATCTACATGTTCCCACTATGCTTTTGATCTTGCATAATCATGAACATCACTTCAATGTTAGTCTAATTATGGATTTACAACTTCTTGGTTTCTAGTTAATTTTGTTGCACATTTTGTTACTATTATAACTGAAGGGTGTGTAGAAGCCATTCTGAGGATCTATAGCTTCTTCATGTTTGTTAAATCACTAAGTTAGAATCATGAATTATTCTGTCCATCTGAACTCACATAAAAGAGAGACTCGGCTCCCTCTCAAGTACCTTGGGTGAGTGCCCACCGCCCACTGGGTGATAGGCCGGCATGCATGAGGTTCCCTTGTTCTTAGTGGGGGTGCAAAAATGACTACAGTAAGTATGAAAACTATGATGGTGATAAGGTGTATTTGGGTGATAATTCTTTCCTTGAAAATTGTTGGTCGTGGGTAGTATTCAGGTAAAAATTTATGATGGTAGAATTAGAAGATTTGATGGTGTCTTGCATATCCCAGGACTAGCAAGAAATTTATTATTTGTTAGCAACCTAATAGATGCCAGTGTGCATGTACAATTATCTAAAGCAGGTGTGAAAATGGTGAGAGGTGTTATGGTGATAGTAACAGGAAGTAGATTGGGTACATTGTACCAAATTGATGCATGCACAATTGAGTGTCATAGCACTTTGAATAAAACTAAGCCAGTAACTATTTTCACTAAAAAAGGAGAGGGTTTCATCCTCTTTGGATGGTCCATGGCTTCTAGGTACCCCCAAAGCGTGCTCTATCTACCGAATCAAAATTACCTATAGAGAATATCATGTTATGGCTCCAAAGGCTTGGTCACATTAGAGAGAAGGGTTTAAAAGCCCTAAAAAATAATAACCTCGTTGAGGGGTTGAATGATTGCAATATGGAGTTTGATTTTTGTGAGCATTGTATTTATGGAAAATAGAACCACGTTCAGTTTTACTCGTCTACTCATAAGTCTTCATGTATCTTGGATCTAATCCATTCGGATGTATTTGGTCCTGTTAAGGTTTCTTCTATTGCTAAATCAGTTTATTATGTTACTTTCATTGATGATTTTAGTGGCAGAACATTGGTATATTTTTTAAAGAGTAAATCTGAATTTTTTAGTCGTTTCAAGGAATTTAAGGCTATGGTTGAAACTCAAACTAGGAAGAAAATTAAGTGTTTGAGATCTGATAATGAGTGGTGAGTAATTGTTCTATAAAATTTTGACATATTTTGTACAGATTGTGGGATTAAAAGACAAAAGAAAACTTCGTATTCTCCGGAGCATAATGGAGGTTATAGAAAGAATGAATAGAACATTGATGGAGGAAGGCTAGGAGCATGTTGATTGGAGCTGGTCTAGAAAAGAGGTTTTGAGTTGAAAATGTTACCACTGCTTGCTATATGTATAAATAGATCTTCTACATCAGCACTTGTTGATAAAACTCCAATGGAGGCATGGTTAGGAAAAAATCCTTCAATTAGACATCTGAGAGTTTTTGGTTGTGAGGCATATGCAAATGTGCCTAAGGAGAAGAGAACAAAGTTGGATTCTAAGGCTGTCAAATGTATCTTCATCGGATATGGCTATGGTGTGAAAGGATACAAGATTTGGGATCCTGTTGTACAAAAGGTAATATACTCTAGAAGTTTTATTTTTAGAGAGATTAAATCTTTCCCTATTAATTTTCAGCTAGAAAAAACATAAAGAAAATGAACAAAAAAAGGATGTGGTTCAACTTCCTTCTACACCTAAGAAAGTTGAATTGAGACCCCAAAATAGACAATAAGTTGAGGAGAGCTCACCAAGCTCTGAATCTTCAGAAGAGGAAGAAGAGGGAGGAAGAGGAGGAAGAATCTCCACCTCAGCTTGTTTGAATGTCCTCCAAGGCAAAGGAAACCACTTGAAAGGTATGGGTATTCTCCTGATGATTGGAAGTGTATATTTTCTTTGAGTACTAACATTGATGAACCGAGATCTGTACAAGAGGCTTTGGGGTATGAATGATGAAAAGTCATGGAAAAATAGCCATGGATGAAGAGATAGAAGCCCTTAAAAAGAATGATACATGGGACCTTGTACCATTGCCTGAAGGTCGGAAACCTGTTGGATGTAAATGAGTGTTTATGAAAAAGATTGTATTCAGATGAAAATGTTGAAAAGTATAAGGCACAGTTGGTTGTAAAGGGTTACTCTCAAGTTGAGGGTATTGATTATGGTGAGATATTCTCTCATGTTGCTAAAATGACATCCATTCATTTTTTATTATCTATTGTAGCATCTTATGACCTAGAGGTTGAACAAATGGATCTGAAAATTGCTTTCCTTCATGGTGATTTGGAGGAAGAAATCTATATGACACATCCAGAGCACTACATGGTGAATGGTAAAAGCAAGATGGTTTGTAAGTTAAAGAAATCCCTATATGGCCTTAAACAAAGTCCTAGGATGTGGTACCACCAGTTTGATTCATATGTGTTGATTTTGGGGTTTGTGCGGTCTAAATCTGATCACTGTGTATATTTTAAATCTGATGGTGATTGTTTCCTGGTAATTACTGTATATGTTGATGACATGTTTATTGGGAAATGAAAAGGTTTGATTATAGAATTGAAATCGCATCTCTTTACGAAATTTGAAATGAAATATCTTGGTGCAGCAAAACACATACTTGGGATGAAGATTAGAAGAGATCATGAGAACAAAAAGCTATGGCTTGGCCAGAGTAAGTATGTTTGTTCTATTTTGCAAAGGTTCAACATGTAGGATTGTAAACCACTTTGTGTTCCTGTTACTTTGGGAATGAAGCTCTCCATTTCACAATGTCCTTCATCCCCATTAAAGATGGAAGAAATGAGTAGAGTGCCTTACCAGAGTGCAGTTGGAAGCTTAATGTATGTTATGGTCTATAAAAGAATAGACATTGCCCAAGCAGTGGGAGTTCTTTCTCGTTTTATGTCTAATCCTAGAAGAGTACATTGGGATGCAGTTAAGAGGGTCTTCAGATATTTTTGGGGTACATCAGAGTACTCTATATGTTTTCATGGAAGAGGAGATCAACATTCCCTATGTATTCATGGTTTTGTGGATTCAGATTGGGCTGGTGACGTCGATAGCAGAAGATCCACCAGTGCATATGTGTTTACTCTTAATGGTGGTGCAATTAGTTAGATGAGCAAGCAACAGGCTGTGGTCACTTTTTCCACTACTGAGGTGAGTACATGGTAGCTACTCATGCCTGTAAAGAAACCATTTGGCTAAAGTGTTTGTGTTTGGATATTGGATTGAAACAGGGTGCAGTTACAATGTATTGTGACAGCCAAAGTGCAATTTTCCTTGCGAAGAACCCAAATTTTCATTCAGGACCAAACACATTGATGTTCAGTATCACTTCATGAGAGATATGGTCAAGGATGATAGGGTGAAGCTGGAAAAGGTAGAGACATTTGCGAATGTTGCAGATTCATTAACTAAGCTCGTGAGCACAACGAAATTTAGGTGGCATTTCGAATCTATAGGGCTCTCGGCCCCTATCATTTGATCCATGATGGTATCTTTCCCTTGACTCTTACAAGGTATTTGACAAGCGGGAGATTGTTGGAAATAAGGTGTCTCAACCTTGTTTGGTTTATTCAGTCAATATTTTCTTACAGTCATTTCACATTGTTAGTGCTCTAAAAATAGAAATAGGAGTTGTCAAAATATTCCCATATGATAGTATATCATGGAAGAACTATTTTTAGAGATATTATGACAGATTTTATGACATCTATAAGGGTAAAAAATAGGGGAGAATATTGTGGACGTGAGAGCCTAATTTTAGACCGAAATATTTCTCTTTAATGTTATCCACCTCATGAGAGGTTTGGCACATGGTTTTGTAAACCACAAATGGTTTCTTGTATAACCAAAGGTCTATAAATTTAAGGCTTGGAGAAGCAATTGATGTGGTGAGCTTTGCAAGAACTGTAAAGTTGGAATCCTCCTATAATTTTTTCTGATGATACTCCTATAAGAAACTTCCTCTACAAGTGTATGTAATCTTGTTATTAGATTTGAAATACATTGAGTGGGATTTTGGAGTGTGGGGTTTTTTATTCGAAAGGATTTTCCCCACGTATATCTTGGTGTTTGTGTTCTTGTTATGAATATGTTGCTGATATTTATGTAATTATTTTACTATGTTGAAAGTTTTGCATAATATCTCTTCTCAAGATTAGCATAGGAAGTTGTTCTGTTACTCTTAATTTCCTATCACTTCACTCCTTGATGATGTTCTATAGGTTAAATTCCTACCATTTTTTAGTTATGTTTATTTAAATATGCACGTATGATTGGTCTAATAACATTCTTTACAAGCATATTGTCATATTCACAGTGTCTATGCACAACAAATATACAACTAACTTATAGATGGCATGAATTACATCTATCTTCCACTGTGCTAGGGAAAGACATAGGTAGATGATTGTGGAAAGAAGTGTTTAATTTATAATACTATACATAAGAAATTAGATATAGACACTAACAAGAACTTATTTATGACTCGGCTAGAAATTCACATGACAGTATAATTGTGAAGCCATCTCTTTGGTCCTGTGGTTGCATGATAACATTGTGAAATAAATTCCACTTAACCAGGTATTTTTATGTTGATAGAAGTAGCATCATAAGGTATCCACTTTCTTCTAGCTAGAGCTAGGGATTTAGGAAATTGAATCCCTTCTCAGGATTTAAAAGGAAATTACTATGTTACCAACTTTATTATTTCCTTCATCAATGGGTGAATGGCTACATACAAAATTACTCTTTGTTCTAGATGTTTTTTATCATTATCATTGTTCTATGCCAACTTCTCATCATGTTGTTGTAGGGCTTCTTCATGTTCCAAATCATCTTGAAGAATCACATATGAAGCACATGATAGAAATTGAATTTATTCTTGCATCACCCAAAATTTTGCCCCATTTTCATCTAGAAATAAGCATTCACTTGTCTTTTAATTTCCCTTGGCCTCTCCTAATATGGGAAGTTTAGAGAGAACAAGAGCAATTCCTATATATCTAAGCTAATTTAACCACAAACAGAGCATAAATAATTTGAGACACATTCAATTTACATTCCAGTTGGTTTCTTTTGGATCAAAAAATTGTATAGTAAGCTAAATCAAACTAAAAAAAAATAAGTAATACATAAAATAGACAAAATTTAATAAGTACTGCAGACATACTAAAAATCTTATTGCACTCCAAACCTCACTTGGTGTACCCGAGAAAACCAAATAAAATTGACCTGATGTTAGATACATGTTACCTTTTACAAATAAAAATAATTAGAAGATGCAAGGCCAGGGAAAAATCATAAATTACATCCAGATGCTTACATAAAGAATTTGTAACACGAACTTTTGAGACCATGTAACTACTTACAGGGTGCGGCCTATAATAGAAATAGCATTGACATGTGGATTTAAATCTCAGACAATAACACGTACCTTGCTAATATGGCTTGAGGTTATCCTAGCGACAGGATCACATGACCCACATCCATATCACATGATCCCTATGCATATACACCATGTATATACATCACACTTTTCCAAACAATTGTCTGCCAGTGTGGCACAATACCGCCCGGAGTAATTTTTTCACTGCCGAAATCCATCAATAGGAAAGGTACCCGATTTGGAATAATATGGAACCTTCACACACCATCCTAAGAGGCAGAGGATGCCACCACCTTCTCGCATCTTTTCAGACTTAATTTTGGTTTCCCTCCCCTCTTTCCATTCCATTCATTGCCTCACGCATTTTCAATCTCTGGCTCTAATCTCCTTCTCGTAGAATCTTTGGACATCTTGCATTCGGGTATTTCTCTTGCATTTGAATACTTGCATTTGGGTATTTCTGCTCCTCGATCCAACTTCCTAGTCAACATTTAGGTGTTTTTTTTCTAGTTTCTTGTATTTCGTTCAAGTTTTCTTTTTCAGGGTTTAGGGTTGAAGAAATTTTGCAGCATCTTATTGAAATCATCTAATACAAGTTATCTAAATTTATGGAATTTTCAAGTTTATGGAATTTCCAGCATTGTAAACCTATTTTGTTATGTTATTTAAATTTTTCTACTATATTTTGTGTTGGGTTTGAACACAGAATTAGAATCATTGTTGTACCGTCTATAGTGAATCCCGTCAAGATTCTGCCAATACAATTACAGAGTTCCTAGTTTTGGTGCCATCCACAGTGAATCCCAAAAGCTAAAAAAAAATTATAGAACACAAAAAATCCGATGCATATATGTTACAAATAGACTATTACTAGCTAATGATTCCCGAAAAAAAATTTATGGGGGCAAAAATAGAACATTGATGATACTAGCTGAAATATTAAATGTTTTTCTGTCACATGAAGGCCATTACTCTAAATCCATCTAATATCTCACAAAATGATGATATGATTTGATTTCCACCCTTATTCATCGCCACATGCATTAAAGATTCTTACTTAAAAGGGTTATAATAGACAATAGATCTGGTCTCGACATATGTGATAAATCATTGCTTACAAAGATGGGTATTTCTCCTCTTGCAATCAATTAGTTTCCTACTATTGTACATGGTCTCCTACTACATGAATATTTATTTTATATCTGTGGGGTTTCAAAAATATGACTCAGGCATTTTGGTGAAGAGGGTTTTTTTGTTAGGTGAAGAGGTTTTCAAACCCTTAAGAAATATCTTGGTAGTCCTCCTTACAAAGTTGTAACCAATTGTAATGGTGCATTTAAAAGATATTCAAGTTTTATCCTATAAATCCTATCTTCACAGAGTACAAACCCAAACATTATAAAATGCTTACAATCCCCTTTCAAGCAACCAATTTTGTACTAAAGGTCAGCCCCAACTTGGTTTTCATGAATAACTTACCAATGGTTCTTGGAATCACATACAAGCCTCTCCTTTCTCAACTCCCTTACTGCCCTACATGTAGATGACAGTCTATACAACCCTCAAAAGTGTCATTTCCTTTATAACATGAACAAAAATCTCCTTATACAGTGATCACATCATAAAACTCAGTCTTTTGTTCTAATTAACAATGGAATAAACAAGGACTCATGCATGAAACTTTACCCAACTCCCATGAACATACACATATATATGTATTTGCATATGTATGTTTATACATGCAAATGCATATCCATATACATATATGTGTACACATATGCACGAGTATACATATGTATATGTATATGTATATGTATATGCATATGTATATGTCTCACATACCTGAACCTTTGTATTATCATATGGTAGTGTTGTTTATGGTATACACAATATGTGTATACCACATAGGAGAGATAAAAACTATCTATACTCTTGACTTTTTTGGTTAGTCAATGATTGTGTTGTGATACCTACTCTAATACATACACATACATATACATATACATGTACATATAAATATATATATCTGTAATTACATATGTATGTTTATACAAGCATATGCATATCCATATACCTATATATGTACATGTATGTACGAGTATACATATACATATGTATATGTATATGTTTCACATACCTTGTATTATCATATGGTGGTGTTGTTTATGGTATACACACTGTGTGTATACCACATAAGAGAGATAAAAACTATCTATACTCTTGACTTCGCTGGCTAATCAATAAATGTGTTGTGATACCTACTCAGATACATCCACATACCTATACATATGTATACATATACACGTACATACTTGTGTGTGTGTGTGTCTATATCTATAATTTCATATGTATGATTATACATGGATATGCATATCCATATACATATATATGTACACGTATTTACGAGTATATATATACATATGTATATGTATATGTTTCACATACCTTGTATTATCATATGTTGGTGTTGTTTGTGGTATACACAGTGTTTGTATACCATAGAGGAGAGATAAAAACTGTATATACTCTCGACTTTGCTTGCTAGTCAATGAAAGTGTTGTGATACCTAGTTAAATACATACATATACATATACATATGTATACATATACAAGTACGTATATGTACATGTACAGATATATATATATATATATATATAAATATAATTACATATGTATGTTTATACATACATATGCATATGCAGAGTTTTGGCACTTAAAGTTTTTGTTACTTGTCTAATCGATGGAATGGGGCACTAAAAACCAAAGTGATGCAATAAATACTCACCACCTTTTCATGTCCTTTCCCCCTCTAATTTATCTACCTTTGTATGGATTGTATATGCCTTGGGATTGGCCTCGGGAATTGGCATGAGTCGTTGACAGGATGGTGACTGGGTTGTGCTAACTAGACACCACAGAGCAGGATGTGGGTCCCACATATGGGTGATGCATGTATGGAATTTTATGGTGATTTTTATGGGGGACATGTGATCTTGTCACCAGGATAGATAGCTCCCATACATGTACGTAATATATATATATATATATATATATTGTTATTTGTGTATCTATGTTTATACATGCATATACATATACATATGTATATGTCTCACATACACGGACCTTCGTTTTATCTTATCATATGGTAGTGTTGTGTGTCATATACACACTGTGTGTATACCACATAAGAGATATACAAATTGTCTATACTCGTCATGTTGTTGGCTAGTCAATGAATGTGTTTTGATACCTATGCAAATACACATACCTATACATATGCATGTACATATACATATACATACATACATATATGTGTGTGTGTGTGTGTGTCTGTAATTACATATGTATGATTATACATGCATATGCATATCCATATACATATATATGTGCACGTATGTACGAGTATACATATACATATGTATGTGTATGTGTTTCACATACCTTGTATCATCATATGGTGGTGTTGTTTGTGGTATGCACATTGTGTGTATACCACATAACAAATAAAAATTGTCTATACTCTTGAATTTTCTAGCTAGTCAATGAATGTGTTGTGATACCTACTCGAATACATACACACACCTATACATAAGTATATATACATGTACATATACATACATACATACATACATACATATACATATACATACATACATACATACATAGATAGATATATATATATATATATATATATATATATATATATATATATATATATAATTTCATATGTAAGCGTGACATTAGTTTCTTGAATGGATTTAGTTCTATCAGCAATATACCTCAATTGGAGTAGAGAAAAGAATTATTTTGTTACTTTGTATCTATTTTTTTAAGCAATATAACTTTTCTTTGAGTTGGGCTCCTCTTGACTTTGTAAGCTTCCTCCAACTTGAGTTTTATCCTCCAACGAGTAGCTTTCTGTGTAGAGAGATGCTTAAAGGAAAGCTATCTGCATCATGTGGAATCCATTTGGATTTATAATGTGATTATTCATGGTCCCTCTTTTTATGAGTTCTAGGTTTTTTCACATATAACCTAAGAAATGTTGATGCAGAGAAAAATATATGTATCATCATGCATATAACTGACTTTTAAGAGATTGCAAAATAAGAACTTGACTCCAAGCTCTGCCAAGAGAATCAAAAGTAGCCAACAAAGGCTAAAAGTTTGCTATCACTATCAAATAAGATTCTAGAAGGCTTTATTCCTGCTAAATCATCTATTTACCTTGCTCACCATTCTTATGCATGACCATTTTTCCATTAAACTCACCAAAACTTCTTCACATTTCTCTATATAACCACTTTGTACTCTCTTGGTCAACTCCTTACTAGCTTCTTGTCTCAAAGGTGTAATTTAGGTTATTAGCCTCTTCACTAATTCTCAATTCCTCTCCCCTGTTACAAAACTATCAGGTTCAATGAAGAAATGCATTCACAACTTCAAAAATTTCACCCTACTCTTCCTTTCACAAAAATTCCCCAATAGTCCTTAATAAAAAGTTTCTCGCTTCAACCATGCAAATAGAGTTCCAGGGATACGTAAAAGGCATAACTAGGTTCAGTAGTTCACTTTTTTCAATACCAACATGGTCCCAAAATTTTAGGGTTCAACTCAAC
The DNA here is from genome assembly GCA_019776745.2 of Taxus chinensis. NCBI lineage: Eukaryota > Viridiplantae > Streptophyta > Pinopsida > Cupressales > Taxaceae > Taxus > Taxus chinensis. The sequence continues at coordinate 660,942,400 of CM034147.1, read as the reverse complement.
ATACAATTCCTATTAAATCACTTTTTGTATTCTTGCACTTAAATCCTCACAGATGGCTCATACATGCATTAAGGAGAGGCATCATCATTCACAGTTTCAAACTCAGAAAATGCTCCAAAAAAATAGAGTTGAATACCCACATCAATCTCCATATTCATATTTCTCATATTTCATACAAAAGTTATGCTTTTCCTTTCTCCTTCTTCCTCCAAGTATGAGGAATGAGTTCTCGAATTCACTAACTCCCCTATATTTGAGCTTCTACCTACATGCATGTACTAACTACCATAAATGTATCTGCCCTTAGACTCTCATTGTGACTGACCTATTTCTAGTGACTCTTCAACTTCTCGCAATGAGGCTTATAACTTCCCCTTACACATTATTCCAAACATCTTAATGATACCTCACACACAAGATTCATTATTTTCCCTCAGCTATACACTTTCCAACTTTACTAGACTCATGACACCTAAGAGACTCTAACAACACCTAATAACACTAGAATCACCCATTTCAAGACCATGCATCCATGACATATATTTGAATTTTCAAATATCCCTTTTTGGATGGAAAATTAAAAGTAAGAACAATTCAAATTGCCTAACTCCACACCTTAGGCTATCCTGGTGACATCACATGACCCACATCCATATCACATGATTCCCATGCATATAAACCATGTACATCACACTTTCCAAACAATCAATGGTCAGCATGGCACAATACCACTCAGAGCAATTTTTTTGCCGCTGAAATCTATCAACGGGAAATGTACCTGTTATCTAATTTCCTCCACCTCCCTTTGAAACTAGATAACAAGTAGATTCCTGCTGGATTAATTAAATTAGTCCCGAGAATCTTAAACCGATACAAAAAGATTCAAGCTTCCAGTAATAGGGGGAAGAAACTTATCCAAATCACGATGAAAAGTGGATCCCAGAGTGAGTCAACTAAGGAAAAGTAGAAGAGTCGTGGAAGGTGCCACGTGTCATCTCGGCATAATTCCAAAAAGTGAGAGGGAAAAGTGAAACTCCAAACCCCGTAGGACTTCCACGTGGAGTCAATAATAAGGGGCCCGCCATGAGAGGGTCCTCATATTAATGTGTAACAAGTCTCATTATGAACTCACAAAAAATAAAAAAGGGTGCCACGTGTTAGTTCGGTGCACTTTCAAAAGGTGCAAGAAAATCAGAGATCCTAGAGATGCATTTGGCCTCCACATGGAGCTCAGCACAGATAGGCTCTAAACCCAAAATAGGCTACAAAATATTGGTGGTAGGTCAATTCAATGTAGGATTAATTATGAATCCCACCAGGAAATTTAAATGCTCATATCTTTTACAATATTGTGAGAGCTCGCGTGGAACGCACAACCCCAAAGTTCAAACGAGCATAATTTTTGACCCGGAACTCTGATTTTCACAAAATTGGACTTTTCAGAAATCTCTCGACATCCTCTACACCACTCAAAAGTGGATTTCATATTTTTAGTAAGATTAGGTGGTGAAAACAATAGAAACATCTCCAGATCCAATAAACCAAGAACAACGCACAATAATTAAGAAATGCAAAAGCTGATGAAGCTTTGATGGTGATTTTTAAGGAAAACAAGCTCAATTCAAAGAGATAGTTGGAAATTGGTTGGAGAATGCATTTAATGAGCATGGTCATCATTCTCTCGCTAGTGCAAGTCGGGGGATAGAAGGAGGAGTCTTTTACAAGCAAGGTTCCATTGATTGCACTCATTTATTGCATCTTACAAGTGGTTGAAAAAGAAATTTTGGGATTGGAATCTTCTCTCTTTCTAACTATATATATTGTAATCTGGGTCTCATATATCAAGGTCGATTGGTTTTCTTCTCTGTCTCAGTCCCTCTTCTGTAAAATGCAAGGGCCTAAATCTCTAGCCTTCTTCCTAGGTTTTATAATAGCAATCTTGCCTCTTTTCTATTGTAATACTATGCACAATTTTTGGAGTAATATAATATGCCCTGTGGTGCATTTTTTCCATCCTTTGCATATCTTTGTTATCTCTGATCACCTTTATTTTCACATAGAAACTATGCATCTCTATAATGTTATCACTATCTTAGAGGTTGTGTTTAAGTAGTTTGAGGTAGTGTTTTGTGTGATCTTCTTTGGCCTGTGGTGCAATTTCATCCACCCTTTTCAGTTGTTCACTGTTTCCCTTCTTCAGATAGTTGCGTTCTTGATTGATCTCTTAGAAGGCTCATTTGGCGCATCGCCCCCCTTTAAATTCATGTTTTGGTTTCGTTTTTCTAACCCTCATATCATGTTTTAGAGAAGAGCCAACTTCTTTAAAATCTGGAGGTCTCCTTAGGGTGCACGTCCCACTAACCTAAGGATTCCAATGACTCTGACGGTCCAATCCACCCAAGATAATCATCAAAAATACCCGAAAGATAACGTTCTTGAATTTTTTGGCTAGTCAATGAATCTACTGTGATACCTAGTCAAATACATACACATATCTATACATACATATACATATATACTTACATACATGTACATATATATATATATATATATATATATATATATATTTATATATATATATATTCATATTTATGTTTATACATGCATATGCATATCCATATACCTATATATGTACATGTACATGTACAAGTATACATATGTATATGTATATGTATATGTATATGTATATATGTATATGTATATGCATATGTTACACATACCTTGTATTATCATCTAGTGGTGTTGTTTGTGGTATACACACTCTGTGTATACCACATAAGAGAGATAAAAAATGTCTATACTCTTGAATTTGTTGGCTATTCAATGAATGTGTTGTGATACCTACTCGAATACATACACATACCTATAAATATGTATACATATACACATACATACATGTACATATACATATATATATATATATATATATATATATATATATATATATATATAATTGCATATATATATTTATACATGTATATGCATATCCATATACATATATATGTACACATTTGTACGAGTATACATATACATATGTATATGTTTCACATACCTTGTATTATCATATGGTGGTGTTGTTTATGGTATACACACTGCTTGTATACCAGAGAAGAGAGATAAAAACTGTCTATACTCTTGGCTTTTCTGGTTATTCAATGAATTTAGTTTGATACCTACTTGGATACATACACATACCTATACATACGTATACATATACACGCATATACATGTACACTCAACCTTCCTTTACTTGGCTGGTTTGATTTAAACATGATTACAGTTGTCATAATTGTTTTTTATTGGAATGTTCCATGTGGCATCACAATGACGACAAAAGGTAATCATTTCATCTTCTGCCCATTTTATTCAACTATCATGTGACTTCAAAAATTCTTAACATGTGAACCTATTCTTGCTTGATATCTTTGTTAAGGTGATTGAGGGTGGCATTTCTGAAATCAAGAATCAGTTTTATCTTCAAGAATTTAATGTAAAGATAGTTAACAAGAAAGAATCTTGATATACCTTGATGGAGTCCACAATCTCAATTCTCATTCTATATGTTTTCCCATTCCTTATTTATTTTATATGATGCAATATTTCCTTTCCTTATCATCGTATGTACAACATTTATACATTGAGCTTGTCTAGATCATAATTATAGACTTTCTTTGATATAAGGTGTTCTTCCACGACATTTGGGGTAACAGGGATCATATTTATCCCCCCTCCCTCCCTTATTTCTTCCCTATATGTTTTTATTCCCCAATTTTTGGGGCAATACGGATCATATTTATAACCCCCTCCATCCCTTATTTCTTTCCTATATGTTTTTATTCCACAACATCTAGGGCAATAGGGATCATATTTATCCCCCCTCTCTCCCTTATTTCTTCCCTATATTTTTTATTCCAAAACATGAAAATGGAAATAACATATATTAGACAATTAAATATTAAATTGTGTAGCATTATTCCTAACAATTAAATTTTGAAATCAACTAACATATTAAACATCTTAATAACCTAACATTTCTTTGTTCATGACATATCAACTATGTAGACTATACACTGAAGTAAATATACTATACTCCGAAGTAAGTAGACTATACTTCAAAGTTTCCATGCACTTTATTCTCCACAGAAATATCATGACAAATGGAATAGTCTATGTTATATTAGTTTAAAGCTACATATGATCATATAAGTGTCATATAAAATATGACCATACCATAAATAAGGCGAAATGAAAAGAAACTCAAAGACATCATGTAACCAAGTTAAAAAAAAAACAATTAAACAGAAAATACTAAAAAAGAGAAGTCTCTTCTCTCAAAAAATTTATATAAAGAGTTTGAAATTTAGATTGGAAACACTATTTTCACTTTCTTAAACTAGCTATGCCAATTTATCTACTTTTGTGTTGTAGTAGATTCATAAGATGTGTTTATAATAAATCACCCCCTTTAATATGAATTCATTGCATCAAATGGAGTCACTTTACACATGTGAAAGGATAGATTGAGGCATCATTTACCTTCTTATGAAACAAAAATCCTTGCATTAAATCATCCTTTCTTCCTTCGCTTCATATTGTTCCCTAAACACTCTTTCTTCGGGGTATATTCAATTATCTCACTTAGGACTGTTTGTTATCAGTATTGTTGTGTTTATCCTTTGCTTTATTTTATAAGAATGGGGCATAAAAATTATTCAAAACCAGAGTCTGCCTCAATTTTATTGCAAGATTCATAAGTAGCAGCATTGTTTGAAAAGGCAAGATGGTCGGAATTAATAAAGAAATTCAATGGCTATAAGAAAGCAATAATGGAATAATTTGTCACAAATTTCAAGGGAAGATATTCAAGGGTAAGAGGCATGAATATTCTTGTCAATAGTAAGATCATAAGTCAAACTGCATGAATTCCTTGTGAACGGATGTAGATTGCAGGAAGGTCTATTCACAAATACCTAATTCAATTTTTCATGACCATGGAGAGCCTGAACTAGAATTGGCCCTAAATAATGAAAAAGATGTCAAAGGTATTTGCATAGATACAATTCCAGAATCGTATGGGTCATCTACCTTTTGGATAGTGAAGTATTTCACCTAAAAAGTTGAATAAAATCTCATAAGAGGTGATACAATGCAGATTCTGATTCATTTGAAACAGGGTTTGCACAAACCAAGGCATCGATTAAATTTACCTCAATATATGTGTGACATCATCGACATTATGGCCAATATATATAAGGAGAATAAAGGAGAAATCAAGCATCATGGTCTCATTTACCTGATTTGTGAATATTCTATCATAGATCATAAGGGTAAAAAGGCTTGGAAAAATTTGATGTAAGAGATGGGTAAAGTTCCCAAAAAATAGAGACATACTCTCTTTGAATATCGTGCACCTAAATCAACTACATCCCTCATTAAACCTAAAGGAGAAATGGTGGCACCTAGTTCTGAATAGGGTGAGATATCATGTGCCACATTTTCTGGAATAATTGCAAAAAGAAGAAGAAACTTGAAAAAATTGGCAGAAGCAACTTTCATTGAACCCCCAAGTGGGAAAATAAAAAGAAAATTGATTATTCTAGAGGATGAAGACCTCGAGGAGGAAGCTAAAATTTTGGGAAGCATAAATTCAGCCACATAGGACTCTACAAAATGGAGTCATCTATCTTAGTGACAGTATCACATGACCGCTATAAAAAAAAACCATATATAATGGTGTATATACAACGCCCATCTATGAGACTTGAATCCTTCTCTGTGGCATCTAGTAAGCCAACCTAGTCACCATCCTATCAGCAACTCATGAAAATTCCCAAGGTCGATCCCAAGGTAGATATGAAGGTAGAGAAAGGCACTGGAGGATAGGATGCAAGAAGGAGTTGAGAATTTAATGCATAAATTTTTTTTTTTCATTTCCCCATTCCATTGATTAAAAAATGAAAACTTTTAGTGTCAAAATTTTGCAACCAGACCTAAAGAAATTGAGGAATTCACTGAACAAAGGGGTCCTGAACCTTTTCCATAACCTTATTCTTCCAGTAAGAAAACAGAAACAATGAAAGGCTCCACTTACATAAGAAAACCCTATATCCATTACTTCACCAAGTCAGGGTATTGAAAAAGAACAATTGTAGCATGTCCTTCTTCTCTCTAAACAAGAAGTAATCATCAAGCAGCAACATGAAGAAATAGATTTTCTGAAAATAAAGATACCAACAAAAGAAATCCTTTTCTCTTCTTTACAAGTGAAAATTGAAAAACTTGAAATACAATGCAAGGAAAAGGAATAAACATCCCATTCTAACACTAAAGTAAAATTTGATAAGGAATTTCAAACTTCCTTAAAGATAGAGGAAGTCAGAAATGTCAGGGGTGTAATTTGTAACAATTATGAAAATTTGCAATCTCAAAATGATGCATTGAAAAATTAGTTGGAAGAGGAGAAGATTGAAAGAATAGAAATAGAAAAATAAAAGGAAAATATCAAAAAGGACTTACAAGTTGCATGTGTATTACGGGAAAAATTACTTACCTGCAGAAGACCTTCTTCAGTATATAGTACTTTCTTGGAAGAAAAATTCCACAGGTTGAAATTACCAAGAATAACATGTGACTTTCTATTTAAAATAAATAATGGCATAGAATTTTTGAAGTAATTTACACAAAGCTCCCTTTTACATCAAAATCTCATGTGTGAATTCCACTTGTGTAATCTTCTTTTGGGTCACATGTCAGATTTTCAAATTAATCTCTTTGTAGGGGAGTATCAATTAAGAGCCTTCGCTTCTACCATACAAAATCAAATAGAATGGTATCAAAGGAAAAATGAGTATTTTTATAAAGTGAAGACAAAAGGTCTGTGCATGAGGCATCAATATGTATTGTTCTCACATGCCTGTGCATTTGTATTATCATATGATAGTGTTGTTTGTCATATACATACTGTGTGTATACTACATAAGATAGATAAAATTGTCTATACTCCTATCTTAACTGGTGATGCAGAGGGTAATGTCGATAAACAACCTAAAAAGAAACATATATTGGAATCAACATATATTCGAATCATGTGTATACAATTAATTTATTATCAACTACTTGTTCTTGTTGTTTTCCCACTCCTAGCTCTTTTTTTACCTCTTATTGAGACTTTGATTTTTTTTTAGAAACTCACCCTTCCTTTACTACTTGCTCCCTGACCTATTCTTACTTGATATATTTGTTAAGGTGATTAATGGTGGCATTCCTAAATTCAAGAATCAGTCTTATCTTCAAGAATTCAATGCAAATCTAGCTAGCAAGAAATAATCTTGATATACCTTGATGGAGTTCACAATCTCAATTCTCATTCTATATGTTTTCCCATTCCTTATTTCTTTGATATGATGTAAGATCACCTTTCATTATCATCGTATGTAGAACAATTATGCATTTGGCTTGTCTAGATCATATTTATAGCCTTTCTTTGATATAAGTTTTTATTCCACAACATCTGGGGCATTAGGTATCATATTTATCCCCCCTCCCTCCAATATTCTTCCCTATATGTTTATCTTCCACAACATATGAGGCAATAGGGATCATATTTATCCCCCCTCCCTCCAATATTATTCCCTATATGTTTATCTTCCACAACATATGGGGAAATGGGAATCATATTTATCCCCTATCCCTCCCTTATTTCTTCCCATTAGACACTAAGATGTCATACATGCAATGCCCATGTACGGGACCCAATTCTGTTTTCATAGCATCTAGTCATCACAGCCCAGTCATACCATGTGTTTACCACAGAATTTCACTCCTAGTATGGTAATATGGTGTTTACATTATTTTTCACATATACACAAAAATAACAACCTGTGTATACCACAAAATTTCACTACTATTATCCTATTATGGTGTTTACATTGTTTGTCACATAAAGTATAATCATAGCATGTGTTACGGCCCAATAATTTACTTTCCATCCAAGACAAGGTTGTATGACCCCCATATGATACACCATAAAATTCCTTACATGCATCATCCATTTATGTCTTATGTGGTATACACACAATGTCTATATAACAAACAACACTCCCATATGATAATGAAAACGTCCAGGTATGTGAGACCATTACATATGCATATGTATATGTATACTCATACACATGTACATATTCTCCATGTATCTTCTTGTTTCCATTCTAACAAATTTTCTACCTATCATTTTCCAATTCTTCCTCGCTTCTTTTCTTCTTCCTCTTCAAGCACGGGATACTCATCTTTTTCTCAATTTTAACAATGGCCAACCAAGCTGAGTTCAAATACATTTCATCACTATAATGTTTTTCATCCACAACATCTAGGGAAATAGGGATCATATTTATGCCCCCCCTCCCTCCAATATTATTTTCTATATGTTTATCTTCCATAACATCTCAGGCAATAGGGATCATACTTATCCCCCCTCCCTCCAATATTCTTTCCTATATGTTTATCTTCCACAACATCTGAGGCAATAGGGATCATATCTATCCCCCCTCCCTCCATTATTTCTTCCTTATAATTTTTTCTTCCACAACATCTAGGGCAATAGGGATCATATTTATCCCCCCTCCCTCCCTTATTGCTACCCTATACATTTTTCTTCCACAACTTCTGGGGTAATAGGGATCATATTTATCCTTCCTCCCTTCTTTCTTCCTTATAAGTTTTTATACCACAACTTCTGGGGCAATATGGATAATATTTATCCCCCCTCCCTTATTTCTTCCTTATATTTTTTTCTTCAACAACTTCTAGGGAAATAGGGATCATATTTATCCCCCCTCCCTCCTTTATTTCTTCCCTATATGTTTTTATTCCAAAAATTATGGGGAAATACATATACATGTACATACATATATATTTGTATTTGTATATGTATGTTTATACATGTATATGCATATCCATAGACATATATATGTACATGTATGTACGAGTATACATATACATATGTGTATGTATTGGTATCACATACCTAGACCATTTTATTATCATACGGTAGTGTTTTTTGTGGTATACACACTGTGTGTATACCACATAGGAGACATAAAATTGTCTATACTCTTGTCTTGGCTAGCTAGTCAATGAAAGTGTTGTGACACCTACTAATATACATATGCATATACATGTACATACATACACATATATATATATTTGTATTGGTATATGTATGTTTATACATATGTATGCCTATCCATATACATATATATGTACATCTATGTATAAGTATACATATACATATGTATATGTATGAAGACTGCCAAGATGTTCTAGTCTCTAAGCATATCCCATGGTATAGAAATGTGGAGGAAAGGATGGAAAAATGTTCCAAGCATTTAAGATGCATCACTTTGGTTTTTCGTTGCTCCATTCCATCAATGAAACAACAAAAACTTTAAGCACCAAAACTCTGCAAGTGTTTTCTATGAAGGTCCACTGCGGGAGAATTGATGAGAATTGGTGAGAAGGTCCATTGTGTGAGAATTGGCGAGAAGTGTTAGATCCTAAAAAAATATTCAAGGGAATGAAACTTCTTAAGGCTATGTGATTTTCTAATTTTAAAATTGTTCACAGATAGACATTTTTTATTTTTCTTTTGTATATATTTGTGAAGTATTTTAAAGGAAAACATGTACTTATAGTATCAATAAAAATACTTATATATGGTATTGTAGATTTTCATATACATAATATGTGTATACCACAAAAGAGAGATAAAAACTTGTCTATACAATTATCTTGGCTAGTTATTCAATGAATGTGCTGAAATAGACATTGAGGAGAATAATAATAGGATATACTAGAATTATAGATGTTTATTTTTTATTGTACTATCATGCTTTGTAAATCTAAAATAGTAGTGAGTAAATCCAAAATAGAAGCAAGGAAATCAACACGGAAATCAAAATTAGCAAAGGAATCAAACCTTAACTTTAATACAAATACTAACAATGAAAAACTATTATAATAAATAGAGGAACAATAGGTTCACATGTTAAGTAATTTCAAAGTCACGCGATGGTTGAATAAAGTGGGCACAAGATGAAATGATTACATGTTTTTCTCATTGTGATGCTACATGGCACATTAAAAAAAAACAATTATGATAGCTATAATCATGTTTAAATCAAAACAACCAAGAGAAGAGTATAGACAGTGTATTCATTGGCTAGCCAACCAAGACAAGAGTATATACACTAACCATAGTCATAACCCAGTCATTTACTTGTGATCGAATATATGATCATCCATTTTTATCTTATGTAGCATACACACAGTGTCTATATAACAAACAACAATATCATATGATAATACAAACGTCTAGGTATGTGAGACCATTACATATACATATGTATATGTATACTTGTACATATATGTTTATATATAATATGTATATGTATACACATACATATACAAATGCATATGTATGTATGTATATGTATATGTATATGTATCCCTGTATGTGTATGTATAATTTTTTTCATCCACAACATTTGGGGCAATAGGGATAATATTTATCCCCCCTCCCTCCCTTATTTCTTCCCTATAATTTTTTATTCCACAACATATGGAGATATAGGGATCATATATATTCCCCTCCCTCCCTCCCTTATTTCTTATATATATACGATACACTACTTATACCACGTAATGTGCAGTAAAACATAAACATTTGAATTTTCATTTGTATCATCATATACACACAAAATGCAGTGTGTATACCACAGAAAACATAGAAAAATAGTTTGTATACCACAAGTAACACAAAAAAAAGAAACATGTATATATATCAAAATATATATATATATATATATATATATATATATATATATATATATATACATGTCTTAGAATACAGATAGTTGTATTGAAAAGTTCAAATTTTCACTATTGAATATGTAAAAAAAAAAACATGTTATTTGTTGTTGCTTATGATATATGTTTTTCCATTGTAAAGGTAAACATGGTTGCCATTTAGAGATTGAAAATTCATGGAGTGTATAATACCTCAAAAAATCTTAAATGTTCATCATTCATATTATATGACCCTGATGGCAACAAGAAAGTATAAAAAGGAACTATTGTGGGAGATGTGAGTATGACCGTCCACCAGGCTGAGTATAAGGCCTTGATATTGGGTCTTGTGGAAACATTATGTCATGAAGTTTGGAACATTTGTGTGTTTTCTCATGATATGATTGTTGTGAATCAAATGAATGGTGTATACCAATGTAACAATATAAATATTTTTGTTCTTCGAGTTCAAGCACTAGATATTGTATCTCACTTTGTGAAATGTTCATATGTACATGTAAAATTTAATAGAGGTAGGTTGGATGTATGTCAAGTTTCTAGGGCCACTATAAACGAAGAAGTGGTAGTGTTGTTAGCACTTGCCATGGATGACATTGTAATATGATATATGTACACACTGCATTTCCTTTTTGTGTTATGTACAATTATGTTTGTAATTATTTAATGGATTAATAAGTACTATATGTGATTCATTTTTGGAATGGTAAACAAAGATTTTTTTATTTTAGGAATAATACGGCCCTTCAGAGATATAATACGAATGTTATCGCAAGATACGCAGGCCTTGGAATCATCATACTTTGCTATGGAGTGTACTCTTTAAAAAATACATGTAGACACTATATCTGTCCATTTTGTTATTGTTAATCTGAATTATGAATTTTTGTGATTTTTTGTTATTTAGCCAGTGTCGCAGTTGGATATTCCGACGATGCATTTTACGGACATTGCATATCTATCGTAGGTAAGAATACAAGATTTTCAATTACCTTTTCCATTGTTGTAATTGAAAAATAAATAATTTTATTATATTATATATTGAAACTAATTTTTTAATTAATTTACGGAATCTTATTTCAAGCACCTATCAATGGGCCTTTCATCAAAAGATCACGATGACGAAGGCTGAAATTTCACCTTCAAATATATTCTTTGGTATGTGTGTACTTTATCTACTAATCCTTCTAACATTGGATTTTTTAAAATTTATTGGACTTTGGTATTATTTATTATGTCAGTAACGAGTTTTTATATGGTATGGATTGTTGAGTGAAGGACGATGAGGTGGTTGCAGTGAACATTACTTTGTCATCACATGTATAGGCTGATATACCTGTAGAGGAGGTAAATTTACCTTAATTTAATATTGTATTTGTTATCTTAATTTGATTTGATATGTATTATTGTGTATGTGTGTTCCTAACTAGTTTATATGTGCCTAACAAGTTTGTATGACTCACAACGTGATATTTAGAATGTTTATTGTAGGAGGATGCACCCAATGTTCCTTCTCTAGGTCATGTAGAGGATGATACCATCATCGATGATGTAAAATCAACAAATTGAAACTTGTAATTTATTATTTTCATTTATGTCCATTAGTGTCTAATTGTTTATATAATGTTGGTGAATAGGCTCCACTTCACTATAGGAGGGAGCATTGCGGGGACCACATACTTTATTATTGTGGGTACCTTAATTATGATAAAAACAATTATGAGTTACGGAGGCTAAACCTTTGCAGGACAGATGTCAATTCCCTCTCATGTTCCCCATAAGAGGAAAGGGCTAAAGTTTACTAGAAAGTATCCTTGGTGTGCCTTCAAAAATTGGAAGCAATACATGGATCGAAGATAGGGAAACATTTAGGATATGTTGCATACGTGCTCTATATTTCAGAGGTGACACATAATAAAACGCATATGTAAGAGGGATGGTGAGGAATCGATTGAAAAGCTTAGCAAACGCTCCAAGAAAGAGGTTGACAATGTCATGAGGGTCTATGATTCGAAGATTGTGGGGAGTAAGAGGAGGGAAAACATATTATTTTTGAGAGAAAAGAAGAAAAATAGGGTAATTTTATTGAGTAACGGTTTCATTTCACTTGTTTCTCGTTGTCAATACATAAGTATTATCTATTTCATATATAATTTATATGTTATTATCTTCACAGGGCAAGGAGGGTGAGATGGATATAGAAGCAGGGGGGGTCATTCACGAAAGCACTAGTGGAGGTGACTGCAAGGTAAGTTCTTGTTTTATATTTAGTTTTTTTCTAGTTAAACATTTGTTGATGAATCGTTCAATAACATTTGTATTGATACAATATGTATATAGGAGGATGGCATGCTACTGCTACATCTATTTGAAAAATGTAAAAAAAATAGCAACGAACCCAACCAACAAAAAGCAAGCTGAGGTAAATACAAGCGAACACAAAATATGTAAATTCTAATTTGTAGTTTTTGTTATAAAACCATTGTAATAAAAAGTTGTTATTTTGTAGGTTGGTTCATCGTAAGGGGATGATGTAGCGGCACCTTTTCAACTTATTGTGGATGTGGCAGTGTAAGCAATGGTGGACATGGTGAGTCATTGACCTTATTTGAAATGTAAATTTCAAGCTATCATTTTCCCCTCTAAACGTAAAAAAAAATATAAATTACAATTGTAATAAGAAATTTTGGAACTTGTTAGATTTCTAATTTAAGTATGTTCTTTAAGTGAAAAATTACTTGTTATATTTCTAAATATTTACTAAATTGATATGTAGATATTGCCATCTCTATGCATATATTTGATAGATAATTATGACGTAAACGTGTGTCAGTGTTAATCGTTCTCGATATAACACTAATTAAAGTATGGATAAATATGTATAATAGTCATTTAAGTATGCACTAAATAGTGATTTATATGTAGCCATCATCCTAAGGAGTTAGATTATAATTTCAGTTATATTCATAGTTATTAAATATGGTCAAATGCTTATGATTTTATGTTTTTTTTCCCATTTTTCCATGTGGGCCGTATAAAATGATGAAATTTCTATCATTAAGATATACATATATATATGAAATTAGTGTTCATAGTGTGAACATATTGTTTAAATATTAGTATTATTTAATATTTAAATAATATGTGAGTGTGCACAATAAGTAGTTTTCATGCACAATTCATAGAGATAGGAGTGTGTGAGAATATCTTGGGATTGAAATTAAGACTAGGGAATAGAGGAGAGATATGGGGATAATATGATAAGACTCAACTCCATGATCATAGGAGAAAGGAATTGTATAAAATTCCCTCCGATATTCAATAGAAATTGCTCCATTCTACTTACATTTTGTCTCTATCTTCTGTAGTTTCCATTTCATGAGTTAATTTGATTTATTATTATTGAATTTATTTATGTAAATCTAGATATTTAGCATCATTTGGTATCAGAGTAGGTTAGGATGAGTTATGTGCTATAGTCATTGCAGGACAAAACCGCAGCCTCTAGGTTACAAATCTGAGAGTTTTGAAGCTTGCGTCGCCATTTTTTGGATTCTGATCTTTAAAAAATGATTGGTAAATCGTGTTTTTATCCAAAACCCATATTCTGAATCTTGTGAAATTTTTTGGGTTTGTTTATTTGTATTATGGAAAACTTATTTCAAAAATTTACAAAATCTCAGTTCATATTTTAGGATAAATCATGGAAACAATTCTGACGTCTCTGATTATTCTATAAAAAAATAGTGAGTGATTTCTAGCAATAAAACTCTTACATGCTTTATTATTTGGTTAAATATAAAGCTGATTATTATTGTAAGGGTTCATTTTCAGCTGTGTTCGAAACCCATCATGGAAATCCCTCTAGATAAATTTAATGGATTAAATTTTCACACATGGAAGGTGAAAATACAAATGCAATTAGTGAACAAAAATCTATGGGGAATTGTAAATGGAAAAGAAATTGAACCAAATAATGCTGCAAAATTACTAGAATGGAAAACTAGGGATGACAAATCAAAATCCATTATTGGTCTTTTCTTTATCATACATTTAGTTGCATTATGTAGACTTAGAAAAAAAATTCTAAAGATATATGGGATTTGCTAAGTCATACATTTGGTGCAAAGGTCGTGAATGCTAAATTCACACTTAAGTTGCAGTTATTCAAGTTGAAAATGAATGAGGGTGCAACTACGTCAAGTCATATTAACAATCTTAGATATTTTCTAAGACAAATGACAGAAGTAAGTGCTCAGGTAGATGATGAAGATGCAAAATATATTTTATTAAATAGCTTACCTCCAAAATACAGTAATGTAATTTTTACTCTTGGTCAAATTCCTTCTCAGTCACTTGAAGGTATGGTTTCTGCATTACTAGCCGAAGAGAAAAGAACAAAATAAGATATTGAGGAAGAAACTGCCCTTTATACAAAGAAAAATTATCCTATTTCTTCAACGAACAAAAAATAATTAGAATGTTTTTATTGCAAGAAAAAGAGACACGTGTCTTCTTTTTGTATTGTTCATGCCAAAGATATTTTATCATGTAAGCTCAGGATGGACGAGGCCTATGCAGATGAAGAAAGCACTGAAGAAGAAGATGAACCTGAAAAAAAGGGAGGATGAAGATGACTACCTATACTGAGTAGTGACTACTGGAGGCTGGAGACAAAGGAGGATGGCGGAAAAAATAAGCATCTCTTGTTAGTCACCAATAAAGAGATTGATTCATTGTATTGGTGATCATTTATTTTCTACTTTCTTGTGTGTTTGATTTCATCGTGTGTGGTAGTAAATATGAACAGATGGATAATTCCTACTCATAGTTAGGAACATATTTTCCTATATTTTGTTCTCTTTTGTAAAATGTGGATGGGGGAAATGTGCATGTTGCTATGAAAGTGGTTGGTAGTCCACTAGAAAACTGATTT
This sequence comes from Taxus chinensis, assembly GCA_019776745.2. Lineage (NCBI taxonomy): Eukaryota > Viridiplantae > Streptophyta > Pinopsida > Cupressales > Taxaceae > Taxus > Taxus chinensis. The sequence continues at coordinate 660,926,604 of CM034147.1, read as the reverse complement.
GAGAGTTTGTGAATCTCTTAGAAACTCACATATAGAGTGGTTAATGGTTCCACTAGAAAACCTGTTAGAGTTGATGGTACTCTTTTAAAACCATCGTATTTTAGAACATGAGCAGGTACTAGACAAAACTCACCCATGTTCACACTAAGGGGGTGAATGTTAGGAGATTAGTGTTCATAGTGTTAACATATGGTTTGAATATTAGTATTATTTAATATTTAAATAATATGTGAGTGTGCACAATTATTTGTCATGCACAACTCATAGAGATAGGAGTGTGTGAGAATATCTTAGGATTAGGAGTTAAACTAGGGAATAGAGGAGAGATATGGGGATAAGATGATGAGACTCGAATCCATGATAAAAGGAGCAAGCAATTGTATAAAATGCCCTCTAATATTCAATAGAAATTGCTCCATTATACTTACATTTTGTCTGTATCTTCTCTACTTTCCATTTCATGAGTTAATTTGATTTATTGTTGTTGAATTTATTTATGCAAATCTAGAGATTTAGCATCATATTTTTTGAAAGTCTATAAATAAATAATTTGAAATAATTTATGTTATTTATTATTAATCCACACCATAAAAATTATGTTTATTATTTATGTATTTTACTATTAATCCTCACCATAAAATTTATGTTTATCATTTATGTAGTTTATTATTAATCCACACCATAATATGTCTAAATGAATTTTTCCCAATATTTTAAAGCTCATAGTATTTAGAGGGTTTCCTGCTCATTTTAGAAGTATTTATATGGAAACCAACTTCAAATTTCTTTCAAGACTTCCTTGTTTCCAAAATCCACCTAGAGCATCCTAAGAGTTAACTTTCTAATCACATCTTCTTTCCAACCTCAAAACTATGCTTGAACACAGTCATACTATGACTTAGTTTTTTGACACCCATATTCCTGAATTTTATTGGTTTGAGTGCATTCATGACCTTCCATTCTTTTTACAAACTTGTTGTTGACTATACAGAACATCAAATTTATGACTAGCTCCCTTTCTTAGAGTGCCTTTCCTACTGAAACCTACTAGTCATGCATTACTCAGTTAAAATTTTGTGTGTCTTTATTTACACGATAAATATTGGTTTGTAATTATCTTACTCCTTCAAGTAATCTTTGTATTTATTCTATCTCTTTAAAAGTCAATTTGGTGCCAAGCTTGTTAAGATTCTTCTAAACATCTAAAAGTTCTTGTTTTTCTAAACCCTTGAGGCAGGGTATCCTTGGACTGAGATAAGTTTATGGTTTCATTTCTTTTGTTAGACTCTTTGACCCCTCTTAGTGACTTCAAAACTCATCTACATTCCTTTGAACCATTCCTACACACTACTCATACAATGAAGTCTACCCAAAAACTTGATTTTGAATACTTAACAAACATCAAAGAGCGTTGTGATCGTTGTTACACTTGTATTGAGATTCTCAGAATTCTTTGATTGGTTACACTTATATAGGGAAGTATTTAGATCATTTACACCTTCACATAAAATCACACAATTGATTTAAAACCCTTTAGCATTCTTACTTACTTCACATTCATACAGTAATCTCACATTGAATCCAATTGCAAGGTTCAGTTTTTCATGACATTCCATCATTTTGTAACCTCCTTCTAACACTCCCAAATCCTGTAAAGATTTCCTATTTCTGAGATAATATTTAAATGATAATAAAACATGAGAATTTTTCTCAAGTACTTAAATATTCAATGTATGTTACTCAAAATGCAACCTTATACACAATTTCTATACAAGAAGATTTTTTTTTAATAAAAGCTTGAAAATACAAGGCTTCATTAGCCATGAGGCTCTACCACACAGTCCTCATCTTCCCAAATTTTATCTTCTTCTTTTTTCTCCAAATACATTCTCCAACATTATACAAATGAGAGGAAAAATTTGGTAGTTAGGGCTTCCCAAAAGTAACCCCACTAGGTCAAGCTAACTCAAGATGAGTTATATGCTTGATTAGAGTGAGAAAATCATGAAAAAGGTGGTAAAGATGTCATAAAAAACTCATTACAACATATATGGATCTTATTATAACATCTAACACTATAACACCATAATACTAAATTCAAATATTCAAATTACAAAAATGGAGGGAAAATTCCTAATTCAAACTCAAGGAGTCCAAAAGGTCTAAAACTAACTATGATCACTCTAGATGGACTTTAGACACCTTAACCTCCTAAAGAAAACCAAAATTTATGTTATTTACATGATGCTCCTGCATCAGACATTACACAATTATCGTACAAAACTACACATAGAGTTCATTATTACACCTAGTCTTACAAGCTAGAATTTCTTCAATTCTTGGAGCCTCATCTCCTCCAAGCCTTGGATCATTTGAATGATGCCTTAGAAATCAGTTAGTAGTCCTTTAAATTGGCATTCCCCTTCAGTTACCACCAAGTTGTGACCTTTCAACTTCTTATTTAGTCACTTGGACAACTATTCTTGCTTCAACTTTACAAGGTACATATGACCATGAGCTTAAACTATTTACAACCTATCGACTCCTTTAGAAAGAAAATTACAACATTGCTACTTTTAAGAGTGATTTTTTTAATGTATGATATGTTTTTTCTAAAAAATATTTACCTCTTTAAAAGTTTAAAAGTGGTTATGATGAATATGGTGCTTTTACATCTGTATATGCTTTTCGTAACTCTGATTTACGTTTATTTCATTGACTGCAAGCATCTCCCGAGACCCATAGGAGAGAGGAGAATGAGCATATTGACATGCACGTCGGTTTACAAGTACGCAATTAAATATCAATTGATAATGTTTTTTACATATACACGAACATTTGATTTATTTTTCTACTTACTGCAACTAATTTAAAGTGCAATGATTGCAAACATCTACCATTGGCCATAAGAGAGAAGGGGAGGAGCATATTCCATTACAAGGGGATTTACAGGTAACCTTTATGCGAAGTGAAATTGAGATTCTATACTGCGAATCATTTTATTATATAAATAGTGTTAAAAATAGAAATAAAGCTATATTATATAAATTTATTTTTGTTTGGACTAACTACCAATATTCTTTCAAAAGACTAAAATGTTCCTATAATGTAGGCTTCATCCACTTCTACTACATCTGTAGAAGTTCCTGATACGGTGCCATCTATTGGTGATGGGATGGATATCTGGATGGAGGGACAAGTGGTAGTCTATGGAAAATTGCACAATGTTGGTGTTGATGCAATCTGCCAAGGGAAGAAAGTTCCATCTGATTATGTAGTTGTTAATATCCTCAGTGTCATTGATCATGATTTCCCTCTACTATTTCCTATCTCTTTCGCAGAGATTTTAGCAGATGTTGTCAATGGATTTACCATTTGGCCACTTTATGATGTGCATCATAGCTAGCCACCTCAGGTAATAGCTTGTTTGGAAATTTTTTACATGCAGTTTTGGCTTTGCGGTATTCTTAGTATATATTTATTATTGTAATACAAATTGTTTTAATATTTCAGGATGATGCGATACTAGCCAAAAAAACAAGGCGAGCACGAAGTACACGAGTGACACCCAAATCAATACATAATAACCCCAAAAGAAAAAAATATTTCAAAATAAATACCTCCGTTGCGTGCACTAGACAACAAAGCAAAAATTGATTTCATATAATTAACCTAAATATTTCATAACATTCACATTAATGTAATGACAAAGTTTTAATTGATATAATTGTGGATTATTTTAATATAATAACATTAACATTAATATGTGTTTTTATTGTGTATTTTCTGGATTTAATCATGATTATAGTTGTCATAAATGTTTTTTGTTTGAATGTGCCAAGTGGCATCACAATGGGTTCATTATTCATGATTATAGCTATCACAATTATTTTTTATTTTTATGTGCCATGTGGCATCACAATGTGTTGATTATTCATGATTATAGTTGTCACATTTTTTTGTTTGGATGTACCATGGCATCTTAATGGGATGATTATACCTGTCACATTTTTTGGTTTGAATGTGCCATGTGGCATCACAATGGGTTGATTATTGATGATTATAGCTACCACAATTGTTTTTTGTTTATATGTGCCATGTGGCATCACAATGACAACCACCAGTAATCATTTCATCTTCTACCCACTTTATTGAACCATCATGTGATTTTGTAAAATACTTAACATGTGAACCGATTTTTTCCTCTATTTATTATAGCAGTCTAACATTGTTTTGTATTTGTATCACAGTTAAAGCTTTGAATCCATTTGCTAACATCCATCAATCACAATTAATATGATTTTGGTTCATTTTATTTCTACAATTAATTATAGAAATTTATTGAATAGAAATGAACTTCTTTTCATTTTGTTGGAGCCATCCATATATAAACTTGTGCTTGTCATTGGTTCCCTATCCTCATTTTCTTTTGGAGAATAATCTTGATGATCAAGGTTTTCATATCCTCTTGAATGTCCTTAGGTTGAGTAATTTAGCTTGTGTGTTCTTTAAAATGTCATGCTTTGTGTCTTCAGTTATACCTATTCACTTTTATTTTATTTTGTGTAATGTTATGGTGATAGTCATCATTTCTACCTATTCACTTTTTGCATTAGAATTTTCCATAAGTGATTATTTTTTGCTTCTCTCTTCACCATGTAAAGATTTTCATATTTTTACTCATTCATTTATCAAATCTGCAAGTTAATGTGACGTTTTGAATTTAATTATGACATTCCATTCTTTGTGTCCTTATGCATTCTTTTATTTGGAATTTCATTTTCTTTCTTCCATATGTGTTTCCTAGCCATCTCTATTGGTGTTAATGCTATTGTATCTTCTCTAAAACCATTAATTATTTTATTCTTTCTTTGTTGATTCTATCATTTTTCTTCATCCTAGAAAAAAATCATGTGTTTTTATATAAAACACGTCCACAAAATTGTCTCTCCAAGTGTATACCACCCACCAGAATTTATGTATTCATTTAGAGTTCAATATGTGTGGGAATTATGGATATTAGGACAGATATCACCCTTGAAATCACCTTCCAATTATGTAATGATGTTTTTTAACAAAATAGGTAAGAATATTATATTTTTAGTCATGTAGTCTAAGGTCAAATTGTCATTTTATGTCATGTTTAATTGGTAGGTTTTTTTTATTACTTATTAAGTGTTATATTTGAGATGTTATTTTAAGGATATTTTCTAGAGTCTAAATCCATAAGTTAAAAATAATGGATTTAGCCTTTTTCTTATTGGTTCCTATCTGGTCCATGGGAGAACCACTTGATTATTGCAAGTGGTCATTTGGAGCAATGATTGTAATGGAGTTTACTTTAATATGCTTATCGACAGTTCTTATGATGGCTAGATTGTAATGGATTGGTCCTTTCTCAAAGTCTACAGACAGTTCCAAAACACACATTTCCCCACTATAGACTCTCCTATCCCCTGCACAACATGTATAAAAACATATAAAAACTAACAAAAAATGGTATTTTAACCAAGACAACAAAACTATGTCGAACGTTAGGTATCTCCTCTCTTCATTACAAAGTATAGCGTAGCTACTAATAGCTACACTCCTGGTCTATTTTAGTGTTGTCTATAATTTAGAGGATATGATGAACTTTGTTTACCTAGAGTGCAGAAGAATTTGTGGGATGGGGTGTCTAAATATGTTTAAAGGAGTGGAGGTCATTGTTGAGTCTGTTAATCCTGAGTTGCATGTGTGTTTCTCATAATGGTGGTGGTACAAACTCATGTTTATTCTTTATAGATTTTTGGTGAAACATAAAACCACATTCTTCTAAATTTCTCCTATAAAGATATTTTGTTTAGCTAACTAGTGGCATGATATAGTTCATAAGATTCCTATTACACTAAAGAAGCGTTGGCCCATCTCACAATGCTTCAATGCCAATTTTTTCTTCATGTTGGAGTAATAGTGATTTGGATTAATTGTTCCACAAAATATTTCAAATTGCATGAACTTTGTTTACACATAAATGATTATGGAACTCGATTTTATAATTATCATGGTACATGCCCTTGAATCAAAAATAACGTAATGTGGAAATATCCTGTAAGTTTGACTTATGACTATTTTATTATCATGGTATAATAGAAACTTAAAATTGTTTTATTATGTGATTGATTGAGCAATATCATTGTGCATCTATCACATTTCTAGATTCACATCGTCAATCGCAATGGTTCAGACTAAAGTTCCCGGTAACGAGAAGAAAGTTGCACATGTCAAAGATCCATTGGAAAATGTTGAAAATTTTGAGAGTGACTTGGTTGTATCCAAGAGGAGAAGGTATGAATTGCATTCTTTTATCTTTGGAGTTAAATAACGTAAAAAATTGCTTACTTTGACATTTTTCTTAAATTTATATTTTTATGTAAATACCGTAACAAAAAAAATTCACACAGATTTGCACACCCCAGAGGATTCCTTATAGAAATGGTGTGAGGAAATGGTGGAAGTTGACAAAATTATATAAAGGTTTTGGAAGAGAAACTTGCGTTTTATGAAAAAGAGAACAAATAACTATGATAAGAAAGAAAAGTTGTAAGGATGAAGCTCATAGATCTGTGCAAGTCGAAGGTCAATATAAAGATGGAATTGATGCAACTACAAATGGAACATAAAATCTTGGAAACAATGAGTGTGGAAAGGTTACAAATGTCGGAAGTTTCCTTGGCAAAGGTTCAAGAGATGGTGACCATTCACGACCGGGAGCACAACCACTTGAAAGAACTGTTCAAAAGCATGTTGGGTTTTCCCAATCAATGTAATGAGAAAACAAATTAAAAATGTATCATAGACACATGTTTGTAAAAAATATTTATTGTTATAATTTGTAACACATCAAACTTTATTTTTTGTGCAAATTATATTAATTATATTTGATGATATTTTAGTTTCTGCTTTGGATTCACATGTTCTTATTATAATTGTATTTTATTTTTAGTAATTATATGGATTTATGTCTTTGTTTCAATGGATAAAATAATATGGTAATGATGAATAAAATCTTACATGATGTTAGGAAAAGTTGTAAGTGTGACATTAGTTTCTTGAATGGATTTAGTTCTATCGACAGTATACCTCAATTGGAGTAGAGAAAAGAATTATTTGGTTGCTCTGTATCTATTTTTTGAATCAATATACCTTCTCTTTAAGTCAGGCTCCTCTTGGATTTGTAAGCTTCCTCCTATTGAATTTTGAGAGATTTCAAAATAATAACTTGACTTCAAGTTCTGCCAAAAGGATAAAAAACAACCAACAAAGGATAAAAGTTTTCTATCACTATCAAATAAGCTCCTAGAAGGCTTCATTCATGCTAAATCATCTATTTACCTTGCTCAGCATTCTTCAATCATCGATTCAAGCTTTAGAAATTTATACATATATTTATTTGCACTCATTCTATGATATTCTCTTACTCGTGGTATTTGGAAAAGCAAGTGGACCTCCCTCTTCTCAGTCTTCTACCATTTTTTTGTAGGTGCACTTAGTTTTTATTTCACATTTTGTAATCCCAGTCTATCCTTTCCTTATCTCTTTCTTTGCCTATCCTTCATCCTCAATGGTGTCACATTATCTATAGCTAGGTTCCAATGCATGCACACACCTTACAACATTCTTAGGTTATTTAATGAGAACACACATAGCTACAATACAAAGATGATCATTAAACAACTTATCATAGAACATCATGAGTAAGAATCCTTCTATTGCACCAAGTAGATGTTCCTTTTCCTCTTAGTATGAGTTTTTAGGTCTCTAACTACCTTTTTGAGTCTCACAAGAACACATTTTTTGATGTTTCCACAGTATTTTCACAGTCCTATGAAATGATTTCTTATGTTATCATCATATCAGGTGTTAGAAGCTTTCATATCCACTAGAAATACACACAAAAAATGAGTCATGAGCACTCCCACAAATGACTCATACATGTATTAAGGAGAGGGGTCATCATTCACAGTTTCAAACTCAGAAAAATTTAAAAAAATAGAGTTGCATACCCTCATCAATCTCCATATTAATATTTCTCAGCTTTCCTACAATAGTGACAGAAAAATTATGATTTTTCATACTACTATCTTAAAATTAGTTATGTTTGTAGTTATTGCTAATATATCTAATACTCCAAGTATTCTCCCTTAATATTCTTGGTGCTAGAAGTGAGTTATTAATCAAGGATTCAAGCTAAGGAGGGTAAAAAAATTGTAGATATTTTTCTACTTGATGATCAATCAAGGTGTTGTACATTGGAGCTGCAATGAAATCAGTTACTAGCCAACAAAGTCAACAATATAGATGGTTTTTATCTCTCTTATGTGGTATACACACAATGTGTATACCAAAAATAACACTACCATATGATAATAGAAAGGTCCAGGTATGTGAGGCAAATATAGGTATATGTAAATAATTAACAAATGATCATTCATAAATAATTGAAAGTAGTTATTTTGTGTGGGGGGAAGACAAGTAATTTCTAGGGTTATTGTTAAAATGAATATCATGTGGCTATGCATTGTAAAAACAACCCTTGTACATAAGGGTTAGTTTTGTAATGTTTATATATTAATATTGTAAGGAAAGGATGAGGATTTTTTTAACCAATAAATTAAATTTATTCAAGAGCCCTCAAAGTAGCTTGTAGGATTTTTGTGGGAAGGACTCATGTATTCCATAAGTTTCAAAGCTCATTTTTCTTAGAAAAAATCTCCATATTTTTATGGGGAAGGGATTTAAGAACAAAATAACACAAAATTTAATTCAAAAATGAAAAAAAATTCCTTTATTGACTTGTCACATTAAAATATAATTAATAGAAATGTTAATAAAATTAAATTTAATAAACAATTACATTTTGAAATCAATTAATATATTGGACATCTTAATAACTTGACATATCTTTGTTCATGACATATCAACTATGGTAGACTACACTCTGAAGCAAGTAGACTATACTTCAAAGAAAGTAGACTACACTACGAAGCAAGTAGACTGCACTCTGAAGCATGTAGAGTATACTCTAAAGCATGTAGACTATACTCTGAAGCAAGTTGAGTAAAGCACTTATGTCCTTCTATAAGACAGTTATCTTAATGAATTATTGCATACATTTTTACATTGTTACATATGGACATGAAGCATTTGGGCTTTAAAATCAATTTCAAGTGAATAACAATTTATTAACACATTAAATTATATTTGATAAAAAAAACATGAAAATGGTAATAATGTTTTTCTAGCATTATTCCTTGTCATAATATAGTAAATTGTGTCGGTACTAGAAAATTATGTAATGATTGTGATATGCTAGAATGATTCTAATACATTGCATCAAGAATATATTTATGAAATATACAGATACATGATATTTAAGTTATTGTTTTTTATTCACATTTTTTTATTATAATTATATTGTATTTTTAGTTATTATATGGATTTATATGTCTTTGTTGTAACTTTGTATTTTGTATCTTTTGCTGACTTGTCACATTAAAATATAATTAATGGAAATGTTAATAAACTTAAATTGAATAAACAATTACATTTTGAAATAAATTAATATATTGGACATCTTAATAACCCGACATATCTTTTTTCGAGACATATCAACTATGGTAGACTACACTACGAAGCAAGTAGACTATACTCTGAAGTAAGTAGACTACACTCTGAAGCAAGATGACCAAAGCATGTATATCCTTCTATAAGACAGTTATCTTAATTAATTAATGCATACATTATTACATTGTTACATATAGAAATAAATCATTTGGGCTTTAAATTTTATTAGGAGTGAATAAATTTTTATTAACACATCAAATTATATTTGAACAACAAAACATGAAAATGGTAATAACATAAACTAGACAATTAAATAGTAAATTGGGTAGCATTATTCATAACAATTAAATTTTGAAATCAATTAATATATTGAACATCTCAATAACCTAACATACCTATGTTCGTGACATATTAACTATGGTAGACTATACTCTGAAGCAAGTACACTATACTCCAAAGAAAGTCTACTATACTTTGAAGCGAGTTGACTAAAGAGATTATGTCCTTCTATAAGACATATCTATTAATTAATTAATACATACATTATTGCATTGTTACATATGGACATAAAGCATTTAGGCTTCAAAATCAATTAGAAGTGAATAAATATTTATTAACACATCAACTATTAGGTTCATAAAGTGTTTTTATAACAAATCGCCCCTTTTAATTTGAATTCGTCACATCAAATGGAGTCACTTCACACATGTGAAAGGACAGATCAAGGAATCCTTTACCTTCTTACAAAATAGAAACCCTCACATTAAAGCATCTTTGTTTCCTTTGCTTCGTATTTTTCCCTAAATAATCTTACTTCGGTCTATATTTAGTTGTCTCACTTCGGATTATTCGTTATTGTTCTTGTTGCGTTTATCCTTTTCTTCAATTTAGAAGAATGACGCATAAAAATTACTCGAAACCAATATTTGCCTCAATTTTATCGTCATATTCATAAGTATCAACACTATTTGCAAAGGCAGGATGGTTGGAATTCATAAAGAAATTCCAAGGCTATAAGGAAACAATAGTGAAATAATTTGTCAAAATTTTCAAGGGAAGCTCTTCGAGGGTAAGAAGCACAAAGATTCCTGTCAATAGTAAGATCATAAGTCAAATTTCATGGATTCCTTGTGAAGGGATGCAAATTAAAGGAAGGTCTACTTACAAAGACCTAATTCAAATTTTTAATGACCATGGAGAGCCTAAACTATAATTTTCCCTAAATAATGCAAAACATGTTAATGGTATTAGGAGAGATACAATTCTTATACCCTATGGGGCAGCCATCTTTTGGATAGAGAATTATTTCACCTGCGAAGGTGAATATAATATCCTAGGAGGCAATACAACACAGATTCTAATTCATTTTAAACAGGGTTTGCATAAACCAAGGCATCGAGTAAATTTACCTCAATATCTGTGTGGCAACATCCACATTATGGACACTAGATATAGGGAGAATAAAGGAGTAATCAAGCACCACATTCTCATTTACCTTATTTTTCAATGTTCTATCAAAGAGCATAAGAGTAAAAATTCTTGGAAAACTTTGATGCAAGAGATGGGTGAAGTTCCTGAAAAATAGAGACATGCTCTCTATGAATCTCTTGCACCTAAATCAACTCCCTCCCTCGTTAAACTTGAAGGAGAAATGGTGATACCTAGCACTGAACTGGGTGAGATATATGGTGCCATATCTGCTGGAACAATTGCAAAAAGAAGAAGAAACTTGAAAATTTTGGGAGAAGAAATTATCATTGAACCCCCAAGTGGAAAAAGAAAAATAAAATTGATTCTTCTAGAGGATGAAGACCTCGAGGAGGCAGCTAAAATTTTGGGAAGCATAAATTCAGTTTCAAAAGACTTGGCAGAACAAGCTAGACCTAAATAAATTGAGGAAATCACTGAACAAAGGGGTGCTAAATCTTTGGCACAACCTTCTTCTTCCAGTAAAAAAACATAAAAAGGAAAGGCTTCTCTTACAGAAGAAGAACCTATATATCTCGCTTCACTAGGTCACGGTATTAGAGAAGATAAATTACAACATGTGATTCTCCTCTCTAAGAAAGAAGCAATCATAAAGCAGTAACAAGAAGAAATAGAGTTTCTGAAAATAAAGGTACAAACAAAAAAAACCTTATCTCTTCTTTACAAGTACAAATTGAAAAACTTGAAATGTAATTCAAGGAAAAGGAAGAAATAACCCTTTCCAACACTAAAGTAAAATTTGATAAGTTCTAACTTCCTTAAACATAGAAGAAGTCAGAAATGTGTGTAGTGCCCACATTTTTATAGCTCCAGTTATCTGTTGGTTCCTTTATTTCTTGACATGTTTTGATTGAGACTCTGATAAACTTTGGACATTTTACTATGATATTTTATTCTCTTGGACATTATGGCATTTTGGGCGCGTAGTGCCAATTGGATTAGATTCATATACTGATATATTTTGTATGATGTGATGACACTAACAGGGTTATATGATAGACTTATCGGTTAGATGTTAGTCTCTTGTGTTTAATTTGATTGATGATATAGTGTTTTGGATTTAATGATGGTGATTTTCATGCTAACCTAAGTGTATGTCGCTACAATTTTATTTGTGGATGATTCATGACAAACTATGTGGATAATTGGATGCATTGCACTATCAATTGTAAATTATGTTCAGACATTATAAGTTTGATTGATATTGTGATGTATAGATGATGTTTACTATATTGGACAGGTGTGGTTAATGTGTGCAATGAGTGTGCAGGTGACAGGTATAGGAGAGCATGGGTTTCAAGGTAGCTACGTAATTGTGCACAAGCGGCCCATGGGCTAAGTCCTAACCATGCTAAATGTTTGAGGCCTTAGATTAAATGTATTTAATTGGGCACCATGGGTGAACCCTCAATTTGTAATGTAATTATGTCTTGTAAAATTAATTGTGTTTAGGGTGTGTTTTTTTAAGTAAACTAGCTTAGAGGTTAATGATCTTATCTTAAGTTAAATGTTGGTTTTGGGAAAGTGTGTGTGTGTTGGTAGAAGGGATTGGGGACCACATGTGAACCTTGGGTGGACCCCACACCCTCTACCCATGTGCCCAAGCATGCCAAACCTGAAATTGGGTTATTTTGGGTAATGTTAGGGACCCCTTTTGAGTTTGGGGGTTCCCTTAGCATGAAAATGGGCCCTTGGACCCTACCTAATAGGTAGGGGGACCTATTTCCAAGGTTTGGAGGGAGTTTCCCTCCCATTTAGCCCTCTTTAGTCACCATCCATGTAAGATGGTTGGATTGTGTGAAAGTGTTAAAAGTTGCTCCACTTTGTTTTATTTTAGTTTTTGGTATTTTGGGTGAAAAGGGATAAAAGGTGAGTTTACTCTTACTTATTTTGTTTTTGGAATCTTTGACTCTTGAGAGGAGAGGGGGTGACACTTGTCACTTTCCCATTGGTGAGGAAACTTTTGGGTTCCTATTTTTATTCTTCCTCATGTGGGAAGAATGGGTCTTCTTGGTTCATTTTTTTTTGGAGCACTTGGAGAATTTTGGGAGCTTGGAAGGGAGCTTGGACAAAGGGGGAAAAGCTTAGAGTCTTGGAAAGAATTATAGAGGTAGGGTTCTTAATCTTCTTCTTCTTCTTAGTTGTGCTTATCTTGTATTTATGCTTTGATCAATGAAATAATGTGTGTGAAATATGTGTTGAGAAGTGTATGATGAATGTAGTTGTTTGTTCTTGTGGTTTTTCTTGTTTTCTCTCTCCACCATCATTTAGATTGATGGTTTTTGGAGAATTTAGGGGAAGAGAGAGGGATTTCCATCTCAAACCTCATGGTTATAGGTCAAGCCATGAAGGTCCCTTCTCATCCCCTCATATGGTTTGAGGTGGGAGAAAGGCTCATATGGCTTGAACCTTTCCCCATTCTTGGTGAGGAAACCCTTTGGGTTTGAAAATCCTCCCAAGAAGGATTTCTAGAGCATAAGGAGGAATAAGGAGGATGTATGATTAGGAGGTATAAGGAGTTTTTTATATATATATATATGTATTTATTGGTGCTCCTATGGTTGGACACCTTGATTTGGGCATCCTTCTTCCTCTCTTCGCCCTTGTGAGGTTGATCTTATTCTCCTCATGTTGTGGTTTTCATTGTATAGTAGGTCTAAGTGGTTGAATGGTCTTATGTTTTCTCTTGTTGTGTGTTTAATCCCCATTACTTGTGCACATTGTGGAAGCTAGTTCCTCTCTCCCATGGGCTTGGAGGGAGGCTAGCATGACTTCCAACCATGGAAAGACATGTGATGATGCCTATTGGTTGGGTGGTAAACACGCCATATTCTCTTGGAGTTGGATTATTGTAGGAGTATTGGAGTTGGAGCTCAAGTTGGAGATAGTAGAGCCTCTTGCCATCTTGTCCTTTCTCATCCTTGGAGGACATTGCCATCACTTTGTAAATGAATGTGACTTGTCAAGTCTATACACTCTTGTAAATAACCATTATTGAAATTATTGCTTCTTGTAAATATTGGTTGTTACTAAGAGAGTTGTTATTTTCATTATCACTAGAATATTGAAATATTATCATTTGGAAACATGAGTTTTCTTTTAGTTACACGTTATATTTGAAATCCTTGTTGTGTATAAATCTGCAAAGTATGATTATGCATGTTGCATCAAAACTGTAATTTTTAGTTTTGTCTACTTTATCAAAAAAAATGAAAAGTTAAACATTCTTTTAGTGTGCAAAATTTTTTATGGCATTACATTTGGTATCAGAGCTGTGGTTCAAATACACGGACTCTTTGGGTAATCTCTGTTTTAGTCATCTTATTGCTTTGTTTCAAAAAAAAATTTGCCTTTTCTTTTTGTTGTTTGATTTCCCTCTTGTAGAAAACTGCATTAGTGGTTTAGTTATTACATTGTAGAAAAGTTAGTGTGTACATGACATTGAATGAAAACTATTATCCTAGTTGCCATATATCTCTTTTCTAAAAAATATAAAAATAAAAATAAAATTTGTAGCACTAATTTAGATAAAATAAGATTTGTTGTTTCTTGTATGTGATACGAAATAGTTAGTTTTATTAAGAAAACCAGTTTAAAATATGTGTTCTTCCATACATATATATATACATATATATAGAGAGAGATATATATATATATATATATATATATATATATATATATATATATGTATAGTTTTGTTTGAATAAATACATTCTATTTTGATAAAAGAGGTGTAAAAATAAAATAAAATGCTAATAATAATAATAATACATACTGGTTTTGTTGCATAATATAATATACTTGTCATATATTATGTAATATATAAATTATATATTATATATTATATACTATTATAAACACTTTTTTTTTATTATTAAAACAAAAAATTATATATATATATATATATATATATATATATATATATATGACTGTTTTTTTTTTATGTGGTTGTTTTGTTTTATTTAAAAAGTTAATAAAATAAAATAAGAATTAACAAAACAAAATAAAACAAAATTTACAAAAAAAAAAAAAAACAGTATTGTGGGGGCCGAAGCCCCCAACCTACCCGCAGCCGAACCCTGATCTTCCCCGCCCCGCGCCCCTAGAACCCCTGTGGGGGCCGAACGGACCCCCAACCTACCCGCAGTCTAACCCTGATCTGCCCCGCCCCGCGCCCCCGGAACCCCTGTAACCCCCAATGGACCCCCCCCCCAGTTGCCTCTTCCAAACCCTGTCCTGGACTCCCCGCCCAAACCCTGTCCCGAACCCTGCCCACAGGCCCTGCCCTTCCCCATAGACCACACAAGCGACCTTCAACCGACCCCTCACCTTGAACACAAAATATACATATAAATATATACATATAATATTATATATATATATATATATATATATATATATATATATATTTCTGTCCATTCAAAATATGAGTTTTTCCTCAACAAGTACAAAAAAAAAACTATACATGGATTTCACAAAAGAAAAGGAGATTCCATGAAACTAAAGATTGTATAGCTCTTCCACCTGCACAAGAGGAAACAAAGAAAACAAAGTAAGAGAAAGAGTAAAGAAGGAGGAACTAAATGAAAACAAAAGGAAAATCAAATGAAAAAAAAATAAAATATCATAAGGATGATTAGGTCAGAATTAGGGAAAATGTAGAAATCTAAGGCTCACATAGGTTTGATCCTAGGGTTCCTATTTAATCTTAACCCTCTTAAGTCATGGGGATTTTTTTTAAAAAAATAAATAAATTTGATGGGGTGTGTGGGTAAAATAAATAAAAAGGGGGGAAAACAAATTAATTTAAAAGGGGGTGTGTGGGAAAATTAATTAAAAGGGGGGAAAACTAATTTATGCAAGGGGTGTAAATTTTTGTTTAAAACCCTAGGGAGCTTAATAGATTAAAATGATTAAATTATTGCGGGACGGTATTAATTTATTTCGGGAAAATAAAATAAATTAATAAATTAATAATTATTATAATTTAATTATTAATGGGAAGGGGCATTGCATTTAGTGTTGTAATGATAATAACGATAATAATAATAATTAAAATAATAAAAATAATAATAATATAGCACTTCCAACAAACGTTTAGAAGGTTTATAAAAAAATTTAATTTTCGGGCTCAGGATGGCACCCAAGAGGGGGACGAGTGGCTCGAGGTTTGGGACGTAGTGCACCTACGCGAGAGCCACCGGCCCCCGATTTCGGGCCTCAGATATTGGAGACCCTGCAGCAGCTGATAAGTGTGGTATAGGAGTGCCTTCCACCACCACAGGTGCCGAGAGAGGAGGACATTCAGTTAGGAGATGAGGAGTTGATTGGTGAGGATGCACATCTAGAGCCACCTGAGCACAACATTCCGAGACGAGAGAGGTCACGCAGCCCTTCCATCCTTGGCGAGAGGATGGCCTCATTTCATCACAGCCGTTCACACAGCTTCGAGGGACCATTTGGAGATAGGCGACCTCTTTCACCTGTTAGACCACATCGCCAGGATCGAGACACAGGCAGTGTGATTTGAGACCTCCTTCACCTGTAGCCGCCTACGTTTATCTGGTTCGACATATCGGCTTTAGGGCAGAGTCCTGGATCCTTAGCTTGGATAGTTACTTTGGCTTGCACTCTCATGAGAGCAATGTCAAAGCCAGGTTCGCCATACACCTCCTCCGACATGCAGCAGGCATTTGGTGGAGGAATGTGGAGCGGAAGCTCCATTTGACTCGGGATACAGTGACATGGGAGTTATTCAAGGAGTGATTCAGGGCCCGGTATATGTCAGAGCATTTTGTGCAAAAGAGGATTGATGAGTTTCACGACTTGCGACAGGGTTCTGGCTCAGTGGGGTAGTATGAGAGTAGGTTCTTGGATCTCTTGTAGTATGTAGACTACCTACAAGATGAGAAGTTGTAGGTAAATAGGTTCATTCGAGGCCTAAATGCAGATATAACAGGAGCTGTTAGGATGTTATCCCCTCCCACGCTTGAGAAGGCCGTTGAGAAGGCCTACTTGGCTGAGGAGAATAGGACCAAGGCTTAGGAGCACAGAGATAGGAACAAGAGCAAGTTCCAGGATAGGATTTAGGCATTCTAGAGTCAGAGGGCACAAGGAGTAGTACCACCCCCTAGACGAGGATTTTGGTCTTCTCCAACAGCATCGAGAGCTCCTCCACACCCACCACAGCAGACACAGCATCAGGGACACCAGCATCAGAGGGGTAGACAGACTCAGATTTTTCAGTGAGGTGGGTCTAGAAGTGGTTTTGGTGGGTCTAGAGATAGGAGGCCGGGTACTCATCACTCCCAACCAACCCACTTGCAACAGTCTACTAGGGTTGGACCGGCAGGTTCAGTTCGCCAGATCACAGGAGGGACCCCATATCAGAGAGGTACAGGAGGATGTTTTATTTGTGGGGCTCCAGATCATTATGTGCGTATGTGTCCGCACAAGCCCACTACTATGGATATGCAGAGAGCTCCTAGATCTGAGAAGACGGTGGGTGACGTGGGACGCGCCCATTGTGTGTTTGCAGCGGTTGACAACTGCTAGGCTGAGCATTAGGCCACAGTCATTGAGACGACAGGTACTATTAGGGGTATTTCTGTCTCAGTACATTTTGATTCAGGTGCTTCAGATTCCTTTATATCACCTTCTATAGTGGACCAGTGTGGGCTAGTGGTGGCTAGGTAGCTAGATAGTTGGCAGGTTGAGTTGGCCTCTGGGGCTAAACTCGCCGTGGACTCGTATGTGGAGAGTTGTGTACTCGATTTGGGAGTCTTCTCCACTACGCTTGACCTCCGTGTTATTCCTTTAGGATCCTATCAGGTAGTGTTGGGTATGGATTGGCTCAAGGCTCATCGAGCCAAGGTGGATTGTAGAGAGAAGGTCATTGAGTGTCAGGATGATTTGGGTAGTGCAGTTGTGATTTCAGGGATGCAGTGACCCATTTCCTTTCGTATGATCTCAGCTAAGCAACTCAAGCGGAGCATGCGTAAGGGTTGCCAATTGTTTGCTATCACTATCAGTGATCATTCGGACAGTACTCCAGAGCATTCACCCCTCTATGATCATGCAGTTTTGAGGGAGTATGCAGATGTGTTTCCAGGAGAGCTTCCAAGTTTACCACCTAGTAGGGAGGTGGATTTCACCATTGACTTAGTGCCTGGATCTACACCAGTTTCTAGGGCACCCTATCGGATGACGACTTCAGAGCTTCATGAGCTCAAGATTCAGTTAGAGGAGTTGTTAGAGAAGGGTCTCATTCGCCCTAATGTATCTCCTTAGGGAGCGCCAGTCATATTTGTGAAGAAGAAGGATGGTTCTCTCAGGCTTTGTGTAGATTTCAGACAGCTCAACAAAGTCACCATAAAGAACCGTTATCCGCTCCCTAGGATTGATGACTTGTTTGATCAGATGCGGGGAGCTAGAGTGTTCTCCAAAATCGATCTCAAGTCAGGATATCATCAGTTGCACATTTCAGATGCAGACATTCATAAGACAGCGTTTCGCACACGTTACAGGCATTATGAGTTCACAGTGGTTCCATTTGGTTTGACTAATGCCCCATCAGTCTTCATGAGCCTCATGAATGGAGTATTCAGGACATTTCTGGATCACTTTGTCTTAGTGTTCCTTGATGACATATTGATTTATTCTCGTTCTGAGGAGGAACACGAGGAGCATTTGAGGCAAGTACTTCAGGTTTTGAGAGAGCAGAAGTTATATGGGAACTTGGAAAAATGCAGCTTCTTTCAGACAGAGATTCAGTACTTGGGTCATATCATATCAGGCGAGGGTATCTCCGTAGATCCCTCTAAGATTCAGGCTATCTTGGATTGGCTAGCACCCACATCAGTCACTGAGGTGAGGAGCTTCATGGGTTTAGCAGGGTATTACCACAGGTTTGTGCAGGACTTTTCTAGGATTGCTCACCCTATTACTTCTCTTCAGAGGAAAGGGAAGAAGTTTGATTGGTCAGAAAAATGTGAGCAGGCCTTTCAGTTGCTTAAGGAAAGGTTAACCACAGCGCCCATCTTAGCAGTTCCAGACCCGACAGAGGATTTTGTTGTTTGCATTGATGCATCACTAGAGGGTTTGGGAGCAATTCTTATGCAGGAGCATCGAGTTATTACTTTTGAGTCTCGTAAGCTCAAGGACTATGAGCTTAACTATCCTACTCACGACTTACAGCTTGCAGCAGTTGTTCATGCACTTGTGCGTTGGCGACATTTCCTTTTGGGTAGACCTTTCATCTTGAGGACATATCATTGTAGCTTACAGCATATCTTCTCTCAGCCAAACCTCAACGCTCGTCAACGGCGTTGGATGGAGTTTCTATGTGAGTACGACATAGAGGTGTAGTATATCAAGGGAAAGGAAAATGTTGTTACAGATGCACTTAGTAGACGACGACATGTGCTTGCTTCTTTGACACTGCAGTCAGATTTGAGAGGCAGGATACTTGAGCATCTTCCAGAGGACAGGTTTTATGAGGGTGCTAGGCAGATGTTGGATTCTCAGGGTTCTTTTGAGGGCAGATATTCAGGATGCATGTTTGAGTCAGATGGTTTGCTTCGGGTCCATAGGCGCATTTATGTGCCTAAGGCAAGTGATCTACGTAGTTTCATCCTTACTGAGGTGCATCGAGCCCCCTATGCAGCACATCCAGGAGTGAAGAAGATGCATGCCGATTTGAGAGAGTTATATTATTGGCCAGGTCTTCGTCAGGACATAGCATATTTTGTAGCACGTTGTCTTGAGTGTCAAAGAGTCAAGGCAGAGCATTCTCATCCCACAGGACTTTTATACCCTCATGACATTCCCGAGTGGAAATGGGATGTGATCTCCATGGATTTCATAGTAGGACTTCCTATGTCCTCTTATCGTCATGTTGCCATTATGGTCACTGTGGATAAGTTGACCAAGGTTGCGCATTTCTCACCAACCAAGGTCACCTATAATGCACAGGCCATCGCCAAAGTGTTCGTGGAGGATATTTTTAGATTGCATGGGATTCCGAAGATGATCATTAATGACAGAGACACCATCTACACATTAGTTTTCTGGACTTCTTTTTAGGAGGCCTTGGGTACACAGATTAATTTCAGTTCGGCTTATCATCCAGAGACATATGGGCAGACAGAGAGGGTTAATCAGGTTCTTGAGGACATGTTGAGGATGTACGTGATGGACCAGTAGAAGAAGTGGGAAGACTATTTGCATTTAGTTGAGTTTGCCTACAATAACAGTTATCATAGCTCCATTAGCATGGCTCCCTATCAGGCCTTGTATGGACAGCCTTACAGGACACCTTTGAGCTGGGATAGGCTAGATGACAGGATTATTTTGGGGCCAGCTTACCTTAAGGATTTAGAGCAGCAGGTTGTTCTGATTCGGCAGTGTCTTGAGTAGGCTAGAGCACGCCAGAAGGCGTATGCAGACACCAAGAGGATCGATCGTCACTTCTCAGTGGGTGACAAAGTCTTCTTGAGGGTTTGTCCTCATAAGAGTCTGATCCGTTATGGAAAGGGTTCTAAGCTATCGCCTCATTTTGTGGGGCCTTTTGATATTCTTGAGGTCATCGGTCCAGTTGCCTATCGCCTAGCTTTGCCACCACACCTTGCACGGGCCCACGACATATTTCATGTTTCTGTACTACGTAGATATGTACCAGATGTTTCTCATGTTTTGGATTGGTCGGCATTACAGGTAAAGGATGGAGGGCAGTGGAGATTGGAGCCCGTACGCATACTGGAACACCAGAGGTTGGCCCTTCGGGGTCGAGATTTGGACCAAGTTAGAGTGCAGTTGGACCGATATGACGAGTCATCAGCTACCTGGGAGGATGCTACACCAATGAGGGCTAGATATCCCTATCTCTTCCAATGACTTCTAGGAGGAAGTCTAATTCTAGGAGAGGGGGATGTAGTGCCCACATTTTTATAGCTCCAGTTATCTGTTGGTTCCTTTTTTTCTTGACATGTTTTGATTGAGACTCTGATAGACTTTTGACATTTTACTATGATATTTTATTCTCTTGGACATTATGGCATTTTGGGCGTGTAGCGCCAATTGGATTAGATTCATATACTAATATATTTCGTATGATGTGATGACACTAACAGGGTTATATGATAGACTTATCGGTTAGATGTTAGTCTCTTGTGGTTAATTTGATTGATGATATAGTGTTTTGGATTTAATGATGGTGATTTTCATGCTAACCTAAGTGTATGTCGTTATAATTTTATTTGTGGATGATTCATGACAAACTATGTGGATAATTAGATGCATTGCACTATCAATTGTAAATTATGTTCAGACATTATAAGTTTGATTGATATTGTGATGTATAGATGATGTTTACTATATTGGACAGGTGCGGTTAATGTGTGCAATGAGTGTGCAGGTGACAGGTATAGGAGAGCATGGGTTTCAGGGCAGCTACGCAATTGTGCACAAGCGGCCCATGGGCTAAGTCCTAACCATGCTAAATGTTTGAGGCCTTAGATTAGATGTATTTAATTGCGCACCATGGGTGAACCCTCAATTTGTAATGTAATTATGTCTTGTAAAATTAATTGTGTTTAGGGTGTGTTTTTTTAAGTAAACTAGCTTAGAGGTTAATGATCTTATCTTAAGTTAAATGTTGGTTTTGGGAAAGTGTGTGTGTGTTGGTAGAAGGGATTGGGGACCACATGTGAACCTTGGGTGGACCCCACACCCTCTACCCATGTGCCCAAGCATGCCAAACCCGAAATTGGGTTATTTTGGGTAATGTTAGGGACCCCTTTTGAGTTTGGGGGTTCCCTTAGCATGAAAATGGGCCCTTAGACCCTACTTAATAGGTAGGGGGACCTATTTCCAAGGTTTGGAGGGATTTTCCCTCCCATTTAGCCCTCTTTAGTCACCATCCATGTAAGATCGTTGGATTGTGTGAAAGTGTTAAAAGTTGCTCCACTTTGTTTTATTTTAGTTTTTGGTATTTTGGGTGAAAAGGGATAAAAGGTGAGTTTACTCTTACTTATTTTTTTTTTAGAATCTTTGACTCTTGAGAGGAGAGTGGGTGACACTTGTCACTTTCCCATTGGTGAGGAAAATTTTGGGTTCCTCTTTTTATTCTTCCTCATGTGGGAAGAATGGGTCTTCTTGGTTCTTTTTTTTTGGAGCACTTGGAGAATTTTGGGAGCTTGGAAGGGAGCTTGGACAAAGGGGAAAAGCTTAGAGTCTTGGAAAGAATTATAGAGGTAGGGTTCTTAACCTTCTTCTTCTTAGTTGTGCTTATCTTGTATGTATGCTTGATCAATGAAATAATGTGTGTGAAATATGTGTTGAGAAGTGTATGATGAATGTAGTTGTTTGTTCTTGTGGTTTTTCTTGTTTTCTCTCCACCATCATTTGGATTGATGGTTTTTGGAGAATGTAGGGGATGAGAGAGGGATTTCCCTCTCAAACCTCATGGTTGTAGGTCAAGCCATGAATGTCCCTTCTCATCCCCTCATATGGTTTGAGGTGGGAGAAAGGCTCATATGGCTTGAACCTTTCCCCATTCTTGGTGAGGAAACCCTTTGGGTTTGGAAATCCTCCCAAGAAGGATTTCTAGAGCATAAGGAGGAATAAGGAGGATTTATGATTAGGAGGTATAAGGAGTTTTATATATATATATGTATTTATTGGTGCTCCTATGGTTGGACACCTTGATTTGGGCATCCTTCTTCCTCTCTTCCCCCTTGTGAGGTTGATCTTATTCTCCTCATGTTGTGGTTTTCATTGTATAGTAGGTCTAAGTGGTTGAATGGTCTTATGTTTTCTCTTGTTGTGTGTTTAATCCCCATTACTTGTGCACATTGTGGAAGCTAGTTCCTCTCTCCCATGGGCTTGGGGGAGGCTAGCATGACTTCCAACCATGGAAAGGCATGTGATGATGCCTATTGGTTGGGTGGTAAACAAGCCATGTTCTCTTGGAGTTGGATTCTTGTAGGAGTATTGGAGTTGGAGCTCAAGTTGGAGATAATAGAGCCTCTTGCCATCTTGGCCTTTCTCATCCTTGGAGGAAATTGCCATCACTTTGTAAATGAATGTGACTTGTCAAGTCTATACACTCTTGTAAATAACCATTATTGTAATTATTGCTTCTTGTAAACATTGGTTGTTACTAAGAGAGTTGTTATTTTCATTGTTGCTAGAATATTGAAATATTATCATTTGAAAACATGAGTTTTCTTTTAGTTACACGTTATATTTGAAAGCCTTGTTGTGTATAAATCTACAAAGTATGATTATGCATGTTGCATCAAAACTGTAATTTTTAGTTGTCTACTTTATCAAAAAAAAAATGAAAGTTAAACATTCTTTTAGTGTGCAAATTTTTTTATTGCATTACAATGTGAGGGGTATAATTCGTAACAATTATGAATATTTGCATTCTCAAAACAAGACATTGAAAGATCAGTTGGAAGAGGAGAAGATTGAAAGAATGGAAATAGAAAAAGAAAAGGAAATGATCTAAAAGGACTTACATGCTTCTTATGTATTAGGCAAAAAATGTGTTGCCTTCAGAAAACCTTCGTTAGTATATAGTAGTTTCTTGGAAGAATAGTTCTACATTTGGAAATTATTAAGAATAGCATGTGACTTACCTTTTGAAATAAATAATGACATAGAATTTTTAAGGCATTTAAAAATTATCCCGTGAACATCAAAACCTCATGTGTGAATTCCACTTGTGTAATCTTTTATTGGGTCCCATGTCATATTTTCAAATAAATCTCTTTGTATGGGAGATCCTTCACTTCTACCATGCAAAATCAAATAGAATGGGATCAAAAGAAAAATGAGGATTTTGAGAAAGTGAAGACAGAAGGTCTGTGCATGCGGCCTCAATTTCCCAAACTAGTAAAACAACATACGACATTTAGGGCTTTGTCCTATCAACCCAAAATTCAGGACCATCATGTTTCTCAGCTAAAAGAGAACATTGTAAGTGTTCACAAATTCCCTCATCAAACAGAGTTTTCAAATGCATTGGCAGCCTATGAAAAAAGATGTGATACATTGAACATTCCATTGAAAAGTAGGGTGGTACTTTCCCCCACAAATATAAGGTGGTCCATGAGAAGAGAAATGGAAATTACAAGGATGATTCCAAAAATAAATAAAACAAAAGGTATAAAATGGATAGGAATGCGATTTAGACCACCACTTATTCTTTGCCACATGCCTTCATGGCAAATAATAGCATTGTAGAGCAATGAAGAATTCGAGAAATGGAAAACAGATGTTTAATAAAATGAATGGTTTTGTGTCTCATTGGAAAATAAATGGGAACTTCACACAAGTGTTTTTTATTTGAGAAAATATCTGGAGGACATGATTTTTGCTCCAAATTTTAAAGTACCTGATGAGGATGTAGATATGGATGAGGATAGTGCATATAATCCTTGTCCTAAGAAGCAGCTAACTACTTTAACACCAGTTGTAGTCACCAATGTTGAATGAACTTTATCTTTGTAAGTTCTATTTGTTACTTTTTCCTAATACTATATGTCCTAAATAGCCTACCATGCTACCTCTGACTAGAGAAAGTCACACTTTCATAGTGAATCATACAACGGTACAATTTGTGTACAAGAAGTTTTATTAATTTACTACTAGTTAAAGGTGGTTTATATGCTCTTCTTTGTTTTAAATAAAGCTTAACATTTTTTCGTAAAATATTGTGAATTTTTTTTCTAAATATGGTTATTAAAAAATGTTCATCATTCTCATAAATAACTTTTTTTAACTCTTCCCTTTCTTCAAACTTGTTGTTGTTAGTATAATTATTGTTGTTACAAGATTGAATTCTATATTATGGTCTTAATATAACAGCATGGAGATCATACAATTAGCTTGCATATAGTTAATAACATTACCTTTCATGAATGCTCATAGTCCTAATAGGTAAATTCTTGTCTTGATATGGCAAAATCATGTTGATCATGTTTATAAAGATTATAATTTTTCATAGATCATGGTGCTTAGGATTTATATTCAAAGGCCTAACTTTGTTCACACTGACATACCCTTCCACATGTATTCATATAGTGATTCTCTCTATTGATAAGGATCCAAACTCTTCTTATCTCCTTTAGTTTGTCCAAAATGATAAAAGTGGAGAAAATATACGTAGGAGGAGGATAATTAAGATGTTATAGGAAATTGAAGGATCATGTTTTATCTTTCCTAGCTATGTCTTAGTTGGTAAACATATATTTCTATTCTTGTTTGTAAATTTTGAGAATAACTCAACAAGGAAGATAGGACAAGTCTCAAATTAGATAGGAGATCATATTGATAGATAGTTGTTTTGATCATGATAAATTCAAGGAGTATAGTCATTTTCCTTCGAAGTATACTCTACTTGCTTCGAGGTATAGTCTATTTACTTCGGTGTATAGTCTACTTGATTTGAAGTATAATATACTTGCTTCGAAGTATATTCTACTTGCTTCGGTGTATAGCCTACTTGCTTCGAAGTATAATCTACTTGCTTCGAAGTATAGTCTACTTTCTTCAGAGTGTAGACTATTTACTTTAGAGTGTAGTCTTCCATAGTTGATATGTCACAAACAAAGATATGTCAGGACAAACTTGCTTCATATGAATTGACATAATAAACCCTCCTAGGTCTAACTTCTTTTCCACAATGAGTCCTTGAATCTACTTGCAATATTGGTCCACCATGATGAATTATACCCAACATTATACAATCTAACAAGAAGGCTTGTAACTTTGTCATATCCTTGGTAAATGCATCCAAACTAGAAATACGATAGAATTACTTGTAACTCTAAGCTTATGTAATATTGTCTTTTCTTTGATTTTTTATTTTAAAATAAAATTTTGGATTTAATATCATTGCACCATGTATGGGATTAGACTCCTAAAGCTACCTCGAGGTATTATAGACTTCTTTGGACTCCTCTTGTTTTCCCTGAAGTGTGCTCAAAACCCCAAGACTCAAATCACAACACCTTTCTTGTAATCATGCATTTCCTCTTTATGACCTATAAGGAATAAGTATCCATGTTGACACTTACTATTAGCCTTATTTTTAGCACTTTTTCCCTTGTCAAACCATAACTTACTCTAGCTTTAGTGTACACCTTCAACATCATTAGAAAACTCATACACATGAATCACCCAAAAATACATCAACATACTTTCTTACAGTTTGCCTAACCACTAAAAAATCACAGTTTGTCCTAACATACACTAATCAACACATGTAAACCTTGTTATAATTCCCTTCACAGACTAGATTTTAGTTTTCTATCAAACATACATAATTTTTCTATTGTCATTCAACAAACACATTCACACAGTCACACAGCCATAAATGCATACACAAAATAATTTTATTTTCCTTCCTGAAGATTTTTCCTGATTTTTGTTGAATAGGGATGACTATAATAGTTACCTGAGCCTGATTATTACGCTCTACACCATCATTAACTTGAGATTCCTGATTTTTCAGGTCAGTTACAACATAATATGATCCCTCTAAGGGGAAGAAGCTAAGATGGAGGAAAGGTTAAGAACTTGTTCTTATCACGGAAACCTACGTCATGGACCAAGAAGCATCTAGAAGACAATTATAAAAAATGGATCTCTCATTAACAAAATTATCTTGAAGCACCCTATTTTTGGGTTACATGTTAGAGTGAACATATAGCTGAGAAATCAATCTTGAAACTACAATGACTATGACCAATAAATTATATGAGGTCCATGAGGATATCTTATGACATCGTCTTTCATTCAAATGCCCATGGGTTATGAAGAATCAAATGTTCTTATGATATAAGCTATAATATAGGTTGTTGAGCTATAATTGACACCATAAATGCTATTGAATGCTATTGGATGTCTATTGTAAAATGCACCACCATTACACTATGATCATGTTTATGCATACACAATAGACTAATACCACATTAAACATGGAATTTGATGGACAAACTTATGAGCATGTTTTATATAGCAAAAATGACATGGATGAATGTGTATACATATACTCGGAACTTTGAGATTCATATACATAAAATTCAGAGATAAAATTACCCCTATACAATGGGGTTAACAGTAATGATGTTACAGATTTTGATATGAAGATCAAATGTTTTCAATATGTGGGACCAAATAAATGTAGGACCAAGTAAAGCATAGATTTAATGTGATGAAAAAAATGCTTTATTCAAATATTGAAGACTTATTCTCACCCCTCCAACATATAAGCTGCAAAAAAATAGATACCACCATTATCAGATACAAGATCAAAAAATATACACATAATACAATAAACGAAAAATGTGTAAAACTCAAAACACACATAAAACAACATTTAGTATTATTTGTCTTGAACACGAGTATGGGACCATGAAGCATTATTTATCGTAATCACACTAAAACTAGATTGTGTAAACTGTAGAACAGTCAAAAAACAACATTAAACATTATTGTTCATAAAGACATAAATACCTTCAAGATGCATTCGATGTTCCAAAAGGGAGCCAATGAGGTGGAACTTGGACTTTAGTCGAGGGGGTTGTCCCTATGACTCACAAAACACAAAATTAAGTGTTTTAAATTCAAATGAATATAGCTTATAATCATATAAAAGTCATACTCACCCAAACTCTCTACTATATGCTCACAAATTTATCTGATTGTTGTACCGGACCGTTTATTTGGTTGCTTTAGTAGTTTCCTTCCATGAGTTGTGTCAGGCAATGTATACTCCTCATACTCTTGAGAATTATTTTTTAAATCCTCCACCATGACCTCCTTTTGATTTCTATTTCGAGGTTTCTTATTTTCACTTAACCATGGCCACAAACGGGTAGTAGAAGTGTCATTTTCATTACAATCTAGAATGAACTCAAATGAAAACGAACCAGAGTCATGTAAAAGATTTTGAAATTGTTGCCCACAGTCTCCAAAAGCAAAAAAATTTCCATCATTGTCTAGCACCACATCCAATAATGCTTTTAAAAATGTTAGGTTGTGGAGCCTATTTTCATGTGAGAAAGTGTTGAAGATTGTACACTAAGAGTACTGTACACTTTCCACAGTTGTCTCGCTGGGATTCGGGGCTGAGCCAGGCCCCAAGCGGGGTTCGGGAGTGCAACCCCCAAATTTTTTTTAGGCCTTAAAACATGCCCGATATATTGGGAAACGTGATTTTCTCATATGGATGGGTTTTTTGACCCATAGGTTTATGGGACGGTTTTGGCCCATGGTTTTGATACCCACGGTTTTGTAAAATTGCTTAAGCAGTTGTCTATTTATATAGTTTTGTGCATATGGTAGATATAATGTAACATTACATATGTGTTTTGAATTTGGGTGTGAATTCTATAGAGTTTTTTGAGCATAGCTCCAAACAGATCTGGGTATTGTATTGAGAGAGCGGTGCCTTGTAATAAATTCTGAGCAAGTGATTCTTGGTGGACATAGCCCAAATTGGGTGAACCATGTTAAATACTATCTCTTTTTGTTGTGTTATTTTATTCTGCACTTTTATTTAAGATCTATAACATTTTTCTGCATATAAGTTTCTACTGTTGTGATTCTGTGAGGGATTATTCCTCGTATTTTATCCCTTATTTTCTAACAAAAAACTCTTTAGATTGGTTGATCACTTGCAATGCATTCCCATGGTTTCTAACATGTTGTTTAGGTATTGTGTTTCCTTCTGAAATATATCATCACCCTCAAATTTAAAAAAAAATAAAATTGAGTTACTAATTGCGAAATTGTTCATATAACAATCACTATTTATTAATAATAAAATATGTATTGTCAACGACAATGCGGGGCTACTTTGATGCATCTTCTTCAGGTGCATTGCACTCAATTGCTTCCACAACATGAACAACATGGTCACTTATAATGATAAAATAACATTTAAAGGATGTGCAATGACTTGTTTTTAGGATAACAATGATACGAAATAGTTTAAATAATGAAACAAAAACATACACCCTCACCACTAAAATTTGGATCCCTTGTAGATGTAGCACCCTTACAAAACATGTTTTCCGGTGTTGCATTTGGTATCCCAAGGACAACCACAAACATAAAAATTCAATTCGAATCTCCGAACCAAATACCATCGATCCCTAGATGTTTGACTTCTAACCATGTACGACCCATGAATGGTATGATTTGCACAACAGTCACTGTCTATTATTTCTCTGGCCCTCTCACTGGCAAACAAAATTTCCTTCTCCTTCTTGTAATTTGTCAAGAAGTCAGATACTTGCAACTTCCTCTTGTTTTTGTAATGTGGTTCAACTCAAAACACCAATGTGTAAAGAAACCAATCCATTCTTCTTGTGCATTTCTTTCTTTGATCGCACAAGTATCAAGTATTCAAGAAACAATGGAAAGATTCTATGGATGCACTCGCATCCTGATTGGCATGGGTGAAGTTGTAGAAATTATTTGACCACATAGTTGCATGTGGAAACAATAAAACTAATATAAACAAATTAAAAAAAAAAATTAACTCTACACATAGCTACAAATATAATCATATGTAGTTAACACTTACTAATATGTTCGTCCTATAGCCACATATTTATGAAATAATCAATAAAGGAAGTCTCCTCCTTGAACTCCTCCATGAGGAAAATGGTCATGTGCTCATTTTCGTTGATGGCACACATAATGTCACCTAGTCTCTAAAACATAATTTTCCCCACCTCCTTCTTCATATATTTGTAAATAAAAAATTTGCATGATAATAAGCAATGCAGAAAAAACAAAAAACAACCCAAGCCCATAAACATTATATTACAATTATGAAGAAAAAAAAACCTGTAAATATTCTTTAGCCAAGCCCTGTGAACATGTCATATGCATAAAAAAGACACAGTAACCAATTATAGCCATGAGACATAAATAAAGTTGTTAGGGATTTCAATTGTGTGTATTAAATTGGTAGAAAAAAATATTAGTAGATTTGTACCTTATAGCTTGTATTTCAAAATCCGTATCATCTGTAATGAATTAATTTACATGTCAATCCATCCTTTTCCTTTTCTTCCTCGCGTAGAATTTAGCAATCCATGCCTATATGTCATCCACTTTATTACGAGACAAAATTTCCTATGCAACGGGAACCCCAGCCTCTTGTTCATCAAAAACAAGAAGCATGTACAATCTGTACTGAGGAAAATGTGTACACAAAAATATTGTTAGAATGAGAATGACTTAAAAAAATATTTCCAAATATCAATTATGCACGGAAATGAGATAAATATGTCCTTACCCCATACTTATTAATTGATAATGTGGAATCCATTGCAATGATGGAGTTGTGAGGATGAAAAACCATTATTTCAAGTATCCATGGTGTTTGAAGGCCCATAATGAAAGGCACGTAAATCCCACACACACCTCTGATAATAAAAAAAATAGATCCCTTTCTATGACATGCCACAAGTTGATACTAGTACTATTGATTTTGTGTTTTTTGGATCTAATGCTCTTCACTCTCCTATGTGCATTCAACACATATTTCCTAGTTAAGTACTCATCCCTTTTTGTCAAAAATCCTCACCAACTCCGGATCCGTGTAGTGCCTTTTAATAATGGTGTCAATAGATATACCAACAAGCAAAAGAGATTCAATGTATTGCTTACATTTAGTTGATAAATTAGGAGAAAAACCACTTCATGGATCCAAGCTTGTGTCCTTTACATCATGGAAAAACTCACCATTTGTATCACAATGATATATATCATTGTATATGATATGTACCACGTCTGGTGTACCAAACCTAACCCTCACATTGATATGGCACTGACATCCACGTTTTTTTATGAAACCTCCTAATTCTTTCACTAGTAGGTGTTTTAATCTTGTTGTCGTCAGGGCCATAAGAACACCAGTAACTAAAACAAAAGGAAATACATATTGATATTAGATATGGAATGTGAAAAACATGGCACTAACATATGTGAACAATATTCCTAGGGAAGACAAAACATAAAGTTAATATAACCAAACCTGCAGTAGATAATGGTAGCATGTGATGTTATGCCTTCCTCCGTAAGAGTGTATATCCATTTCTACTTGCATATGAATGTCATTTTAGAGCTATCAAGGAGGCCTTCCCATTTAATAAAGGCATCGATAAGTGCTAGAGGTATTTCCACACAAAGATCCATATGACCATTATTTTCCCCAATCAATGTCCATTCAAGGTCATCTTGTGAAAAATGTGGTTTCCCATTTCCCACATCCTGAACATCTAGGGAAAGAAATTATTCATACTTTTTCATTGTTTGGCATCCTAAACAAAATAATGTAAAAAAATACGTATAATCAGTGAGCATGGTATTTAACATATTAGTATATGAAATGATTATACAGAATATTTTATTTTTGTAAACATAAAGTACTGTAATATGACACAAGTAATAAAAATGATCTAAACACATATTATGTGGTATACACAAGATGTCATTTTGGTGCATATGTGACAAATGACACAAACACTGTAATAGGATACTAGCAGTGAAATTCTGTGGCATACACATGCTTTCATTTTTAAGCATATGTGACAAGAGACATAAACACCCTAGTAGGATACTATTATTGAAATTTTGCAGTATATACAAGGTTTCACATTTGTGTGTATGCGACAAATGATGTAAACAATGTAATAGGATACATGTAGTCAAAATTTGTGGTATACACAGGTTGTCACATTTGTGTGTATGTGACAAATGACGTAAACATCGTAATAGGATAATGGTAGTTAAAATGTGTGGTATATAAAGGTTTCCATGTTTGCACGTATGGGACATATGACACAAAAAAAATGGATTCCATGGTGGTTTGAGGGTATTTGTAGGATCCATAAGGTAAAATCTTCATTTTTATGCCATGCATGTTAAAATGAACCAAGAGTTAGGGACTATGACTAGGGTTTAAAGGTGAGAGAATTAGGGACTAGGGAATGTTAGGTTTTTATTAAGGTGAGAGAATGTGTTGTTAGGTTCATATAGGTTGTGTGTTGAGTCTTTATATGTTTTTACGTCATTAAGATTCTTGAAATAATGTCTAAATGGCAATTATACATCTAGAAGGAAAGGGAAGTTCAAAACTCATTTACATTGCTAGGTTAGGTACATGTAAGTGTATGAGTTTGAGTATAAGAGGGTATAGTGTGTGATTTCTTAATGCATGAGTGTCCCATCTATGTGTATGTTCATGAATCCTCTTTTTTAGTTACTCCAAGTGGATATGATAGCACCAATCTCCTGTTCTGATGTTGGCATGAGAAGGTACTTGTTGAGGGTGTGACAAGATTATGAAAGCATCACCTATATATTGTTGTGGAACTTAATAAGGTGGGTTGGATACATCAAGCTTGTGTTAGAGGAAACATTGCATGCAATTTGAGTGTTATGATTTGTGTTGTTCTATGAAATGTTGTCAAATTATTAATTATGTACTGTAACTAAATTTTTCTGAGTTGATGCATTGTCTAGTGGATGATTCCTTGTTGGGTGATTGGTTGCATGATTCATCTTATCAAAATTAAAGGGAAGTCTTATTGGAAGGAGGAGAAGGCATGAACTAATCCCTGAAGGTAAACTAATGTAAGAGTATCACTCCTAACCTATACATATAGGTCGATAGCATCAATTTTGGATTCCTAAGTATGTTGATAGGTTCTATAGGTCATCTAGGGTCTATTGGGTATGCTAGTTTAGTTCAACCCTTTCATACTTTCAAATTAGGCCATTTCCCTTCAAATTCTAATTTCAACTCTTGAAGGATAATTTTTGTTTTTAAATGGTGTTTTAATGTATTTATTGGAGCATTAAAGTATGTGAAAATTCCTATTTAGGTTAAGTTCAATCCTAGGTTTAATTAGGTTTTTGGTCTCGAGTTTTAAGTCTAAATTGGGTCTTGAAGGTGTTAATAAATTCTAAACATGTACTAATTGAAGGCTCTAGAAGCCAAGACTCGGTCAGTCAGGCCTAAGAAAACATTTATATACCTCATTTTGTAACGGTTTCTACTATCATTCGAATGGTCTGACAAAGGAAACATAGCTCCAATGAGTTTTGAAGGAAAATTTCTATGTATACACAGTTGTTATGTCGGTTTTGTGATTTTCTTGATCAATGAATTGATGTACGCATTCCAGGTGAATATTTTAAATGGTAAGGTACCTTGTACTATATGTATTCATTATGGTATATGAGTTTCCATGAGTTCTTTTACATGATACAAGTTTGAGTACAGTATTCAATCTTGTAACAGTCTAGTCGAAGGACATTTAAGACTAAAGTTTGTTAATATCGGAAGAGAAATAATTATACAAGGTTTGATGATTAATTTTATGAGGTTTAAAGTAGTCCCACGGGCTTATATAATTCATACCATAATTTCTACAAGAAAGGTAAGTGTTATCTCCTTTAGTGCATTGGTATCAACCTAGTATCCCCTGTTCTAAGGACAATACATTGATATAAATAACCATTCCTACGATTTGGAATTTTTAAGAGATTTACTCGTAATATGTATATGTGAATAAAGTCACAAAGTATCTATGAGTGAAATAAAAAGATTTGAAATTGAGTCATGAGTCTTTTGTAACAAGTTTTTTACCTATCAGGTTTCTTGAAAACCTTGTTAGGGTTTTCTAAAGAAAAAGTGTGTAGATGGTGTAGAACATTTGGGATCAACCCATAATGTTAGGTGGGCTCAAGATATTGTAAAGGAGGTTATTTTTCTACGTATGGTGTGTAAAGAGATACCATCAGTCCAATAAAAGTCAATTATTGATCCACGAAGGAGATATATAAAAGAAGGAATTTGAGTTAGATAAGAGTTAGTTGTGGGAAAAGAGTGAATGGAGGACCTTGTGAGGAAGGGAGAGAGAGTGAGGAAGAAAGGCTCGTCGAGACTGGGGAGGGGAAACTAATAAGAGTGTTAGTTTTGTATAAATAATGGCATTTTGTATGAAATTGCAGTTGAATAAGTTAAGGAAGGATCAGTTCATGAATGTGAAGTTCAACGATTTAAGAGGAGTTTAGACAAAATATAAGCCATTATGAGCTTGGAATGAATCTATTTGGCTCTGCATCACTAAGCTCTTATCATGGTCCTAGGATGATTTAAAGATGTGAAAAATCCTTGTTGATAGAAACGCTTCTTTTGATATATCTGGACTCAAGTATTACAATTATTGGAAGAAATCCATCTCCATTTTTGTGTATATTGGATTCCATTTTTTGCTATACTGGATTCCATTATTACTATTATTGGATTCCATTAGTAACAATATTGGATTCCAATATTTTCATTATTGGACTTATTCGAGTTCCAATTTCGTTATTATTAGATTCCAATTTCGCTATTATTGGATTCCAATTTCCCTTTTATTGAACTCCAATTTCGCTATTACTAGATTCCAATAACATAATTAATGTATTCCAATTTTGCCACTAATGGAATCTAATTTCTAAATCCTGATTTTTGGATTTCATTTTCACTATTTTAGGATTTATATTTTGTTATTATTTGATTCCCCCACATACGCCTCACAAATGCCAATTTACATAAGCCAAGTGGTTGCTAACTTACATAAGCCAAAAACCGCTAACTTACATAAGCCAAGCGGCCATTAACTTCAAGATATTGTGTAAGTGATTGTTGTCATTTATGCCACATATCAATCTTAATATCATCATACATATACAAATATTTATGCATACTTTATTTAAATCAATAAACGTTGAGGTTGAAAATCCTATCGCTGAACATCCTTGGATGGTGTTAAATTTGACGGTTGTTTAGACGTTTTTCATGATTTTAGACGTAACATACTTTCAAATATTTTATAGAACTAGCACGTGTGACTCGCATGTTTAAAAGGTGACCGTCAATTTTTATATACAATTATATTAAAAATTTATTTGTATATATAGTTAAAAAATATGGAATTGTCATTTATAAATTTTGTAAGTAGTATATAAGTGCGAGTGATCACACTTTCAAGCGTGATTGGCTACATGTCTAAGTGTGAGCCTCAAGTCACACTTCTCTCGACTCACACTTTTAAGTGTGAGTACTCGCACTTCTAATTGTGAGTCTTGACTCACACTTCTATGTTCCAGTCTCAACTCACACTTCTACATTCCAGTCTTGATTCGCACAGCTAAGTGTGCGTCTTGATTCACACAGCTAAGTGCGATAACTCACCTGTCAAACAATTTTTGGGTAACGGTAATTTTTCAACACTGCCCTTCAAAATTACAAAACAATGTTTATTTATACCAATTATTTTGTATAAATTTCATTATTTTTAATATATATTGATGTAAATTTTTATAATTTTTTATAATTTATATATAAATCTATATTAATAATTGACGGTTAAATATTAAATATGTAATTCGCATGTGACGTTTATTACAAATATTTACAATTTTTTTACGGCTAC
Source organism: Taxus chinensis (assembly GCA_019776745.2). NCBI lineage: Eukaryota > Viridiplantae > Streptophyta > Pinopsida > Cupressales > Taxaceae > Taxus > Taxus chinensis. The sequence continues at coordinate 660,890,989 of CM034147.1, read as the reverse complement.
AATCAACAAAAATGTCTAAATGGGTGTCAAGATTCACACATCGAAGTGCAAGCACAAGAATTAAGGGCTTTATTTTACCTGAATTATATAAGGGATTTTATTTATAGTACTAAAATTATAATATTAAATTCATACATTAATTCTTTACAATACCAAATGCATTATTAATGATAGCCATTTTTTAAGGCAAAATGCTAATTAATGTTGCGGTTGCTTCAACATTAATTAGCCATTAAAACGAGCTATGTAAAATTTTCCATTTAAAAGTACATGCGTCATTCGAAATATGTGCACCTTTTGGAGCATGTAAATGTTGTCAGCCATTAATTAGCCATTTAATGTAAAGCAATGTAAAATCATACGCGTGCCCTCTTAAATTCACCCCAATGAAATTGGCGGTTGGATTTGTCAGTTACATATCACTATAAATAGACATTTTTTTAGTTTATATTTTTAACATTTGCCTTTCTATTCTCTTCATCAATGCGTAAGCTTATTCATTCCAATAGAAAAATCTCACCAGTGCAAGCGTCAAAAATTATGTGCTTGATTTCTGGAAACATTTTGATTTCCTCTCTGTGTCAAAAATTGGTATGCGTTCTCACCTTCAACCCCTCCAAAATTATGAAATTATGTTAATGTAAAATTTTCCATAGTTGATTAGGCTTATATCCATGTAGGGTTTTAGTAGATAATTAAACGAAAGCAAGTTTTTTATTCAATATTTTGTAGAAGGTAGTTTTTTTATCAAATAAATAATTTCATAATATAGTAAACATTTATTAGAGTAGTGAAAGAGGACGTAATGGAGCACATCTTGACAGATAAATAACGTAGATTAATCTATAATAACATGAGAGGAAAATTTGCAGAATTTTTAAAAACCCATAACACCTACCAAGAACTTGTTCTATTGTGTTTTGAATAAGAGGCCTAGTGGTATGGATGGTGGCTCAATTTTCATAGTAAAAAAGTGAATATCATGATCATTTATGGTCATGGTGGTGTGCAATCGATGAGCAAATGTATTTGATAAAATTGATATTATTTTATTAGCCTTATTGTTGTCCACAAATATTCCTCTACTACACATACTCAACAAAATTCAATGGCTACAATATCGTTGACATTGTCAATGACAATATTTTAGAATATATTCATGTTAAGAATGAGTTTCCATTCAATGTGTTGGTGTTGGATTACAATGACCTATTTGCGAAAAAATATGGTAATGCAAGAGTAGGAGAACCAAACATATTTTGGAGAACAATAGAGCGAATACATATTTGTGAAAGGATAATTTAAGGAATAAGGAAACTCTAAGATGTTGCTTATTATATTTAACAGAAGCACCACTGTTGCTACTGTGGAAGTAACATCTATCCTCAAAACTATTCACAAAATGTAAATTTACTTTGTTTGGGTCGTTCCTATGTGGCTTTTTTTCTTTTTTTGCCTAAGGGATTTCTCTCTTCTATGCTTCAATGTCATATTTTTCCTTAAGGGCCTTTTTGTAAAAGGATGTGGGTCCTTTCAAAACCCTCATATTCACCCTTTTACAAAAAAATGGACATAGTAGTTTTACATCGAAATATGTTGTTGTGGCATAACCTAACAGACTCTATGATGACAATATCTTACTTTATTTTGTTAAATCCTATCGATCGATAATATCCAATTACTATGGTGTCGTATAAGCTAGCGGATGCTAAGCTAAAAATAATATTCTTTGACTTGTTAAATGCTAGTGATCCATAAGCTCAAAATATTATATTGTGGAAGTATTAGGTTACCTTAGCGGGCGTTAAGCTCAAAACATCTTACTTTATTAGCTCTTGCCTCCTGTAGGAATTATATACCTTTCATTCAAACAAATAATTTCTCCTCAATCCACCAATCAAAATAAAAAAATTCTATAACTTTTCAACTTTCTAATGTTTATATTTTATTTAAATAATTTTTTAATCTACAAAACTTATTTATATTTTTCTTTATTTGTTAGTTAGTACTGATTTGACAAATATGAGGCCTTGTTGCAACATTGATTTATTCTATTTAATAAAAATCAAAATTCTAAGAAAGACATTTGTCCAATCTTTAAATAAGATATGAGATTTAGAAAAAAAAAATGTTATTAGAATATTCACTGCATTTAATGTTTATCCAAAAAGGAAGATGTATTTGCATGCTTGGACAAGTGGCACATCCAAAATAGTACACTATTCATAAAAATTAATAAACTTTATTTAACAAATCACATTATAAACATTTCTAAATTAAATCCCATCCCACTCCTTATATATTTTTTACTATTTTATTTTTACTAGTCAAAAAGTTTAATCTTTGATTTATCCCCGTTTGTAATAAAAATTAGATTTGTAAGTTAAATTTTATAAAATACAATTTTTTCTATGTTTGTATTAAATTTTTTAACAATACATTTTTTATATGGATTATATTGTGTTAAAGACAAGAAAAATAATACTATTATTAGTTACTGCTATTGTGATAAATCTTTTAACTGATTTATTTCAGCTATTCCATTTAATAGAAAAATTTTATCTTTATGTAGGCATGTTCAACTTGTAAAATCGTGGTGGTTTTTTTATTGCACCTGAAAAAATCTAGCATATTATGTATTTCAAAATGCCACCTATATTGCTGCAATATTTTCAAGCATAATATGATTCTAGATCGCTCTATGTTTTTCCAAAGAATTATATATTTGATGCATAATTTTATTTTTTGTTTTTTCTTCTATCTGAATTTTAACGTGGGTATTTACAATATGTGCAACATTTAAATTGGGTACTTACAATATATACATATTTTATGCATTCAAAATCATTACATAGGGGCATTCTATTTTTTAGCATTCTGTGGATGTCGGCATACCATATGTGCATAATTTATACATTAAGTATTGGTACATTCTACTTTCTAGAAAAATTTGAAAGTGGTTATTCTTAGCAATATAAAGCACGTAATGCAAAAAATTATAGAAAATTTTTAAAACAATCACACAACTAGCACATCTCCCAACCCTGAGGCATGAACTTGTCCACTTTGTCTTGTTTAATTTAAAATGTTGTTAAAAAAATTACTATTAACAAGGTTTATTAAATATACGTGAACATAATGATTGGATACTTTATACAGGGATTAAGGCACCCAGAAACCTTACAATAGAATGCATCGTGAGCATCACCAAGAAGGAACAAAAAAGAAACATAACAAAAGGGCTAAAACAGCTTATCCCAAACTACAGTCCAACAGATCAATACAAGGAAAAATCACAAAACATGGAGGGGAAAACATCCCAAATGATACAGTCCACAAACAGTCAAACAAAATCTCCAAGAGCCAAGGGACTAGTTAGTCTTCAAACATTTTTACTCCTCTCGGTTAACGCTCTTCCTATCCTTTCATCTAATCATCCTGCTCACTCGTGATAGGGATTTCGTCTTCAACCTACTCTTCCTCATCAAAACTATTGAGGTGGAGATTATACCTATGAACTTTGTGACCCTGCTCTAGCTTGACCACACACCCCTAAACTCCTAAAACCAAACTTTTGATCTCTACCATATCCACCCTGATAGAGTTTTGGGTGATGTAAATTTTCTTAGAGGTTCGATGCAATGCATGAAACTGTTTCCCATATCCATTCCAACTTTCCTAAGGCCTCCATATCCCTTTCCACCTGACTCACCCTGAGAGAAATTTTATCAAAATCCACATTCCAACCCATCTCCACTCTCTCTTTCCCTTTAGACGACTCCCCTTTCATATCAATCAGAGAACCTGCAAGCCCCAGTACCAAGATTTCCTTCCCCTAAGATGTCATACTCTTCTTTCTCCTCAGTTTGTTCATACGGTCAGCAAGAGTACAATTTCATCTGAATCCCCATATTTGGGCTCTAATTCCTTTTCCACCACCAGTTTACCATTCTTAAAAAGAAAAATAATTAGACCATGGTGTATCAGGGTATCAATATTTCCCTATTGAAAATCATTCACCGACGCAGAGAGTGACATAAACAAGAAAAAGGGAAGGCTCATAGAAATCTTATGCCTAAACATATTAAGCATAGTAAGATGGTGAGTAAATATCTTTCTATAATTCACTTCAAGATTAATGTACCTCATAAGGTGGAGGCAGACCATATTCCAAATATCAGGGATGCAAAATCTAGCTATACCATCTACCAGTAGGTAAACCATTTCTTTACCATGGAAGAAAGTCTCAATTTCGTGCTTGCATCTGGTGTGGTCTTTGAATATCTTTAAGCCCTTTATCTCCATTCCAGTCACTTGTACTATTGAATCCTCTGAAACCTAAATTTCCATGCCACAGATCACCATGTTGTCATTGTTCCATGCCCGACCAAACTCCAATGCAAGATAAGGATCAGACCCATGATTTTTGAGATGAAATTCCTAAACCCCCAATTTTCAGAATGCGCCACAAGGAGGGGTTGTCCTTCAGGGACCATAGCTCATGGGCTTGGTTCTCAAATGACCACCTCCCATGGTTTTAGTTGACTGAGATTGAAAATGGAAGAAACAATGGCCAAAATGAATCGTAAGAGAAAATTAATACAAATCCCACCATATATCCTACACGTGTGAAGGGTCCTACTAACCATAAGAATAAGGATGACATCCCAATGAGGGAAAAGAGCCACCAGACACATTAGTACTTAATGTTATTAATGAAATTAATATCATTGGTGATATCATCTCCCCTCTCACACACTTTAAAATTACTACCTTTAGCCCCAAATTGACAAGATGATCCACACATTTATTACCCTTTCTAGGGGTATGAATAATTACATTTATCAAACTCTTTCAGAAAATTTTCTTTAGTATCTTTAAGGATATTGATTAAGGTCCAATTATTAATTGTATCCTTTCTCACATTCTCAAGGGTTAAAATCTTGTTTTGAACAGCTAACTAGAAAAACATGTTGACATTGGGGAGTAAATCCTTAATCCAATTTTTCCTCTAGAAATCCTTTGCAAGACAACATATGTTCTGACAATGAATATGTTTAGTCCAATAACTGATATGTCAGGTGTTATACTTAAGCATTGTAGTCATTGATCTCCATCAACGCATGTAGGAAAAGCATTTTTGTGAAAACAATTGATCTAGGACATTTAAAAGACATCAAACTATTTTAGAAACATGTTCAATATTTTTCATTCAAACAACAACATATTATAAGTACAACATAAAATGTATTTTGTAGTAATTAACAAATCTTTCAAATAAATACAATTTTCATCCTCCAATATTTACAATTCAATTCCAGTTAAGGCATGAAGACTTCAACTTGTTGACCTTGGGGAGTAAATCTTTAGTCCAATTTTTCCTCCAAAAATCCTTTGCAAGACAACATATGTTCTGACAATGAATATGTTTGGTCCAATAACTGATATGTCAGGTGTTATACTTAAGCATTTTAGTCATTGATCTCCATCAATGCATGTAAGAAAAGTGTTTTTGTGAAAATAATTGATCTAGGATGTTTAAAAGACATCAAACTATTTTAGAAACATGTTCAATATTTTTCATTCAAACAACAACATATTATAAGTACAACATAAAAGGAATTTTGTAGTAATTAACAAATCTTTCAATCCTTCCAATAAGAAGAACTTTTAACATCCACAAGGCTAGTCGCACTTTTGTTTGAGTAGTAACAAATTTAAAAAATAGGTTACAAGTTTCACTTCAATCCCAAACTACTATACCTTTTTTTGTTATATCAGTTCAATCCTCCAACCAGGTGGAAGTTCATCACAAGATTAACACTGGAGATACTAGCAGAAACTAAACTCAATATGTATTTCTTTAGCTTGTTAAATGATAGTGACTCTTTAGCTCAAAATATTATATTCTTCAAATACATTCATCCGCTAATATAATCACAAGCTAGGACACTAAGTTCAAAATATCATTCAGTAAATTGTTAAATGAAAGTGAAAACTAAGCTTGAAATAATATAAACAACCAACTAGCGACTATACCTGGAACAAAACAATCTTGATTCAAGTTAATATGATACCCACACCACTGAAGTCATGTAAGGGTTCAATATAAGAATAACTTTTAACATCTATGAGGCTAGTTAAAATATTAATATTGATTCTATATTTATGCTTTTACCAAACAGGTGGAAGTTCATCACAAGATTAATACTAGGCCTACATTTATGCTTTTCCATGAGCAACATGAAAAATGGGCATATTATTCTTGTCATGTACCTATAATTGTACCTGTAAGAGAACACAAACCCAATAAGCATATTATTCTTGTCATGTACCTGTAATTGTATCTACATTTAAGTTTATCTTGGTCTGAACTAAACACACTACTCTCCATTGAGAAAATCAAACCCAGGGATAGAGAGGACTCGTGGGGATGATTTTTTTTTGAAACAACACCATCCCCATCTCATTCCATTCAAACAATGTTTTGTGAAATCACCTCACCAAATCTCACAAACAAATTCCCATCAGAAGTGTTCTTGTGCTCCCTGTAACATCTCTATGCTTACCCTCTTCATTTCCATGTGTAGTATGAACAACCTTGGAGAACCTAAATGTAACAAATAGATGTGTCAATAAAGAAATTATAATAAGATATTGCTTTCTGATTTGTTGTCTGATAATCTATACAATATGAAATCATGTCTAGCAATGTTAGTTATTTCACCTTGCTCCATTTTTTTTACAGATTCTTCCTTTATAATATATATTTAACTAAATACATCTAATATCGCTAACATTCAAACCTTCAACCTCCACTAAATGTAGTAATTGCAAGAACATTAACTAATTAATGTTGCGGTTTCCTAAACATTAACTAAGGTTAAAATAAAATTTGTTAGGTTATGTTGAGGCATAACCTCTTTTGGCAGCGACAAGAGGATACAACATTTGTGGATTTTTTTGGGCATTTATGACATTCATAGATTGCATTCGTGTGATGGATGGGATCAATTAATGACTATTACTAATTAGGACATATTTCAATTAGAAATCTTGGAGACACATGTTGAATATTGGAATGAAGGTGCTTGACATCTCTATTTAAGCATCATCTATATCGGGCCTTTGGAAATCACTGTCACAATATCCCTATTCACTATGGGTGGCACCATCAAATGCATTGAGCCTTCTTCCTGTGAAGAGGTCAAGGACAACCCAATAGTATGGAATATTTTTCATGATGGTGGTGTTACATTGTTTATGGAAAGACTGTCTGGTCACTCTGTCCGAGTGACCAGTAGTGTGTTGGACAACCTAGAAGAAAGGAAGAGTCAAAGTGGGAAAGACTAAATTTATTATTTCGATAGAGTCCATTGCAGCTGCAATGGGGCTCCCCGTGGAGGGAGACATTTATTTTAAATTCTTGCTTCAGGAGGAGATGGATGAGTTCTTGTGTCCTTGGTGAAAATATGAGAATGTATCACTCAGGCTATGAACGGGACTCACTTCCACAACCTTGGGATAGGGTTGCTGAGAAATTGAGGAGGTACTTCACGCTGGAGTGATGCTACAAATTGATCTATGGACCTCAGCTTTTTCTTCTTGTGCATCTTCGACATGATTAGAAGGTAAAATTTTGTGGCTTTTCTGTTTCAATCACTTGAGAAGTCCCTTAAACTAGCTAGAGAAGAGGAAGGTCCCTTTCCTCCACCAAGGCCTTTTGTATTTTCTCTTTAAAATGGAATCTTCCCAAAAATAAATCTCATGCTTCCCCTCTAAGCTAGGAAAGTAGCTTCGTGTCCCCACTCCACTTCCACAACTAGCTCCCTCTTTCCATCATCATTGTTGTCCTTCATGTCTCCCTTCTGAACTCCGATTCAAACATCATGATCATTAGCCAGAGTGGTCTGGTGGTCTCCCCCTATTATTTCACTCTTGTCTCTCCCTCATCTTCTCTGGCGGATCTTAACCCTTCAGACCCCTCAAAGCACTCTCCTAAGGTCTCTGAACCACTTTTGGACCACATCTACTTCCTCTCCACCTCCTCTCCACACTTCTCTAGATTATCCTCTCATCTCCCTAGACATTGTAATGGCTACAACTCTCAACTCACTTGATCATGGAAGCATGTGTGGCTTCCCCCCTCCTTTTTGCATGGAAGTTAGCATGGACTCAGAAATTCCTATGTGTTGTGGGATCTCTCCTCAGTTTACCCTATTTCTCCTCTGTCAGAGAAAATGGGCTCCCCCACTATAGCTTCAGAACACCATGAGAATTTAGAGAATATCTCACTAACCCACATGAGGCCATTGAAGATTATGTTACACTCAGATATCTGCTATCAAGGAATGGAAAAGTCACACGGACATGACCTGGATGAAAATCAATGAAGACTTCCTATGGAACACATTAAGTTAGTGGACGTGTTGGTTGAAGGAATCCCTACTGCTGATGCTAAGGATGAAGCAACTACTCTCATGAATATCCATAAAATGTAATTTGGCTTTGTCTGGTTTGGGACTTTTTGGTTTTTTGTTTTTTGTTACATACAATATTGTTCTCTTCTTGTTTCATTATAATATCTGAACATGAGGGATTTTTTGTACAAGTATGCAGGTCATTTGGAAAAACCCACTTTTACTCTAATTCCAAATAGTTTTATGTTTTGGCATATCGTAGCCACGGCTAAGCTCCTAATATATTAATGTGTTTTCTTACATCCTTAAGATTTACTATGCTCCAAATATTATGTCTTGGTATAACCTAGCGGCTTCTCAGATCACAATATCCTACTTTATTTTGATAAAACCTGGCAACCACTAAGCTCCAAAAATTTATGGTGTGGCATAATGTATCATTGCCTAATATCAAAATATAATTCTCTTACTAGTTAGGTGCTAGCGAAAACTAAGCTCAGAATATTATATTGTGGGATTAGCACTAGAAAATTTATAAATATCTTCCTCTAATTTGTTAGATGCTGTAAAATATCTTAATTATGAATTATTAAACCCTAGTAATGAAATCTCCAAATAACATGTTGTGGCATAACCTAGCGGCCATGTAGCTCAAAATATCTTTATTTTGTTTTTTAAATGCTATTGTCTTTTGAGCTTGAAATAATATATTGTTTAAGTACCTAGCGGTGACCGCTAAGCTCAAACTATGTTGATTCAAATTTGCTAAATCCCAGTGACTAGATTAAACTATCCAAATATTATGTTTTGGCGTAACCCACCGGAAGCTAAGCTAATAATATCTTATTTCTTTTGTTTAAACCTAGTGATTTCTAAGCTCCAAATATTATGTTGTGTCATAAGATAGTTAATGGCGCTAAGCTCAAAATATCATTCTAGTAACTTGTTAAATGATAACAACCACTAAAATCTTGAAATAATATATTATGGAAGTAAACTATGGTCTTTGCTTAGTTCAAAATATAATTAATTTAATTTGTTTAATCCTATCAACCATAAGCTCCATATATTATGTCGTTGTTTAAACTATAAATCAGTCCATATATTATGTCAGCTAAGTTCAAAATATCTTCCTATAATTTGTTAACTACTGTAAAATATCGTAACTATGAATTATTGAACCCTTGCGAATACAATCTCCAAATAATATGTTGTGGCATAAGCTAGCGGCTGCTAAGCTCAAAATATCTTAAACCACTGGTAGTCTCCAAATATTATGTGGTGGCATAACCTAGCGGGTGCTAAGCTCGAAATATCTTAATTCCAAATCTTAAATTCATAAAAAAAATTCAACTAATTTATACTGGTCTTGATTTCTATAAAGATCTCCAAAGTTAATGTCCTTGATTAACTTAGAGGTCGCTAAGCTCAAAACAACGTAATTTAATTTGTTAAAACCTAGCGACTTCTAAGTTTACAATATAATTTGTTAGGTTATGTTTAAGCATAACCTAGAGGACATTGGACTCAAAATGTCTTTCTTTTGTTTGTTAAATACTAGTGACTTTTTAGCTCAAAATATTATATTATTAAGTACCTAGCGGCCACTAAGCTCGAACTATGTTGATTCAAATTTGCTAAATCCAAGTGACCATTAAGATCCAAATATTATGTTTTTGTGTAACCTACCGACCACTAAGCTTATAATTTCTTACTTTCTTTTGTTGAAACCTAGAGACTGCTAAGATCCAAATATTATGTTGTGGCATAACCTAGTGGCCATTAAGTTCAAAATATCTTAATTTAATTTATTAAATCCTAACCACCGATAGGCTACAAATATTGTGTGGTGGTATAACCTAGTGGGTGCTAGGCTCAAAATATCTTAATTTAAAATCTTAAAATCATACAATAAAGTTGAATAATTTATACAGATCTTGATTGTTATACAGTTCTCCAAAGTTAATGTGGTTGATTAACTTAGAGGTCAATAAGCTCAAAACAACTTACTTTAATTTGTCAAAACATAGCGACTTATAATATTTTAATAAAAATTGTTAGATTATTTTGAGGTGTAACCTTTTTTGGTGGTGACAAGAGGATATGGCATGTGCATCTTTAATGGGCATTTATGACATCGATAGATTGCATTCGTGTATAGACAAGATCGATTAATGGTTATACGCACGTGAGATGTAAGATGGCATCAGGAATTTAAGATTTTTAATGGGAAGCATTTATATTTATGATTAGGATATCCAATCGATGATCTGTGTTGGTATATCTATGGGCCCCATTTCACTACCTTCCTCTTTTATTTTTGGTCGTTGTGATTCATGTCTCTCTGTAATCGTGATGGGTGCGTGGTTTCTTGGGTAGCATGGTGTGTGGTCCTATCAAGAAGGTTTATGACAAGAAAGGATGCGGGACTGTTTTCTTCTTGGATGGATGGGAAATTCTGAAAGAATGTGGAATTGGCTCAGAAGGTCTCATGGTGATTTCAAAGAAAAAGAATGGACGCTAATTTTTAGAGCATGCACAAGTTGATGCTTGACCTGAACCAGTCCAAAGGGTGGAGGAAAATTTTTGACATGGCGCAAGGGTTGAGTGTGGAAAACATACTATCCAACTCTTTGGAGGTAGTTTATCTTGCATAAGGAGCATGAGAAGTTGGAAGAGCATCTATTCATCCTTCAGTATCATGTTCATGCCTTGATGCGGGGGATGCAGGTGATTATGCATGTGTTCTCTAGAGGTGGTTGCTGGAAAATTAGGGTATAGAACTCCCTGTTGGTGCTAAAGTGAAAATGCTGGAATGTTGTGTGGATTCCTCCTCCTCTGATCAGAGTAAAGGGGACTCAGATGTCGAGATCATCGAAGAGGTGAAGCTCAGAGGTAGAAAGGCCTAATCTTTCCTGGATGCATTTGTCTTTAGTTTTTATTAAGGGTCGGAATGGCTATCTGTATAGTGAAAGTATATAGATATAGGAAGTATTTTTGGGTGAAGTAAAGCTGATTACAGCTCTTCCCCATTATTTTGGCATATATTTAGTACGATAAGTTTCTTGTAATCATCATGGGAGTCCACTACTGGAAGACTTATCATGGACTGGTTCCTCATGTACTATTTTTTGAAGACTTATCATCAAAATATCTCAGTTTAAAATATTAAAATCATAGAATGAATTAAACTAATTTATATATATATTCTTTGCGATACATAACCTAGTGGAAACTAAAACTCAAGCTAGTGGATGCTAAGTTCAAATTATCATTCAGTAACTTGATATACTAGTCGAAATACTAAACTCAATATGTCTTTCTTTACTTAGTTAAATAGTAGTTACTTTTCAGCTCAAAATATTATATTGTTTAAATACCTAATACGACCGTTAAGCCCAAATTATGTTGATATAATTTAAATAATATATTGTTTAAATACCTACCTTCCGCTAAGCTCAAACTATGTCAATTTAATTTTTGAAATTGCGCTGACCAATAACATCCAAATATTATGTTTTGGCGTAACCCATTGGCCGCTAAATATTAGAAAATATTGTAGTTGAAGTTATTAAACCATAGCGAATTGAATACTCAAATAATATGTTGTGGCATAACCTAGCGGCCGCTAAGCTCATAATACCTTAATTCCAAACCATAGATAATGCCTAACGGATGCTAGCCCATATAATGGATTCCAATATTTGACTCCAATATATGGGTTTTTGGAGAGCAGTAAATTCCAATATATGTAATTTTGGATTCTAATATATGTGATTTTGGATTCCAAAATATGTGATTCTGGATTCCAATATATGTGATATTGGAATCCAATATGTGCGATTTTGGAGTCTAGATAATTCCAATATTTAACATTTTGGAATCCAAAAAAAGTAGTTTTGGATTCCAATATTGGCTATATTTTTTTGCTACTCAAACTGGAATAAGTCCAGATTTAGTGAAATAAGTGTTGAGAGCATGGGCATAAGAAAGGTAATAAATGTTAGTTATGAGACAAGAGGAAGTTACATGAGAAGAGGTAAATTCAAATATATGGGAAAAAAAGTACTTAGAATACTTCCTCGAGTCAAGTGTGAAATTTCAGAGACTTGTGAACCAAAATTAGAAACTTGATTCAAAAATTAGTGAAATATATACCAAAAATTTGTCTTCTCAGGCTAGACTCAGACCTAGCTAGGGTTTTAAGAAAAATTGTGTGCTAAAAACTCCTAAACAAGGAATCTTTCCTTGAAATTTGGAAGTAATAGCCATGAAATGATCCTTCAATAGAATCAAAAAGAAATTTGAGATTTCATTAGGCAAATTTATAAATAATGTTGACAATCTTCATCAAGGACAGTGACACACTTTAGAAGCCTAGTGAGAAAGGCATGTTGACAAATGATGTGGGGCATAGGAGTGGAGTTAGATCATGAAAACTTAGGGACACACTAGAACTCCTTAATGGTTTCCCAAATATGCATATATTATGCTTGACAACTTCATACAAATTAAGTTAGGAAGGGAAAAGGATTGTCCCAAGGCTACTAGTACTAGAGTGGGCCTAGGAAGAGCAAAGTGTGATAGGGAGAACAAGAAGAAGAGTAGGGTTTTGAATTTTTGGACAAACCATGGGGGATGATAAATGGTCGTTGAAGGAGTTAATAGATTTTTGTGGGTATTTATAGATGTCTCCAACTATAGAGTATGCAATAATGATTGTTTTAAGGGCATCTAGTAGGCATTTTTGACAAGAAGTGAAGTTTGGAGTTTTTTTAGTACTTTGAGTCAAGTTTAAGGTTGGTTGAGGTTATGTGACAGGTTTCTATGCATTCAAAGGAGATATTGCAGGTAAGAAGAAATAAGTTGTTTGTTGAAGCTAGAAAGTTAGTGAAGGGAATTGAAGGGGTTGTTTGGTCAAAATTGTAAGAGTGGTTGCTTCTTTGACTTTGATTCATTAGCATGAATGCTTTGATGATGAATGCATGGTATTGCACACAACTATAAATTTCGGTGCATATGTGAAAAATGACGTAAACAACATAATACGATACTGGTAGTCAAAATCTTGGGTATACACAGGATCTCACATTTGTGTGTATGTGAAAAATGACGCAAGCACTATGATAGGATACTAGTAGTCAAAATTTGTGGTATACACAGGCTGTCATGTTTGCATTAGGTTAGTTGATTAAGAATGGTGCTGGAATTTGGGTTGGGATTATTTTGATTAATGATGGTTGATTATGGTGATGTTTGATTGATTAAAAATTTGAGGTGATATGATGGTTAAATGTGTTCACAAGCAAGCAACCAACATGCAATACAAAACCTAACTAGTCAAGTGGGATTGCAATCAAGCTATTTCCTGCTTTCAATACCACACACTAAGGTGGTGCCCACACGTGGCTCACCACCTATGTGCCGATGTGGGTTTGGATAGTAAGTAATCTTGAGAAGTACGGACTCCTTGCACAATAGCTTGATATGTGGCCAAAAGGTTTCCTAAATGAGGATATATGAGCTCACTAGGGGAGTACCTGATATACCTTATAGTACGTGGGGGAGAAATCTATGTTGTAAGGATGTTGTCTGAGGCCTGGGTATTGGGAGATCAAATCCCCTCACTACACGCGGCTCTTAAAATAAGCAAGCACTTAGCCAATAATGACAACTCTCCAAGAATTTATATACCCGCCACAACACGGGGTGTGTCTATGTGCGTGGAGGTGAATTCCACAGTAAGGAGACTCCTATGACTATGGAAAGTGCATGTATGTCACTTCCAAGTCACGTTTCCCCTATTAAAAAAAGGGGGGAAGGGCTAGCCACATTTGATCCTCAAGATCATACTAAAACCCGAGGAGAGCATACACGGTTTTGTTATGTTTGTGGAGCATGTTTTCATGTTAGAGTGTGGTACACCTTCTATGTGTTACACTCGAGTATTTTTACAGTAGTCCCACTCGTCGATGAGCAGGTCAAGGGTATTCAGGGGGTGAAGCCCCCCCAATCAATGGGGGCTTAGGGGCGAAGCTCCCGAAGCAAATTTTCATGGGTGCTTTATTAACCCATGGGTAATGGGTAACCGTTATGGGCTGTTTTTGGGCCCATGGTTTTTCGGTACCCATTGTTTTGATACCCCACAGTTTTTTTCCTATGGTTTTGATACCCATGGTTTTTGCCCGTGGTTTTGATACCCACAGTTTTGTATCAAAACTACTTAAGCAATTGTCTATTTATATGGTCTTATGCATATGATAGATAGACAAGCAAATGTATTGCAGATGTGCTTTGAATTCAAGTGTGAATTCTGTAGAGTTTTGTTGAGCATAGCTCCAAACGGATCTGGGTATTGTATTGAGAGAGTGGAGGCTTGTAATAAAATCTAAGCAAGTGATTCTTGGTGGACGTAGCCCATATTGGGTGAACCACGTTAAATATTGTCTCTCTGTGTTGTGTTATTTATTCTGCACTTTTATTTGAAATCTGTAATATTTTCTGCATATTAGTTTCTACTGTTGCAATTCTGTAAGGGATTATTCCACATATTTTAATCTCTTATTTCCTAATAGGTTTCACCTTCGAGATAAACAAACAATGATGCAAAACACACAGGAAAGATGATGTAATATAATTGTTATCCAAATAGCTCTCCTAGCGATTTGGATAACTTGCATACACATTCTGGCCCTAATTTATTCATTGAAGAATTTTGCACACTCAAAATCACTTGGCACATTCCCTTGGTCATAGTTTACCTGCGCACCCCTTTCCTTTCCTCCTTACACTTCTCCCTTGCAACCACATTCCGAGCATTCACCTTCTTCCTGGTCATCTTCTTCCCATCCCACACACCTCTCACTTACTACTAATTCCTTGGCCCTTCACACGCCATGCCCATTACCTTGTAATAGTTGCGCCTTAACCATATGTTCTCTACTCACCAGTTTGCTTCATCTCCCCATGCGTATCATGCACGCCCCCCTCTGCACCTTCCTCTTTTTTTCGTGTGCCCTTCCCTCATGCACTTCTGTCCCAGATCACCTTTTGATACACTTAAGTCTGTCACACGCAACCAGTCAAAGTGCGCTAATAGGGCACCAAATCCTTGCAACAAATCAATGATTGACATGTAGCAGAAACGATAAATAGTTGTACATTTGGCCATCATCTCAGCCAATCTGCGCACCGACCACATGTTTTACGTATGCTGACGACTCTGACATCTTCTGACATTCATATCTTCTGCTACAGAGCTCAGATCGGTGCACGCCTAGACTTGTCAGAGATCTACTGACATCAGCTATGGTGCTATAAACTCAAAATTCAAATACTAGTAGATCTGGTAAGTGAGAAACGGGAAAACATCTCTCTAAACATTGATGAGAAGATCTGATTTCTCCAACCACCCAATTTGGTATGATCTACCCTCCTTTGTCTTCAACATATCAAAAAGGCATGGAGAAGTGTACTTCATAGATTTCCAAGTGGATTCGCAGACAGTGAATGCTTCTTGTTGGTGGTTATGTTTCAAATTCAGGTTTTCCCTCCTTTTCCCTTCTTCCTCCATGGATTAATCTATAAATGTAAGAGCAAGACTCAATTGTTATGTTGGACACTCTGGATCCTTACGCATTTTGCTAAGGACACCATATTCTCTATATTTTGAGTTGCATACCTCTATGTATGGCTCTTGAATGTGGATATCATCCTCCTTCATCATTGTAACAGTTCTGTGAATTTTTGGAAGTAATAGAAGCATCGTTTTGTGACTATTCTTTTTCCTAACTTGTTTATAATCCTTCTTCTTGCCTTTTCTTTTATGTTGTGTGTTGGTTGTGCTACTTCAGGTCCCCTACAGTTCCATATTTGGTTGTGTTCCATGAGAGTGATTTGGTGAATACGTATTTCACTGTGCTACTCGTGCCTAGCCTCCTTTCACGTATTCCCTATCATTCTCGCTTAGAACAAATAGTGTTCATCCCTCTTTTCTGGTGCTATCACCTTTTAGTGTATTTTACTTCATGTTATCATTCTTTCCCTGGTCCCTTGGCATTCCTAGCTTAGTTTCTCCTTTCAGCACTAGGAGTAGCAGTAGGAGTAGAAATAGATAGAGGAACCGGAATTCTCTGGAGATCTATCCCAAGCTCGCAAGGTCCCACGACTTGGGGATAGTTCCATTGTGGTTGCAAACACCTCAGCCCTTTCCGAGATCTGAAACGTGAGTGCACGTTTGAGCAACCAGCAATAATAATATTAAATGATAAAGATTTTTTGATTGGGTCTTCAAGAGGAGGCCCTGCAAAATAAATCTTAGTAATTTGATTTATAAACCCAAATGTCTTGGACTGATCATCTTACAAAATAAAGGGTTAATAGTTTTAGAATGTTTTTAATCTTTGACAAGCATAGGAAGTTGCACATAAATTGTTAGTAGTTTGGAGCTAGAATAATATAACTCAATGTGTAGCTACAATGACAATATTTAGAAAAATTAAAAACATGAATAAAGTATCCTATAAACTGTTAAATTAATGCTTTCATTACATAGGATACTAGTAGTGAAAATTTTTGGAATATACAGGATGTCATTTTTTTTGTGTATTTGACAGGCAATGAAATTGTGTGGTATACACAAGGTGTCATGTTTGTGTGTATGTGACAAACGGTGCAAATAGCATTATAGGAGACTGGTAGTCAAAATATTTGGTATACACAGGATGTCACATTTGCACATATGTGACAAACAATGCAAACAATGTTATAGGAAACTGGTAGTCAAAATCTGTGGTATACACAGGTTTTCAAGTTTGCAACGTATGCGATAAACAACACAAACAACGTTATAGGATATTAGTAGTCAAAATTTGTGGTATACACAGGCTATCACGTTTGCACATATGTGATAAGCGACACAAACAATGTTATAGGATACTAATGGCAAAAATATGTGGTATACACAAGCTATCACATTTGTGCGTATGTGACAAATGATGCAAACATCGTACTAGGAAACTAGTAATCAAAATTTGTGGTGTGCACCAGGGTGTCACGTTTACGCATGTGCGACAAACGACGCAAACAACATTATAGGATACTCATAGTCAAAGTTTGTGGTATACACAAGATGTCACATTTTACTTGTGTACAACAAACAACGCAAACAGTGTTATAGGAAACTAGTAGTCAAAATTTGTGGCATACATAGGCTATCAAGTTTGTGTGTATGCAACGAACGACACAAACAGTGTTATAGGATACTAGTAGTCAAAATATGTGGTATACATAGGTTGTCACGTTTGTGCACATGTAAAAAAATGATGCAAACATTGTCATAGGAAATTGGTAGTCAAAATTTTTGGTATACATAGGGTGTTACATTTGTGCGTAGGCAACAAATAGCGCAAACAACGTTATAGGAAACTGGTAGTTAAAATTTGTGGTATACACAGGGTGTCACATTTGCATGTATGTGAAAAATGACACAAATAGTGTTATAGGATACTGGTACTCAAAATATGTGGTATACACAGGTTATCACGTTTGTGCATATGTGACAAATGACACAAACATCATACTAGGAAACTGGTAATCAAAATTTGTGGTATACACATGGTGTCACATTTGCATGTATGCAAAAAATGATGCAAACAACGTTATAGGATACTAGTAGTCAAAATATGTGGTATACATAGGGTGTCACATTTGCACGTATGCGACAAACAACACAAACAACATTATAGGAAACTAGTAGTCAAAAATCTATGGTATACACTGGTTGTGATGTTTGCGCGTATGTGACAAATGATGGAACAACGTTATAGGATACGGGTAGTCAAAATATGTTCTATACACAAATTTTCACATTTACGTGTATGTGACAAATGACATAAATCTGTGGTATACACAGGGTATCACGTTTGTGCGTATGCGACAAATGATGCAAATAGCTTTATAAGATACTGGTAGTCCAAAATCTGTGGCATACACAGGCTGTCACATTTACGCGTATGTGACAAACGACAAAAACATCATTATAGGAAACCGGTAGTCAAAAATATGTGGTATACATAGGGTGTCACGTTTGTGCATATGCGAAAAATGACGTAAACAACGTTATAGGAAACTGGTAGTCAAAATTTGTGGTATACACAGGCTATCGCATTTGTACGTATTTGACAAATGATGCAAACATTGTAATAGAAAACTGGTAGTCAAAATTTGTGGTATACATAGGGTGTCATGTTTGGGTGTATGTGACAAACGATGCAAACAACATTATAAGAAACTGGTAGTAAAAATTTGTGGTATACACAAGCTGTCACGTTTGCATGTGTGCGATAAATGACGAAAATGGCGTTATAGGATACTGGTAGTCGAAATCCATGGTATACACAGGATATCACATTTGCACGTATGTGACAAATGATGCAAACATCATATTAGGAAACTAGTATTCAAATTTTGTGATATACACAGGGTGTCACGTTTGCGCATATACGACAAACAACACAAACAACATTATAGGATACTGGTAGTCACAATTGGTGATATAGATATGGTGTCACATTTGCGCGTATGCGACAAATGATGCAAATAGTGTTATAGGAAACTGGTAGTCAAAATCTATGGTATACATAGGATGTCACGTTTGCGCATATGTGAAAAATGACACAAACAGCGTTATAGGATACGGGTAGTCAAAATATGTGGTATACACAGGCTTTCACATTTGCATGTATGTGATAAACGACACAACCATCGTAATAGGAAACTGGTATTCAAAATTTTTGGTATACATAGGGTGTCACATTTGTGTGTATGTGACAAATGATGAAATCAGTGTTATAGGATACTGGTAGTCAAAATATGTGTTATATAAAAGGTGTCACGTTTGCGTGTATGTGAAAAATGATGCAAGCATCGTTATAGGAAAATGGTAGTCAAAATCTGTGGTATACACAAGTTGTCACTTTTTGTGTATGTGAAAAATGACGCAAACAATGTTATAGGCTACAAGTAGTCAAAATATGTGGTAGTCAAAATATGTGGTTGTCACATTTGCGAGTATGTGACAAACGATGCAAACATCGTAATAGGAAATTGTTATTCAAAATCTATGGCATATATAGGATCTCACATTTGCGCGTATGTGATAAACGACGCAAACAACATTATAGGATACTAGTAGTAAAAATATGTGGTATACACATGGTTTCACGTTTGCACGTATGTGACAAACGACGTAAACATCGTAATAGGAAACTAGTAGACAAAATATGTGGTATACACAGGGTGTCACATTTACGAGTATGTGACAAACGATGCTAACAGTGTAATAGGAAACTGATAGTCAAAATATGTGGTATACACATATTGTCACATTTGCGTGTATGTGACAAACGAATTTGCATTTTCTCCCAGAGAATTTGGTCTTTACATAGTGTTAGCATATGGATTTGCACACATGCAAATGTTATGCAACGGTGTGGGAATGAAGTCCCTCCTCGATGAAGGTGAGGCTTCCTTTATTGAAAACCAAAATTATATTTACATCTATACATTCAAAATTATATGTGGGGGTGTTTTGGAACATCAATTGAAAGAAAAGTGAGTGAGGGAAATCGAATGGAATGAAAGAAAGGAATGGATGGAAGGAAAATACAATAGTTAAGTAAAAACAGAGCCTAATATTACATGGAGAAGAACAATAAATAACAAACACAAATAAAACGGAGTTTGCATCAGTTAAACGAGAATAAGTAAAAGGGAACACATGTGAGCAAGTAGATAATCAGAGCTTGATCACTATGAACTAGAACAACACATTAGTAGTGTTGGCAATAAGATCTAAGACAATATTTACATGCAAGATTCAAACACTAACATCTAATGAACATAAGAACATCAAATATTATAAGAGACAATGAATGGGACACAAACTTCCTATTTCATTAACTCCAAAATGTCTTCTCAAAAGAACACAAAGTTTCTTTCTTTAAACTAAATCTTGCATACAAAAGTATTTTCTTCTCATTTCTCAAAGTCACCCTTACAAATGAGCCCCTGACTTCCTTTTATAACCCAAAAGTTACTTACAAAGTAGTTAGGATTTTAAATGCACATTAAATAGGGCACTTAAGTGACTTTGACTTTTTCAACCAACTTTTTAAAAAGTGACTAAAAATAGAAACCACTTAAGTTAAAAATTCATTTAAGGAAAAATACATAAATAAAAGAAATGGGTACGTGTGGACCCCACTTAAATGACTTGGACATACACATAGACATCCTAGTTAGCAATGCGCTACCTAGATCAAAAAACCTATGATCAGTGCCTTATCCATTAGGGTAAGAGTCCACCTATCCTGGTCGTATGGGAATGAACTCATTGACCATGCTCCACAATCCTCCAAATAACGAGAGAGATGAGCTTGAAACTTTAGTAGTTCATCCACCTCTTCACTTGAGCAACATCCTGGTGCGATCAATCTTATCCTTATTAACCTTCGCATTCATAATTGCACACAATTATCCACATGTTATGAATAAATTTTCATAGTGAATTATTCATTTTTCATGAGACCGTAGTCACGCCACCTTGGTTTGTCAGAATCCAGTTTCTAATCTTTCGCCATTGAGAAGATCTCCCAAGAGTTGAGATTGCAATTCACTCCCTAGAATTATGTCTTTTATCATTGTCACCATCCCAAAGTGTTGCCATTCTAACCTGCTCACGATCATCAAATTTGAGAACATTCCAACTTTAAGACTGGTTGATGAAGTATCGTGCCTGCTGCTAACTGAGAGTTAATAAGGACACGCTTGAATGATGTGGCCTTGTTTGATGATCCGCACAACTGCACTTGTCGTTGGTTTTGGTTTTTCGATGAATATATCCTTAAAATGATTAAGCAAAGCCAATTGATGTATACAAATTTCTCCCATTATCAATCTTTTTCAATAATAATGACTTTTGACTCTGAAAAGACTTATGCCAATAGTTGTGACCTATACCACATAATGAGGAAGTCAGAGATTGCTTCCGCTTCATAGCCATTGGATTTGAATCGCCACACTATGTAGGTGTTGTGGTGCATCCATGCAAGTGATGACCAATTCGGAATAAACGTCGGGAAAATTGTGACTAGCCTTCGGTTGAGATGTGATCGCAAAACTGACTTTCGTCAGCATGTCCCAAGTTGGTATCGACAATGTTCTCATATTCTGAATGGAGCGTCAAGGTGGATAAATTGTACTGGAACTTATACCACAACATCGTTTTGGTTTAAGATGACATGATTGTGACAGAAGCATGATTTCAAGATATTACTTCCACACTTCAAAACTGAACAAATCACCTCTGAAACTCCCCTGGGAAAAATAGCAAATCTTGTTCTGCGAAGATCTCACTAGATGAAGGAGTTTATTAAGGTACCACAAGTTTTCATGTCAAATGGTTTTTTCCAATAAAATTATTCAGTCAAATATTAAAGGTCAAAGTTGCCTCTTATGAAACTGGTAGGAAAATGCAGGTGTAAAAACTGTGAAAATCTCGTTTGGTTTTAGCCTAGGAAAAATACCAAACGTCACATTGGGCATCTACAACTTGGCAAGGGATCATATGAATGTGAGAAGAATTCAAAAACCAAATATTTTTCTCCTAAAAATCATCCGAGTTCAAAATATCGACCCTCAAAGTCAGTCTCCTTGATAGGCTGAAAACTGCGCGCGCAGCGAAATCATGCAAACTGCATTTTATTTGACTCCGTGAAAAATATCAAAAAAAGTGATGTAAATTTTAATTTTTAAAAATAACTACATGAATGTGGGAAGAATTCAAAAAAACTAAACCGTTTCTCTTGAAAATCATCTAGGCTCGAGATATGGATTTTCAAAGTAGGTCTTCCGCCAAGCTGAAACTGTGCGTGTGGCAAAATCAAGTAAACTACGTTTTTTTTTGGTTCGCAAAAAATATCAAATGACTGTGTTATTCATTTAAAATTTGGATCACAAGTACACAAAGATGGGAAGAATTCAACGAAACAAAACCGTTCTTCTCAAAAATCATTCAGCTTCGAGATATTGAGCTCCGAAATTGATTACTTCATCAGACACAACCTGCGGCATGTTCTTTCCGCATCTTATCATCTTCTTCATTAAATTCATTTTCCTTTGTGCTGATATACATCGGTAATGCATTTGAATGCGTGATATTTTTTTTCTGAATAGTTCTCACCAATGCATAATGAAAATGATATATATTTTTTTTTAAAATTAAATTCTCTCAATTTTTAATGACTTCACGCAGGATCAATTTTAATATTTTTGCTATGGCCTTTAAATTTTTCTCTTCTCTGACTGCATTGGAAATTGTTTTCAAACCAGGCGTTGAGATTCGTACTTTCCTGAGAGTGGATATTGCTAATCCTTGATCTCTGAATGTGTGACCTTCAAAACAACTATTTATTTCCTCTTGCAAATGCGTGGAAGAGTGTTGCTCTACCCAATGTGTGGGCTCCTCTCCTTGTCTCCATGTGGTTTCCTCCAAGGTGTGAATGGCCTTCCTTTGGCGTGGGTTGAATGGACTATTTTCTAAGACAAAACAAATGCCTTTTTGGATAATCTTATTAGGGGAGAAGGGCCAGTATGCGAACACTCTAAGTTCGCAGGTCCATGGAGCCAATTCCTTGCCACGTAGGAGCGCCCAATTTGACAGCTAGTTATAAAATAACATTTTTTTATCCTAAGCCTTTAATTTCGTATCCAATTTTAATATGATTTGCTTCCATATGATCGATCAAATAAAATATCTCAAAAAAAACACATTTACTGGTGGAGACCGGTAGTGGTCCACCAAAGAGGACAGGTGTTGAGCATTAAATTGGAAATAAAAGAGGAAACGTAACCTGTCCTCCGCCATCTCCATGCGCGTTTTAGATAAGGAGCAAATAAATGTTCAACCACCTTGTGCGGAGCTCATAAACGGGCCTTACGGAGCTCCTGCGCAGGATTACATAAAATGAAGTCGAGTGATGTCCCTATCCCCTTTTCCACTTACTCGCCTGCAAGTTATCTGTCGATTGAAGCCTGCGAGTAAGATTGAAGCTATCTGTCAATTAAAGCTTACCCACCATTTGTCACCTCTTACCAGGCCTGCGAGTTATCTGTCCTCTGCGACACGGAAGTTGTTGTTATCGTCTTCTCCACTCGAGGAGAAGGGTTCACGAGTTCGCCAATCACAGGTACCACCAGCACCGTCTATAAACCCTTATTTTTCTCTTAAAGCTATCCCTCACACTGTTTATCTATCCTTCGTCGCGTCTTTTCAGAAATGTGACCGATTTCCTTAATATTTTCCTCAGTCTTTAATTCTGCTCAAATCTTTACAGAAATGTAACTTATTTTCTTAATATTTCCATTATATTTACCTCCGCGATTTCGAGTGGATCGATCTTTGCATAATATCTACCGGCAGTGCTTTCTGTATGTGATTGATATCAATTTTATGTATTTCAATATAGGATTCGAGTCCATAAGATTTCTATCCCTTCTCCGACTACTTATTTTTCTATAAATAGTGTGCTAGTTTTCGTTTCAGATCAGATTTGGCTTCAATTGCGAATTTGTTACTTACTGGCGAATTTGTTACTTACTGGCAAATTGTTCTGAACTTGATGGCGAAGAAATTACTGCCGCGTTGGGTTTTTCTGTTGCTTATGTATTTCTTCTAATTTTTCTACGTGACTTCATTTGGAGCTCATGTCTTTAAACTATGAAATCTATGGAATGCAGGCCAGGGGAATTCTGTTAAAAAGAATTCACAAATGTATAAAGGAGAGGAGAGAACATCCAGAGGTGCTCCGCAATGACTTGTTGACCAAACTTGTGAGGGAGGGCACATTTTCGGACGAAATTATTGCAGATACAATAATCTTTTTTGTGTTTGCTGGTGTCGAAACTTCAGCAATGGCCATGACGTTTGCTATAAAGTACCTCACTGAGAATCCATGAGCACTGGAGGAGTTGAGGGTGAGCGCTTTGCTATAACTATAAAATACACTTTACAATGTTATAAATTACCCTGAATTTATTTCATTTCATATATTAGGCCCTCTAATATAGCAGGCATAAGTTTGAGCGAATACTGATACATAAAAAATGAATGATTATGGATAGAGAAGGCTGAGCATGAAGCTCTTTTGAAGGCCAAAGGGAAAGGCAATGAAAAGCTGACGTGGAATGACTACCAATCAATGAAATTCGTTCATTGTGTGAGTAGATAACCATCCTTAATGTAGTTCTGTTCATGAAATTTGAAGGAGCTAATGATCTTTGACAAGCTTGTAGAATGCGATGTTTATTATTTATTATTTATTAAGCTAATGATCTTTGACAAGCTTGTAGAATGCGATGTTTATTATTTAATCAAAGGTTGAAATTGATTTTGAGATGATCTTGTGGCTGAAATTATTTGATTTGATATTCATATTTATTTTTTAATTTCAAGTGTAGAATTTTGTTTGTGTTTTTAATGGATGAATTTGAATCTTGAGAAGAAAGTTCCCTCTTTTTTGGCAGGTTTGTATTAATGTCTGGACATGAAAGATCTGGTGATTGAACAGCGCAACTTGGAATATGGAAAGAGATGAATTGAGAAGACAAATATTCAACCCATTAAATAGATATGATGGGTTTGTCAACTGATATGTTGTTTTTATATTTTGAACAAATGAGTCTTTTATTGTAGAAAATGAAAGTACCAATCAGTATTTATTGTGTACTGTGTAATACTGAGATGTTGACCCTATGCACATATGGTTTATAAAAAAACAAATTTTTGAACTTCAATAATCAAAATATTGGTTTTTTTTCCATCAAGTATTGGATATTTTATATGCAAAATACTATTCAAGTATTGGGACGTGTTCACATACTGGGTCTTCTCCCCTATTGTTTTCTTTTTTATCTATTCCAAACTGTTGTATGCATACAAAAACAAATTTCCATCCACGTGGAACTTCGTCTCCTTGGGCAGCGTATGGTATTGGTTTGAGCTCTTATGCATGCGTTGAAAACTCCATTTTAGTTGGTTCTTCTTCCAATAGCTGTGTGGATCTTGTTACAATTGATGTGGTTTTTCTTATTTTTGCAAATGTGTGGGAAATAACCACAAACTAGTTTTGATATTCCCCTTTGTGTGAACTTTGTTGCCTTTGGACCCGCGTTTTGGACTATGCTTCCTCCTCTGCCCAATGTGTGGGCTCTTAATAAGACAAAACAAATGCCTTTCTTTTGGACTGTTTTCTTTGGCTACATGGAGGATTATTTTCTAGCTTTGGCCTCTCCAACAAAACAAAAAACATATGCTTTGACTTCTCTTTCTTGAAAAATGCGTGGAAAATGCTTTCCTTTATAACCTGCGTTGAAATTTGTTCTTTGTCTTCTATTTTATGGTGTGAAAGATCTTGCTCCTCACGCGTGGGTTGGTTTTGGGCCTACATGGGCTCTTCTAAAATAGTTGGCATGGACCTTTTAATGAATGTGTGGCCTTTACTGCCTATGATGACCGTTTTTTCTTACAAATGAGTGGTATTTCCTTCTTGATTTGCATGGACTTTGCTTTGGATGAGTCTATGTGAAAAATGCTTGTGTGGACCGGTTTTTCTTTGCCCTGTGTGTGGCCTTTGCTCCTACAGGCTACGTATTCCCCCTTTACATTATCTCCAATGCGTGGAAATTACTATTTCTTTCCTCCCTGCGTGAACAATGCTTGGATTGTTCTTTCTTCTTCCTCCTGCATGGGAGTCTCACTTGGCTAAGTATGAACTGATTTCTTTTACAATGTGTATTCCTCCTTCACAATGGCGTTCAAAGTAAACTGGTAATTTTTGTATCTTCAAAACCTGTGATGAAAATGAATTTTTCGAAAAGAAAATATTTCTCCGCAAACGTTCTCACACATAGGAAATAATAAGAAGTTGGAAATAAAAATCCTCCAAGCTTCTTAATTACTTTCGCACAACTTTTTCCAAAGATTTTAACGAAAGAAAATTATGAGGATTTAAGAAGTTTCCTTATAACCGTTTCTTCTTCTTCCCGTTAAAATAAACAACTTACTCTTTCTCTGGGTAGTGGCATTAATTGTCAGGGGAAAATGGGAAAAAGATATCCATTTGCCAACGGAAATGACAAAGCATACTCGCAATCCCCACCCTATTTCCCCATGTGGGAGATCCAGATATTTTTTGCCTGTTTGTCAACCGGTTGGATTGGCAATTAGTAGAAGAAATCCCACAAGTGGGCAAATAAAAAATATTTGCCAAGAAAGGGGGAATCCGGGTAGGGGAAGCCAATTTGGCATCCCTGGAAAGCGGAAGCTTACTTTCCCCCCGCAATTAAAAATAAATCTTGTCAATTGAACTTTAATAAATATTACATCAATATTTATTTAATTAAAAACCCAAAAATCAAATAAAATTGATTTTATCAAATAACAAGTAATAAATTATTAAATTTTAATTAATTAATTATTAATGCATTTTGTGACAAGGCAGGAGGAGTTCTCACCCCGAAATGAATGAAATGAAGACCGGAATGATCACAAGAATGAGACGATCGCGATGAGGGTGATAAAACATGCAAAAAGAATACTTTTGAAAAAATTCAAAATTTTAATGCTTATTAATTTTGCGAAGTCAAAATTCGCTGATAACACACAAAATCCATATCTGTTTAGTGAAAATGATGGGAGGATTATTGCATGGTCGTTTTCAGCCACATTCCTAGGCCACTTTTAGCATTGAATATTGAAGAAGGCAGCCTTTCAATGTTCAGTGTTGTGTGGGAGTTGAGCATCAGTAACGAAGGATTATTGCAAGGTCATTTCAAGCCACATTCTTGGGCCACATTTGACAATGAATAGTGAAAAATGCAGCCTTTTAATGCTCGGTGTTCACTGGGAGTTTAGCATCAGTAACAGGTTGCTTCATCTTCTTATTAGCTATCCCTTTTTTAAAAGGCATCTGTTTCTGTTTTTCATTTGTGGCAACCATGTTTTTTAAAGGAAATTTTGTAACAGAAATATATATACTTCACACACGATTGCTCTATAAAACAAAAAAATAAAAAAATGTCTATCTATGAACAATTTTAAAAGTTGAAAATCGCATAAGCTCGGAAAGTTTCATTCACCTGAATATTTTTTAAAGATATAAGGCTTCTCGCCAATTATACGCAATGGACCTTCCTGCCAATTCTCATCACTTCCCCTGTAGACCTTCTACGAATACAGTTGCAGAGTTCCGAGTTTTGGTGATTAAAGTTTTTTTTTGCTAGTTCAATCGATGGAATAGGGCAGCGAAAACCAAATCCATGCATTTAAATGTCGCCACCTTTCTCACGTCCTTTCCTCCTCTGATTTCTTTGTCTTCGTATGGATCGGATCTGCCTTGGATTGGCCTCGGGAATTGGCATGACTCATGGACAAGATGGTGACTGGGTTGGTTGTGCTGACCTAAACGCCACAGAGGAGGATGCGGGTCCCCACATATAGGTGATGCATGTACGTCATTCTGTATGGCATCTTATGGTGATTTTTATGGGGGTTATGTGATCTTATCGCCAAGATAGATAGCTCCGCTAATATGCAATTCTTGTGCAACACTGACCTCACACCCAACCACATTCATTAAGTAGCATAGCCTGCTAATTTATTAGTAAGAGCGGAAGGAAAAAAATTGCTTTGGATTCTCATAAGTTACCAATGGGGATTCTGCAATTTATCAGTAAGGGAAACAAGGCAAAGGGGGGTCTGTGTGGTCACAAGCTTGAGTTATTGAACTTGAAACAAACCAGCACAGCAATACACCCATACTATACCAACAAAGTCATCCCCATCACCCTGCTCTGCAATTTCAAAGGGTGCACCAGTACAAATGACAATAGCTAAAGTGTTTGTTGCAAACACAAACCTGTGTGCGAGATGAAAACAACAAATAATATAGAGGCATGGAAAATGATCTGGGCAAGAATGTCTTGTCATAAGTGCGTGGCAGGTGAATGTTGGGATGTGCATAACCTGTCATAAAGCTCTTATTTTCCTAGGTGTGCTTCATCAAAACGAATGGAGGTAATGCAAGTTTGCTTCATATTCACGCGTTGATGTTTGGATTGCCTATTCATTCTCTCAATTGAATTGCTTGGCAGAGGCATCGTCTTTATGAGGAAAAGTGTTTTTGTTTAATTGTTTAAAACAAGTATATTTTCTCTATCTTCCAAATGTTCAGTTTGCATCTTTTCTGAACTGCCCATTATTCTTCTGCCTCCACTGTTTGTGTTGGTTAGCCTGTTGCGCAACACTTGTATGCGTTTTTATACATGGGCAAATAAAATCTACCAAGCACTCATATGACCAACCGTTGGAGGGGTCCAATTATCAGGGTTGGGTTTCGAACATAGAATCTATTAGATTGATTTTTATTTTTATTTTTATTATTATTATTATGATTATGTAAATTGCATTCTGAGATCGAGACAATAAAAAGTCGAGCATAAAAACTAAATTTTATTCAAATAAGAATAAACTGAGTCGTTGGCAAGGGACATGTAGGTATTTGATTATCACAATTTTCTTTCCAACTTTCATTCATGTCTTTCTCTTATCTAACAAATAAAATGTCCTCCAATCAAAAACCATCGACATCATAAAAAAATAGAAGTAAATAATAAAATTCATTTGTCTTATATTTTCTCAAAATATTCTATTTCTTTCAGTTGTGTAAGGGTTGATTGTTGGCGCCCTAGAACTATCAAACAAGTTAATCAAGTTGATTGAACAAACCCTCCATATGGCTTAAAATAAACACAGTACAACGTTGTTCTTAAGCTCAATACTATTTTTGATTAAGTTGATTAGATAAATGCTACTCAATACTTATTTCATCGTATCATGCACCACCCACGAAAGATTCTCTCCTTATTTTCTCCTCAATATGGAAAATATTTTAATCAGGGCTTCTAAATACATGTAAAAATACCTTTCGAAATTTGTCACCTCTCAAAAATAAAAATATAAATATAAAATTAGACTGATCTATCAAAATTAATATATTAAAAAGTGTTGAGGTTATGTTTGCATTGGAAATAACTAACCCTCTATAAATCATGCAAAGGCCACCATCTACGTCTTCCCTCTTTCCTCTACATCTTACACATCACACCCACTTCCCTTTCAGATGATTGTAAAAAATGGCAGGTGGTTCATATGTGTATGTCGAAATAAAAGAGTTTTTTCTCCGCCTCTAGACTTTTCCTCCCTCCAACCCCTTCTTCATTGCCCCTCCTCTTTCACTATTTCTAACTCCAATTTTTTGTACTGCAGCATAAAAATAACATCTGCCTGGTAGCTATTCGAATGTTGAGCAGGAGGTGGCAAGTATTGACATAAATTAAAGTTGATTCATTAAGATTTGTGTTTCAAATTCTGAACAAACTTCTGCATGAAACAGTTCCATCTGGCAAGGTCGGAATATCTCATTCCGCCCATCTCTGTAACATTTGTAACGACTTTCAATTCAAATATTTGTGCTGAATTTAATGCGACATTAGAAAAATCAAAGCGTACCAGTAAATAGTTTTCATAAACCTTCAATAAAGACTCAATAAAGACTCAATAATGCTTCTGGGCCAACGGTGTTCCTGAGAGAAGCATTCGCCATGTGATTTCCTGCAATATCACTCCCTCCCGCATTTATTGCAATTATTGAAATTGTTGTGTTTCGTAATACCCGTGTTCAGATCCTGCTTCCAACAGGGAAACAATATTCATGAATTCCTCTACTTGGCGCCCAAATCAAACAACGCTCTGCATCACCAAATTAAAATCAAAATCCAGCCGCCGTTCATGAAAACTATGTTGCAGGTTTGAGACCACAGCAGGTAGGTGATTCAATTTTTTTGTGAAAATTCACTGGATATATGCACCCACCACATAATTTTTTTTTAAAAAAACAATATAGATGATTGAATTTTTTGTGAAAATTCACTGGATATGCAACACCGCTACAATTTTTCCAGACTTGCCGATAAATAGTTGCCTAAATGATTGAATTTTTTGTGAAAATTCACTGGATACCTTACAAATAATTCACCTCTATTATTTTTTGCACCTACAGGAGTGGTCGCGTTCAATATAATACAATCATTTTTCATTGTAAAGGATCCTCTTTTCGTTTGGTAAATTTACCATGCCAAAATGTTGACTGAACTTTAAGTTACACACCTCTATTTTGAGATTTTGTAATGCATCCAATACCTTATATGTGATTGTAGTGGACCGTGAATCCTTATAAGCATTAATATATGTTGAATGTGGCTCTTAGTTTCCCTTTTGCTTAGGTGTATGGACTATGTTTGCACGGATTTCATTTTCAAGTTGATGGAGTTGTAAAGTTGCATTGTGGTCAATATCCACCCTCTCAGTCTCACATGATCCTTCCTTTCTTCCCAAAACTTAAGAAGAGAGAGATCCCCTTTCTTTGGTGCTATCACCACTCTTTTAGCTTAGTTTCCCTTTCACACATTCCTTCTCCCTTTTCTCCGGCAGTTCAGTAGCATACCCTTAGTAAGATAGGTAGAGGAAGTCAACGTTCTTCGGAGGTTGATCTTATACAGTTAAGTCCCACATTGAGAGATTATACCATGTTTCACTAAGGTGTTGAATCTCTGGGGTTAGCAAAGGGTGCAACTTCAAGTGATAACAATTTTGGCGCGCCTGACGGGACTATTTGTGTCACTTATAACTCATTTTTGGTGTTCTTTCCCTAAGATTGGTGTTTATCTTAGTGGATTTCAACCTTTAGAGGCAACTTTTCTACACATATGACGACTCTAAAATTTAGATCTATTATTTTCAAGCAGTCCAGTGGCCATTTTTTTGAAAGGGATACAAAACAAGACATAACATATGAATAGGAGATTCTTTTGAGTATCTACAACTTTCACCAAGAAGAAGGAGAGAAAGATTGGTTCAAAGGTCTATTTCTCCTCCTAGCAAAATCCTTTTGAAGGCTTCTGGTAGACCCCCTCATTTTCTCTTCCATAATTTTAAGACCCATCCCCTTTATGGCCCCTTCAAAGAAACCAACCTTTGGTTACTTTCGATGGAGGCATCCCCTTGGCTTTATCCTAGTAGCTACCATAAAAAGAATCCAATTCTTTACAGGAGAGAATTCAACCACCCCTATTGAGCACATCTTAGATATTGTTAATGTTTTATCAATCGACATTGTCACTAAAGATGATCTAGCAGTCAAGATCTTGGCCTCTTCTTTTAAAGGAAAAATACTACGATGGTATAAAAGTCTGTAGCCAACTTCTATAAATACATGGGAAGAGTTCAAGGAGAAGCTTTGCAAACATTTTGAGGAAAAGAGTGATCATTTATCTCTCATATAACAACTTACCACTATTAAAAGATCCCCTCATGAAATCATGATGGATTTTGATTTTAGATTTCCAAAAGACTTGGGATGGGATCCCACGGTTGGTAATACCTACCCCTAAATATACTTTCTTGTGTTATTTAAGAGCACATAATAGTGATATTTCAGTAATGATTCAATCTATGGGTGGTAGAACACTTCTAGATGCTTATGAGGTAGGCATTATGGTAGAAAATAGTCCCATACAAGATGTAAAGATTGCACCAAGGCATTCTATACATATGTTTACATAAATAACCCCATCTATACAACTTCAAATACCTGCAATAACACATATTCCAGTGCCAATTAGTCAATCTGTAAACCAAATCAATATTGTACTAGAAACATCTAATGACTTGCAAGAGGTAAAGAGCCTTCTTCAAACTTTTGGCAATGAATTAGAAACTTTCAAAAGGAAGCAAACATAAAAATTTTGGCCTTATCAACCTTCTTACCAGCCCTATCAACCTAATAATCCTCCATATCAAGAAAAATTTTAAGGCCAAGTTACTCATTCAAGGCCTTACCAATCATACAACTTTAATGCTACTAGCACTTCTAAACCAATGGTTCCCATTCAAAATAATCTAGTACAAGACTATGAGTGGTGCTTTCCTTACAACAAGTCCCACAATCAAATTACTTGTCCAAATGGGATTAAAAGACCCAACAAATAATATGAAATTAAAAGAAAAGTTGGAGAACATTTTGGTGCAAAACCATACAAGTCAGTCAGGACTTGATATAATATCATAACCAAACTATATGGCCTTTCCCAGGGATAGAAAACATGCAATATGAAGTTTCTAACTTATCAAATGATGTTTATCTATGGATTTTATGCATTGTACTCTCAGAAATTGGTGACATGTAAGAGTGTAAGGATAAACAAGCTAGACAAGAGACCTCATAACATGCTAAGCAGGAATGGAAAGGGTTGTGGTTTATCTTAGCAAGAGTGAATTGTTAAAACTTGTAGTTTCAAATAGTAAATTTCTAAATTTGAGTGTCTACAGTACCTATGTTCCCCTTAACAACTACCTAAGTTGTCAGGCCTCAACATTAGGAATTACCCCTATTCAAGTTATTTTATGAGTTGTTAACTCATTGTGTTTCACAAATTACTACTTGAATATTCGTGGGAGAACCCTCCTCGTGGATCTTGTGTATCATGTAGCTTTTGGTTCAACAAATAATTTAAGAACCGTTGAGATTAATATCGAGTTGGCTAGTGTATCTTTAAAATAAATGTGATCAATCTTGGTAATGACTCCAGGATTGTAATGTGTTATCTCTAGTGGAGTTGGATGACCATGTTCGTTAGACCTCCTTAAGAGGATGTGTGTGTCTGAAATCTTGTAATGTTGTAATGACCTATTGTAAACTTAGTAATAACTTGGTAAGTGTGTACCCTAGATCTTGAGAATCTTTCCCCATTGAACTTGTTCATAATATTGAGATGGATTAATGAAGTAAGGTGTGGTACCTCTTAGAGGGAAACAAGTTGACCTTGGTAATAAAATCCTAAACAAATAACGAGTTCTAGTCTTATCTATGTGCATCTAAAATGTTCCACTAAGTAAAATAATTAACAAGTAATAAAATGTTCCCTAGGTATATAAATTGAGAAGTGTTTGTATCGTTATGTTGATGTGAATATTAAGTGTGTTATTCAACAGAAGTAAACCAAATCAAAAAAAAAAAAAATGTGTACAAGTGTGGTTAAGTAAGTTTTGTTGGCATGTTGTTGTTTAGGTGTTTTCATTACCACATAACCTCATTAATGACAAAGTGGATGGTGGAGTAGAGTTATATTATGTTGAGGACAATGATGACATGATGTTTCAGTGGTGTTCATAGTTGCATAGGTTGATTCAATGAAAACTGATTGTTCTTGCAAGCCTATTCAAGTGACCTAGCTTGCCTAGGTGACAGTGCATAGAGGTTGGATATTCTTGGTGACTTGAGAAACATGTTAGCATGATGGAGATAATTTTTTGGGAGTTGGTCACCATGTTTCAGGTGCTTGTTTAGACCATGTATGGTTGTTAGGATGCATGAGATTGAGTTATGGAGATATATGAGATCATGGATGCATGTATTCAGTTTATTTATGATGTATCAAGTATGTTAGGGTATTTTGGAGAGTTTTCATGATGAGTTACAAGGATGTTTCAGTTGACCCTAGCTTTTACAAGGAAAAACCCTAAGGGGTAACTATGCAAAAGAGATAGGTTGGGGAGATGGAAAAAAATTTGAGCTAAGATGATGATTTGAAATGATGCAAAAGGTTTTGCTTGAGGTGTGAGAAAAAAAATTAGTCATTTTGTATTGATAATTTCAATTTATGATGTTTTTGGTGAAACGGGGTCAAGAAGAAGGGCATTTTCAGCTCGAATTGCACCTTTTAATGCTCGCCCTGAAATGTGTGCTTTGCATGGGACCATGTGGATTTCATGGATGTTTCTAAATTAAGTCTAGAATTTTTCACAAAAATAATGAGTTCAATTCATCGTTAGGTTTTTATGAAAAAAAAGTTAAGAAGGTAAACAACTCATTATGTGTTTGAAACCCTAGCTTGAAAGCGGTTTGAGATATTTTCTTCCTAAGTGGAAATTTTTGATTGATAGTGCTTGTATGATGATTGGAAAATGTATATTACTCCTTCAAATTTGCAGAAAGGTATGGTAGTGCTCATGACGATGAGTGGACCCCACTCAAACAGGTCAATTTCTAAAGAAGTTCAGTTTGGGACAAGCTTGTTCAAAGGAGTTACAAACTAAATAAAAATTGTGTGATGTATGATATTTTTTATTGATGTCCAAATATTTTTTAGGTCATGGTGATGTTGATAAATGGTCATGTGTGCTTCATTTATGTTGACTAGTTAAAGGGTTGTTTTGGGGCAGTTAGAATATGTCTTCAGTAAAGTTGACATAACATGAGCTACAAGATGAGTAAGGAGGTGATTAAAGTTGTTTTGGAAAGATAATTACGATATATTTCCAGTAATATAAGTTTTGTCTCATAATTATGAGTTTTGATATAGTTTCTAGGCAAATTTATGAACAAGAAGATGTTTGGCTTTGCAGGACAGGATATCTTTTGATGAAATATTGAGGTGGTTAGTGCAAGAAATGGATTGGGTGATTCTTTCTATCACCTGGAATGTGAACAAGTATGAATTTTTAACTCAATTAATTTATTTGGAGGTCTTTAAAGTTTTAGGAAGGGTGTTAAATAGTTGCATTTTGAAAATGGCTTTTTAGGCAGCTTGATTTGGTAAAGGAAAAAGTTGTTGTAGTTTGAAAAAGTGATTGTTTCATGAGCTCTAAATTGTTTATAAGTGTTATAAAGCTTATTTAATTTCCATTTATTGGTCACATGCCATATTTTAGGTGTTCTTTTATTATCTTGAAGCCAAAAGGTGATGACAGGGTGTTGGACACGTGTTTTGTGAAGGCAATTAGCCACTGGGCCTATTAAACAAAATAATTTGATTGATTCATGTAAATTGTGACCATGTATGATTTTTTAATGATATATTACTATTTTTTTGTGAATATGGGATCTTGACTAAGCATTTTTTAGGAATGAGTGAATTTTTCTCATTCTAATGATAGGGTTTTGAGGGTTTTTGGTGCATGGATGATGGTTTTTGGCATGGCCAACCTACTTGGGTCACTTGTGACTGTTATAATAAATTTAATGGGATGATTTTAAGTTTTTATGGTCATTATAAAGTATGGAAACTGACCTATTTTGAATTTGAATGAAGGAGATCTTATAAAATCATAGTTTTAGGTGTTTTTTGTGAGTTATTGGTGTGTATGAAAGAAGTGCGACCTAGGTGTGATATTTTTATAGGTTTTTGAGCATGATTTGAGAGATGATCAAGTGGGTGATAGGGTGAGTAATGAAAACAAGCATGTGTGAAAGGGTTTGAATCTTTGAGAAGTGAAGAAAGAGCTAGTTTGTGAGAGATTGAAGACCTAGGGTTTAAGCAAGGGTTTGAAGGTGTTTCGAGCTGAGTCTTGTGATCACCATTAGCTAAGTTGTTGCAGCATATCATCAGTGATATTCTCATCAAAATCTTGTGCGATGTTTCATATTCATGTAAGTATCTTGTTGCGTTTAATATCAACAAGGGTTTAGGGGTTGGTGCTCCTTGTGGGGTTCGTGCCTCACTAAAGAAACATCTTATGATGTGTAATATTTGCTTGAGTCTTTGTTGTGTGTAATATCAACGAATTTTTTAGTGGTTTTTCTTCCCCTTGAGGGTTTTCCACATACATCTTGTGTTATGGTGTTGCTTCTCTTACTCATAGTTAATTAAATGAATGTTGTATGTTGTTGTGCACACACTAATGAAAGGATAATTGATTAATGGTTTATGTGAGTGATCTGAAATTGTAAGGACAAATTCACCTCCCCCCCATCTCATTCCCTTGTGATTCCAAAAATTGGTATCAAAGCGGGTCCTTTTGGATTAGCTCAACAACTTGAAGTAGATCTTCTCAAGCACAAATGAGATGTAAAAAGAAAATTCTCGGAGAGGGAAGAACTCCAAAGATGAATTTAGTTCTATTTTAGGTGAAGCTATGAATTTCTTAGAAATTTTTCCTAAAGTTCACTCTCCCTTAGGGGTTGTATCTTGTGAATTTGGAGAAGGATTCGTTGATTTATTTTTAGATGGTGAAGAGTCACCTTAGGAATCAGTAAAAAGGGAATTTTCTTATGCTAGAGATGAGAACCAAAAGATCAAACAATAGGTTGATGATATAATGAGAAACCATGAAAAATAGATTAAGTTCCTTGAAGGTAAGTTGAGGAACGAAACCAAAGAACACGGTGAGATCATAAATCATTTAGAGGAGCGGCTAGAGAGAGTAACAGCCAACCTAGAATCCAAGGAAGATGCTCATAAGCATAGTCATGTTATTCATGTTTTGGAGTCACAAATGGAGGAGTTGTCTAAAACCCTAAAGGTCAAAGAGGAAGAATATACTCAGTTGAAAAACACAAGTTTCTCTGCTCAATGATAGATTCAATACTAAGGAGGATGAGTGCATCAAGTTTGAAATAGGCATGAAATATTTACATTCAGAATTTGATCTAATTTCAAGCAAAATGAAAAATGTTTGAGAAAAGTGCCAATGATCTAGATAATATTCTTAGCAAACAAATATCGGCATGTGATAGGGATGGTTTAGGATTCAATGAGGATTTCAAGGACAAGGAAATGAAGCAAAAGGACCTAGTTTCAAGAAAAGAAGAAGGTGAACTAAGCACCAAGAAAGAAAATAGGGTGAGATACACCAAGGACAATGAGAAGACCAAGCCTATTAGGAAACCTAATGCATTAAGGTATGAAATATCACTAAATGATTATTGTTTTTCTTGTAATGGATTTGGTCATAGGGAAAAGGATTGTAGACGAAATGTTAGAGAGGCTTATCCATGGAGAGATAGTAGGAGTGAGCAAGCTAAGATTGTGGTATGCTACAATTGCCATGAGAGAGGCCATGTTGCTAGATATTGCTTGTATGATCCACAAAATCAAAATTGGGCTAACGAAGGATACAAAGGTAGGAGCTCAACTATATGTTACAGATGTAGTGATATTGGACACATTGCCAAATATTGCACTCAGGGAAAATCAAGACAAGGTTAGAAGGATAGAACTCCTAAAGATATGAAAACTATCACTTGTTTCAAATGTAACAAGTTTGGTCATATTACAATATATTGTAGAACTAAGATGAATACCTACAAGAAGAAAGATGAAGTCAAGACTGATAAAGTTTGGAAAGAAGAAGAAAAACTTATTTCTACTACACCTAAGAAGGCCAAGGATGATCAAAAAATTTGTTGACACTAGTCATGATGATTCTACTGCACATAAAGGTATGTTTGCTCCTATTAAATCTCAAGAATTTCCATTATCTTCCCATGAAGTTCCCAAGAAGAGTAAAAGAGAAAAGAAGGTGGAGCAGTTGAGAAGGTTGATAGAAGATCTTGGTATCAGGCCCTATGAGAGCCTAGATATTTTACCTTCCTAGGTGATCACTTTGTTATATGCCTCTACTATGCTTCATAGAGGTGTATTAGTTCATATGAAGCATTGAAATGAGGGGGAGTTGTCTAATTCAAATTTTTTTTCCTCCATGAGATCAAGGTATGTAATTCAAAGTGATTATGCATGTTCTTATGGTTAAAATTTGGTTGCTCGTATGTAAAAAGCAATGTCTTGTGGTCTTTACTGTGTGTCTGAGTTAGCTTTTTCTGAGGTGACTCTGAGGGTGTATGAGTCTTTTTGGTGTTCCAAATATGGTATGTATTATGTCATGTCATTCATATGAAATGTCCTCTTTTGGTCTATGTCAATAGTTAGAGTTGTTGGTTGAGTCTGTGGTCTATGGTGTCTCATGGTGACAAGTCTAAGTCAATTGAAGTGTCATAAGGTTAACATGAGTTGTAAAGGCAAGTATCAAGTATGTCCATGTGTCTATGATGAAGTTAAATCATGAGAGGTATTATGTAATAGTCAAAATTACAAGTGGAAGATGAGTATTTTTTATTATTGAAAAGAAACAAATTACACAGTTGTCATCGCATAGACAAATTTAATCAAATTTAATAAAACATATTTGTTCATTCAATTTATCTAATAACATTTGTGTAATCCAGGCTCAAAAGGGTGTATCTAGATCTCCATGATCTCCCTTCATCACTACTTAGAGTGACATTGCTTACTAGCATTTTGACTCAACCTTTTATAGGTTATGGGAACCATGTGAAAGTCCTTGGGTCTACCTAGAAGTTGGTTTCCCGACTTCACATTCTGGTATCCAACCATTGCCTACCTCATGTAAAGTGTTCAACTTCCCATGATGAGGTTACTGACAATTTTAATTTAAGGACCAGGTGATCAGACAATGCACATCCATCAATGCATTACTTTGGCCAAAGTTATCCGTCGTGAAGGTTATGACTAAACTCAAGACAACACACTACTCTTACGATTTTTAAGTCTTCTGCCACCCTCACAACTATCCCTTTCATATTTATCTAGATCTTAAAGTTTGTATGTACTTTCTTTCCAATTAAACTTATCTTGCAAGAGTTCATATCGAGATAGATGCCAAATGCCAACTAGGATCATTATGAGATAAGTACAATCGTTATGCTGAAATGTA
The DNA here is from genome assembly GCA_019776745.2 of Taxus chinensis. Classification (NCBI taxonomy): domain Eukaryota; kingdom Viridiplantae; phylum Streptophyta; class Pinopsida; order Cupressales; family Taxaceae; genus Taxus; species Taxus chinensis. The sequence continues at coordinate 660,851,881 of CM034147.1, read as the reverse complement.
ACTATTTCAGCATTCTGCATGTACTTATCCCTTAATATACCTAATGGATCTTTTCATCTTTTTACATTCCCATGTTTCTTTGATCTCTCCTCTGACTGTTATCATTTTCAAGCATTTAGGTATTGTAAGCCCTTTTTTTATTTCTAGTAAACTTATCTAAAACATTCAAGTATATAATGTTTTGAAGTGTTAGTCACTAATGTAGGGATTATAATTAATCTCCTCCCATTAGTCATTTAACCAAATTCATTATATGCAGCTAGGGCTTATTTAAAATAATTAACTTCCATTTAATTACGCCACTAGTTAGTTGTTTAATCCAGAAATTAAAAGACACTTGAATGTTATGAGAATTGTCCATTTATCGACTACGTACATTGATAATTATTAAATAAATATAGCCTTTGGTTAGTGTTTAACAATTTTTGATAAGTAAGATTTCACAAGTCTAGTATTTATCATTTACTAATATTGAGAGATTAATACATACAAGTAATCATCTCTTTATTAAAATCATAGAATACATATGTCATTAAGGCGAAATATGTATAACTGATACAGTAACTCTCACATAGTGAGGTTTGAATATTAACAAAGGTTCCAAGATCCCAACAATTATAGTCAAAATCCAAGGATATCATCCTTCTACAAATTGGAATCCAAGTATCTGATTTAGTCCCAGGCTACGATAAAACTTCACTAGACATGAGTTTCTGCATATCCCCATATGACGACTAATTGTCCTGTAAGACTGAAGTAGTGGTATGATGTCAGTTCCAAATGAACTAGCATGAATATTGCCTCCATTTTCTTATGCAATTACTTAATAAAATATGAAAAGATATCCATGTTGTTTTATCAACAAGCACATGGTAATACAGTCGAGAATGTATTACTACAGGGTTTCCATAAAGATATATCTATGGATGCAAACTAATAGAACAACCAATTTCTATTTCAATGATCATGTATCCATCTAATTACAAGGATCAAGACATCCTTATTTCAGTTTCAAACAATAAATATTCAATTTTTAAATTTTACATAAACCGTAGGAACAATATGATTAAGAAGAGTACAATTTTTTTATTACAAAACTACCATCACAAGAGAGTAATCAAGCCATAATCGTTCGGTATCTAAATTCATGTTATAACTACCAGCAAATCACACTTTACATAGTACATATTTTAAGTATTATTTTTCTTTCCTTCCAATCAACGATCATCTTAACAAAACTGTTCAAAATCATCATTACCAAAAACCAATCAAACATATCCTTTCTAGTTAATGAGTAGCTCATCATATCGTCCAAGAACATCATTAAAAAGTAAAATAAAACATATTATTTCTTGTCAATGATCAGCTCTACAAAACATACAAGAACATCATTAATAAGGAAAATAAAACGTATTATTTCCTATCAATGTGCAGCTCAATAAAATGTCCAATAACATCATTTTAACATGGAAAATAAAACGTATTATTTCCAGTCAATGAGCAGATCAATAAAATGTCCAATAAGACCATTAACAAGGAAAATAAAACGTATTATTTCCAACCAATGAGTAGCTCAATAAAATGTCCAATAAGTTCATTAACAAGGAAAATAAAACGTATTATTTCCAGCCAATGAGCAGCTTAATAAAATGTCCAATAACATCATTAACAAGGAAAATAAAACGTATTATTTTCAGCCAATGAGCAAATCAATAAAATGTCCAATAACATCATTAACAAGGAAAATAAAACGTATTATTTACAGCCAATGAGCATCTCAATAAAATGTCCAATAACATCATTGACAAGGAAAATAAAATGTATTATTTCCAACCAATGAGCATCTCAATAAAATGTCCAATAACATTATTTTAACATGTTCTTTTTGGTAAATGAACAGCCTAAAAAGAAAACCCATAAACCAGATTTACCCATACACCACAGGCCTATAATGTTGAAGTCAATTTGCATACAAAGATAACAATATGCTTCAAAAACTTCTTGCTACAAATTGTTATAAAATCCAACACAAATTTTTCCAAATTCTAGAAAAGAAAAGAACTAACAGTAAATCATTTTGCACATACCCAACACATTTTTATCCCAGCAATTAAGTTTTTCGTTAACAGTTATTAAAATCCGGAAGTAAATATATCAGGCAAAATATAGAAATACCAGGCAAAATGTAGAAGTATCAGGCAAAACGTTGTGCACACTACCCAAAATCACTTTGCTCATACAAATAAAGTTTTGTTTGACTGTAATAAAAACCCAGAGGCAGAAATTGATTTGGAATACATGAATCGACTTATCTCAACAAAAATCAATGTGGGTATCCATGCATCCAACAAAAAAAATAGCAAATTTCGATTTGGAACACACAACTTCATAAAAAACGTTTTCCTTCTTCTAGTACAGAAATACCCAGCTCCCTCTTTTCTTCTAGGTACAATTTATTTTTATAAAAAGAAGAAATCTTAACAACTTTTTTTTAATTTTTCATATCCAAACCAAGAACCCCATCTATCTTTTGGGTTTAGCTGAATCCACATAAAGAAAACTAAAAAAACAAAATCCATTGATTTCCTTTTCAAATTTTACTTTCATTCCTCCAAACAAACAAATCAAAGGGTGTCCACAAATTCCATTGATTGCCATTAGAACAGAATGCATATTTCCACAATTTTTACTAATTAATGCAACAGAGAAGGGAGAATATAGTCATGCCTGGAAAGAAAACCAAAATCAGCAACCTCCTACTCTTCCATCTCCCACAAGTTGAATCCCTCTTTCCTCCAAAACTCACGCATATCTCCCAAAAGGGAAGAGTGAAAATAGGCAAAAGAAAATGAAAAGAAAATAATATGAAAGAAACTTTAGCTGGGAAACTTATTGAGGAAGTTTCAGGCTTCCCAATGTTGGCACATGCATCAAATGTATGTCATATACTTGGTGCCATGTGAAGGTGTTTCACTTAATTGTTATCCAACTTAATGGTTAATGTTAAATTTAATCATCATAATACAAGTCCACATATTACCCACAATATATTACCATAATACTTACTCGCAAGGAAAATTTTAGTGGTGAATTTTCGTAAACTTGTGAAAATCGAGGATTTTAATAATTCAAATTGGAAAATATTCTATGATTCGTAGCCGTTTTATTCACCGAAAATTTCCACTGAAATGTCCCTTATACTATTCAGTTCACCAAGATTTTACACATATATAAGAGCTTATGAATGTAATTCACCACCAATTTGAATCATTTCGTGCGCATATTCACCGAAGTAAACATAAACAACCCCTGAGTTGTCCAACCCTAAGCATCCCAACCCTGATCCGTCCAACATTGAGCGTTCCAACCCCTGGACATCCAAACATGAGCCATCCAACCCTAATCCTTCCAACCCTAAGTCGTCCAACCCTTAGCCATCCAACCCTCAATCGTCCAACCCCTCAACTGTCCAACCAATTAGCTTTCCAACCCCTTAACCGTCTAATCCTTGGTCATCCAACCCCTTTGTCATTTAACCCCTTAGTCAGGCCCTTCCAACCCTAAGTCATCTAACAGCTCAGCTGTCCAACCCCTCAGTCATCTAACCACTTAGCCATCGAACCCTTGGCCATCCAACTCTATCGTCCAACCCCTTAGTCGTCCAACCCTTGAGCCATCCAACCCTGAGTCATCCAACCCTGAGCCCTCCAACGTCTATGTCGTCCAACTCTTCCGTCCCTTGATGTCATATAAGTACAATCTCCTTAAAATGAAGGTCACAAAAAAACTACAAATTCATAGAATCACTAAAGTGGGAAAGCCTCTCTCTATACATTATTGTCATCGGGCCAAGGAAAAATCCTAATTTTTCGAAGAGAAGAAATCAAGAGTGGCAGAGGCAGGGAAGTGGGTAAAAGAAAAGATGGTGCAGAGGCTCACATACCTCAAGTGTCACAGCTATCACACCAAGTTGAACCAGACCCAAATTTTCAAAACCCCTGGTAAAAAACATGCACACTTCATCTAGGGTTTTGAAATTTATCTTCATTATGTATTTATTTGACTCTGGGTTAGGTTTTAGAGTTTTGAGGTTTCTCTTATTTTTCTGTATGATTTTTGGGGTCAATTGTTTTGGGTGTATTTGTGTACAGGTGGGAAGTTAATTTATCAAACTGCCAAATAGAGGGCTAGCAGACCCAAATGTCCCATTACCGGTAAAATAATCTAAGGAGTAAGATCTTTTTTTCTTTATTTTTCTACTTTTTTGTTGGTATTCTCATAATGGCATAAATCGAATGAATTTTTATAGCATATTAGTGAGTAGAGAAGCTATATGCAGCTCTTTTGAGGGATATGAACATATTCAAACCTTTATGTAGAGCTTTTGAAATCCCATCAAATGAAGTTTCTGACAGATTTTATAATTGTGTTTGATATTTGTGTTGTGGGGGGATTTTTTAGCATTGTAGTCACATTATTTATGTTTCATCTACAAAACTATAACTGGGATTTATAAGCCCAAAGTTTTTATTTATTGTTGTTGATTTATGATTTTTTTAAATCTTAAACTCAAATATCACATTTTGGATTGGCTAATGCCTTAAAGATCCCCCATTTGAGGCCCGTGGAATATAGGGTTAGCAGGCTGAAAAGGAGCAAGAGAACTGTGAATAGACCCTATGGAGGAGTTATGTTATGTTCAGTCGTTCGAGAAAGGTAAGATGTCATAATTATAACCATAATTATTTTCTATGTTAGATTTTCATTCAATCAGATATTAGGTCCTTTTATTATTTATGAGTTAATGCATTTATTTAATTTGTTAAGGGCGTATTCAGAATGTTTTTAATATCGTATTCTATATACTTGATCTTCCAAGTACCCTCACAATTTATGCAATTGGGTCTGATTTATTGACTTGTCTTTGAGTTACTCATAACAAATCGATGTTGTTAGTGTTAGTGTGTTACTACTTGTTAGTGTAAAGCCACCTTCCAAATTCACAAGTAAGGAGGTAGAGTATGTAAAAACTTCTTTATTCTAGAGGTTTGCATGAAAGTGACTGAAAAGATCCTTTATTCTGCATTCTAGGTTCAAAAACATATATTTTTGAGTAGTCATTTGGATTTCCCCTAATTTATTTGGGTGCTTAAGGATTTGCATCAAATTTCCAACCTGTATCCCATAAATCTATCTTGAAGCATATCAAGTTCCTATGGAAGGTTAACATGATGTGGCTCTTTCAGTCTTCACTACAGTCCATAACACAAATAGGAATAGAAACAAGAAGTTAACCTAAACTTATGTCCAACACACCTATCCAACACCTCACTCATCCAACACACCCGTCCAACCCCTAGCCATCCAACACACCCGTCCAACCCTTAGCCATCCAACCCCTCACTCATCTAACCCACCCGCCCAACACTTAGTTGTCCACCCCCTCACTCGTCCATCCCATCCACCCAACCCTCACCCATCCCACCCCTCACCCATCCAACCCCACCCCGCCCAATAACCATCCAACCCCTCACCTGCCCAACCCTTAGCCGTCTAACCCCTCACCCACCCAACCCCTCAACCGCCCAACCTCTGAGTCCCGACCAACCTTCCCACCCAACCATTGACCAACTTTGCGAAACCAAGGAAAAATTCTCTCTGTGAAATCGCCTTTACCATGAAACATTTTTTTAGATATTTGCCAATGATTCGAAAGTAATTTTTCGAAGGGGTCTTCTAAAAATGAACCCTGCTTACTCAAATTGCTAGGTTCCATATAAAACATTCCAAGAAATGAAAAAACCAAGTCTGTAAATGATAATTCAAATATTCTCATAAAGGTGGCTTGACATAACATTGTCAATTTAAAACCGAGTCAATTATTATCAAGGGTCATAGCAAAAGTCGAACAGAAAAAAAAAAAAGATGACCACACCGATTAAAAGAAAGTAACCAAAATACGAATAACCGAAAGATTCATTATTATTTATGAACCATTTTATCTACGATCAAGGCCTAATCATGTTTAGGTAGGATCATCAAGGTGGGTGCAAGGTTACCCGTTCAGCAGTGTCATGCCCCGTAGCTGAAGTTGTGCGTCATGACACGACTGACCAAATGAACTCATACACACAATGATGATCCCGTATAATCCTTATTAGACTTAACTGTAGTTAATTTAAATTTTCTAGGAATTTGGGATGTTACATATTAAAAGGCAAGTCATATGGTGAGTAAGTCTCTCAAAGTCTCTAGGTTATTCATTGGTGTGTCTCAGTCATCTAAAGGTGTGTTAAGTCAAAATGGCCTAGGTATTTGACTTATGTGATGTGTTCTTCATGATGAAAAGTGTTGTATTGCTCTATGAAGATGGTAAGATTCATCAAATGATGACTTGATCAAAGTATTACTTCTAAAGTGGATTGTGGCAGTATATGGTCATCACACGTGTATTCGTGGGCAAATTAAGGTGGATACAGGTATGTAGTTGGTGATTATTGTTTTCCTTTCATGAAAAAGGGTGTTCAAGATCTTAATTATTTCTATTGCAATGATAGTGGTCAAGTATAAGATCTGGATAATCAAATATATGTGCATTTAAGAACCCTTTAGTCTTAACTAGTTTTGTGAAGTTCTTGTGAAGAAGTAAGGAAGGAATGTTGGATTTGAAGGTGAAAATGGTGGATTCAAATGCTAAACATTTGCACAAATAATCTAGACAGGGAGGGCCTCATGATTCAAGTGGTTTCATAGCTGGATGAATTCATAATTCGTTGGAGTCCATGACACTATTGAGATTTAACATTGGAGAGTCTAAAGACCTAATTTGGAATGTGTATTTTGCAAACTGGGTATGTTTTCTTTGGAGAAAGGTCTCAAGGTTCATGATGGAGTTTAAATGGCCAAAAGGGTGTCTGTATGAGGTAATATTTCACTATAAAAAGGTCTGCATAGAAATTTAGTTGTGTTTCCATTCAAAATCAGGGCTAGTAGACTATGACTGTGGATTTGTTGAAGTAAATAAGGTATATTGAATCTTTTGATGATTCTTAGAGCTTATATGTCATGAATGAAGTGTATGAAACCTTTGAGTGAGTTCCAAGAGGTTTTCAAGGACAAATTGTGTAGTGGTTTGCTCAATAGGCATTCTTGGATCTTCAAAACTATTCTTGAGCATGTATGTACTAATACATTCATGTAGGTGACTCCTCGTATGCTCTTAGTCTTCTAAATTGGTGTGTGTGAGTGTAAATGAGATTGAAATTATGTTCATAATTAGAGAAACATGGTTTACATGGTTATCTTGCTCAAATATGGAGTTCACAGTGAAGGTTGGCAATTTAAACAACATTGTGAGCTCATATTTTTGGAAAATGTGCATCTACAGGTATGGACATTGGTGTGCACCATCCTTGATGGGTCTGAGTCCCATGAATAAAGTGTATACATTTTTTAAGAGTTCTAAATTCTTTGAAGTGTGCAAGATGGTTCAGCTTAGGAGTAGAGAAGCTTGTATGTTGTTCTTATACATGTCTTGAGCTAAAATTGTTAAGCTACAGGTGTAGGGTATACCCAAAAAGGTAGAGCATGGTGTTTCCATATGTGAGAATGATCTAACATGTCTAATTTTTGTTATTTCATTATCCCTCAACTTGTGTATGAGATCTAAAAGGTGTATGTGGCCTCAAAAGAAGAAAATTATGTATCTTGTGACCTATGAATGACTAAATGATCATCTTAGCTCCAAAGTGCATCCTACAGGCTTGTATGTGCTTAATTAGATATGATGGAAGTGTTATTGAAGGGGATAAAATTTTTTGATTACTTCCTAAGGTTAAACTAGGTGATCAAAGTGCGCAGAAGTGAGTGACTTGGCACAATAAGTCATGTTTGAGTCAAATCAATGGATCAAGACCTTTACATGATATTGATACAGTGCTACAGTACCGTAAAAGATGCTTCTACAGGTATAAACTATGTGTATGGTCTAAGTTTGGTATGGGGAGTACATGTTGTTACTCCATGAAAGTTTTTTTGGTGAGATCATGTGCTAGAGAGGCATATTCTTGACAATTTGAAGCTAGATTTATAGGTAAAGATGAGGTTTTGTTGATACTTACTGTACAATGGTATGAAACAGTGCTTATACAGGTGTAATATGTGGTGTTTAACTCAGATTAGATAGGGAGAGCATGGTATCTTCTTCTAAAAGGTGGCATTGATTTTCTCGAGGCATATGAGGTTGTTAAGTTCTTCTTCTTCAAGGTTATGCATGTAAAGGACACATTTGCTTTATATCATCCAAATATGACTATTAAGGACTAAAGAAATGGTTTAGGACCTGGATCAAGTGTTTGAGCCATACTTTTGGCTTGTGAGGAAGGTAATTTGCTTGAATTTGTGCTTGTCTACTAGGTATGGTGGTCCTAAGTCCACTGGGAGTTGTGGTTTTCATAATTAGTCCCATGGTACATGGTGTTCTTGAACTCTTCAAAGTTGGGCTAGAATTGGTCCCAAAGGTGGAGAAATGTCAAGTAGAGGAAGACCTAGAGTCAAATTTGTGAATTCTCAAGTTGAGTTTGGCCTAAGAATGAAGGAAATGAGGATATTTCTCTCTTCTGCCCCATTGTTGGCATGTTCATGGAGATTTTTCTTCAAGTACAGGTCTAATAGAGTGGTTTCATGAAGGAAAAATAGATTTTGAGGTGAAAAGTGACAATTTTTGCATGCCTAGAAGGTGGATGATGGTGCTTTAGCTCAAACAAAGGTACGATGATGCTTTCTTCATGATTATTGGCAAGATTAAGAGATATATATGATATTCCCAGAGGGAGTGTTGTGCTTCATGCTTGAAATGAAAGCAAAATCAGTTTTTATGAAGAATTTCAAGTCTTTGAGCTTGTTTAAGACCTTTGGTTGATGTCTCTAACCAAGAGATGATCCTATGAAGTTGAGAAATATGAAGAACATGTAGTTACAGGAATTCCTTTGTCATTAATGTAAAAAGGGGGAGAAGTTTAGGTTGTTTTCCATCAATGACAAAGGGGGAGATTATTTACATGTTGTTGTTTAGGTGTTGTCATTGATGCAAAACCTCATTAATGACAAAGTGGATGCCGGGGTAGATTCAGATTATGCTGAGGACTATGATGACATGATGTTTCATTGGTGTTCATGGTTGCATATGTTGATTTAGTGATAATTGTTTATTCATACAAGCCTATTCAGGTGACCTAGCTGGCCTAGGTAATAATGCATGGAGGTTGGAGCTTCTTGGTGACTTGAGAAGTATTTCAAAATGATGGAGAGCATATTTTGGGAGTTCTTTGTTACTCATATGTGTTTCAGGATGCAGATACGGGTTGGTGACCATGTTTTAGGTGCTCATTTAGACCAGGTATGGTTGTTAAAATGCATGAGATGGAGTTGTGGATCTATATGATCTCATGTATGCATCTAGGAAGTTGATTTATGATGTACTAGGTATGTTAGGGCCTTTTGGAGAGTTTTTATGATGAGCTATGAAGTTGTTTCAGTTAACCCTAGCTTCTATAGTGTAAAACCCTGAGGGGTAGCTATGCAAATGAGATAAGTTGGAGAGATGGAGAACTTTTTGAGATAATATGATGATTGGATATGATGCAAAGGGGTGTCCTTAAGGTTTGAGAAAAAAATTTAGTCATCTTGTAATGAAAATTTCAAGTTATGATGTTTTTGGTGAAACAGGGTCAAGAAGAAAAGAATTTCCAACTCGAATTACACCTTATGATGCTCACCTTGAATTGTGTGCTTTGCATGGGACCATGCGGCTTTCAGGTATGTTTCTACATTTATTCTATAAGGTTTCAAAAAAATAATGAGGTCAATTCATCTTCAAGTTTTTATGAACAAATGTTAAGAAGGTAAACAACTCATTATGTGTTTGAAACCCTAGCTTGAAAGCAATTTGAGATACTTGCTTCCTAAGTGGCCAATTTTACTTGGTAGTGATTATATGATAATTTTAATATGTACAGGACTCATTCATATTTATACAAAGGTATGGTATTGCTCATGATGATGAGTGGACCCCACTCAAACAGGTCAGTTTCTGAAGAAGTTCAGTTTGGAACAAGATTGTCCAAAGGAGTTGCAAACTAAATAACTATTATGTGATGTATGTGAATTTTTCTTTATGTCCAAATATTTTCAGGTCATGGTGATGTTGATAAATGGTGATGTGTGCTTCATTTATGTTGATTGGTTAAAGGGCGGTTTTGGGGTAATTAGAAGAAGTCTTCAGTAAAGTTAACATAACAGGAGCTACAAAATGATTTAGAAGGTGATTAAAGTTGTGTTGGAAAGAGAATTCATAGATATTTGTAGTGATATAAGTTTTTTCTCATAATTATAAGTTTTGTATAGTTTCCAGGTCAGTTTTTGGACAAGAGGATGTTTGGCTTTGTGGGACAGGATAGCTTTTACTGAAATATTTAGTTGGTTAGTGCATGAAATGGATTGGGTGATGATTGCTATCACCTGGAATTTGAAGAGGGATTAATTTTGCAACAAATTAATCCATTTAGAGGTCTTGAAAGTTTCATCAAGGGTTTTAACCAGTTGTATTTTTAAAACTACTTTTTAGGAAGCTTGATTTGGTGAAGGCAAAAGTGTATGTGATATGAATAAGTGATTGTTTCATGAGATTTAACTTATTTAGAAGTCTTATAAGTGTTCTATAATTCCCATTGAGTGGTCACATTCCATATTTTATGTGTTCTTTGATGATCTTGAAGCCAAAATGTGATGACATGGTGCTAGACACAGGTGTTTTGTGAAGGCAATTAGCCACTGGTCCCATTAAACAAAATAATTTTATTGGTTCATGTCAATTGTGACCATGGATGATGTTTAAATGATATATTACTAATTTTTGGTGAATATGAGAGCTTTAATAAGCATTGTTTAGGAATGAGTGAATTTTTCTCATTCTAGTGATAGGGTTTTGAATATTTTTGGTGCATGGATGATGGTTTTTGGTATGACTGGCATACTTGGATCACTTATGATTGTTATGATAAATTTTATGAGATGCTTTTAAGTTGTGGATGTCTTAATAAAGGAGGGAAACTGACTTATTTTGAATTTGAATGAAGGAGAACTTATAAAAGCATAGTTTTTGGTGCTTTGTGAGCTAGTGGTGTGTATGCAAGAAATTTGACCTATGTGTGAGAGTTTTACAAGTGGGTGAGCATGATTTGAGAGTTGATAAAGTGGGTGATAGGTTGAGTAATTACAACAAGCATGTGTGTAAGGGTTTGAAGCTTTGAAGAGTGAAGAAAGAGTTAGTTTGTGAGAGATTGAAGACCTGGGGTTTGAGCAAGGGTTTGAAGGTGTTTGGAGCTGAATATTGTGATCACCATCAACTTAGTTATTACAGCATATCATCAATGATCTTCTCATCAAAATCTTGTGTGATGTGTCATATTCATGCAAGTCTCTTGTTGTGTGTAATATAAACAATGGTTTAGGGGTTAGTGTTCCTTGTGGGGTTGGTGCCTCACTAAATAAATCTCTTGTGATATGTAATATTCACTTGAGTCTTTGTTGTGTGTAATATCAGCAAAGTTTTCAGTGGGTTTTCTTCCAATTGAGGTTTCCCACATACATCTTGTGTTATGGTGTTGCTTCTCTTACTCATGGTTAATTGAATGAATGTTGTATGTTGTTGTGCACACACTAATGAATGGATAATTGATTAATGGTTTATTTGAGTGATCTAAAATTGAAATTGAAATTGTAAGGATTGATTCACCCCCTCCCTCTCGGTCCATTGTGCTTCCAACCAGTTTGAATCTTCATGTACTCTTTATCAAAACCAAGGAATTAAATGATTATTTAGATGGTGGAAAGTTGAACGAAACAACAATAATTTAATTGACTTGGTGGTGTATATGTGGTGAGTCGTACTTACATGGTGTTGTGAAAGAAAACTTTTTTTTACTCACGTATTAAGTGAAGAAATTAGTAATTAATGGAAATGTGTAAAGCATATGAATTAGTATTTTTGTAAGCCTAGTAATGTTTTTTCACGAGTCATGCCATGTTGTGTCGTAAAAGAGAATGTGTTGTTGTATTTATGTGCACTAAATGTGTGTTGTGTACAAGTAAAAATACTATAAGAAAATTAACAGGGTCCTAGTTGTGTTTTGGGTTGGAAAATTAAACATGCATTATTTCACAACATTTACCATGTCTTGCTTAGGATGCCTCGACTCCTCATAAAAATTACATACCCATCGGTGAGTACAGTTTTGAAAAGAGGTTATAACATATTTTTCAAATGCAAAGGTTGAAATTCCTATTTAAAGCTAAGAGAAAAGGGATTCAAGATGATCCTAGTTAATTTCATTATGAGCAACCATAGATTTGTAGTGCCCACATTTTACACACCCAAATACAACAGTAAAATACCAAGATAAAAAAAAATTTGACTTACATTGCTCACGACACACAACACAGTAAGGGCTCCAAGTACAGAACTCGACACACATGCGAAAATCACATAAGTCATCGACTCACATAGACACATGCAGAAGACATCGACATGTCGATACCACACTCTTCCCAATGAACGAATACTAGCAAAGACCCAACCACAAGAAACGTGACTTTAGGAATGGCAAACCCACGACATATCATTACTTTAAATGTATTTTAGTTACGGATAACTTTCCAAGATCCTTATTAGGTAAGCATGATTTTCTCCCTTTTTCCACCTACATATCCTGAAAATTCGTTTCACAGTTTACTTATTGTTCAACCATTTAATTTTCTCTTTACCCTTATGACAGATCTTCATAACTTACATAAATATTTTCCATATTTCAAATTTTATACAAAATTCTAACTCTCCCATTCTTATGTTAAGATTAGGCTTCCCAAAACACTTATTCAAAGTTTAGAATTTAACCTTGTTACACAAGTGAACCTAACGTCATGTCAGGATGAAATCTTGGGATTAAGGAAGACATAGATTGAAATAGATTTTTCCCCAAGAACATCTATCGATCATGGAATAGTTATTTCCCTACCATTATCATTATAGTACAATAACTTGTTGAACTCCAAATTAGAATTATATATATATATATACATCCTTTTTTTTCTCAAAGTTTGATCACACCATTTGACAATTCATATTCTTTACAACGCATGAAAAAGTTTAATTAAGTTATGAGGACTCCAAGATTGACCTTAGTCCTAATCTCCAATCTCGTGTGCAGCATTATATGATATGCTCTTATATCGCACTAAGGTCTCGTTCTTAGCATCGTCTCAAAACAAAAGACATACGAAAGCACTTGTCTGACACATTAAAGAAGCACATGGTTAAGCTTAATTCCAGTTTCCCACAAGGCTTCAATCTCTATTATAGGTGTGATTAAGGTTAAAATGTATTTACCCTATATTCCTTTCGTGAAAGATCAAGGCACTAAATTTTCACAAGCCCGAGACAAGACATTTATCTACAAGGGACAAAAGGGTTCACTAATGAGAATGCAAGACATAGAACACTATATCACGACCTTCATTTAGGTCGTTTGGATCCAACAGAGATTCCATTCACTGATGAAGTTAATTTCTAAATCTAATTTCGTAAGGCCCAGAAATCCAATAGGATACAAGGGAGTAATATCTCTACCTACTCCACAGATGGGAAGGTTACTCCGCTTAGTCATTCCTTCTAACAAGGACTCATAAGGTGACTTCCAAGGTGGTCTTCACCACTCAGCCTGGTGTCGGACCTGATGAGAGGACCTTCTTCTCGCGATTACCAAAACTAGAAGGGAACCGCATACTCTGAATTAAGTTGGACCATGTCATTCCTAAAGTATGGGTTCACGACAATGACGCTAGACATAAAGACTATGACGGTAAACTCCAACTAGGGATTTGATATACCTAACCTAGGAGGTCTCATCGAGTGCAAAGTTTAAGGTCATCCTACATTTTAAAATTTCTTATATGGCAAAAAGGATCACACATGTAGGCAAGTTATGCATGAATATTTTATTAAGGTTGAGTGTTCCCATTAAAACTCTTTATTATGTTTGCAAGGTAAGAAGATAACCCAGAATTTAATTTAATCGTTTATTAAATACTAAGAAGGTACTACAAGATATTAACTTCAATTTCAATTTACTATGTATAAATCAAACCCTTTTTGCCATACACAGCTAATAAACAAATTGAATCGGTGATTAGATGCACATTTCCTAAGTATCCCTAAACTAGCATATCATACATATTAACAAATCTCAATTATAACTTTTCGGTAACAAGAGACTACATAACACAGTTATTCATTTTAAAATGACCTATAAGAATTACAATAATAATAATTAAATTTCACATCGCCTTCTTCGTCGTCATTCATCCATCCTGCAAAACCCACGTGAGCATGATATCAGCGATAATTCACTGGCATGGCATCCACCCTAATCAATCTGTTAGTGCAAAATTATAGCACCCCTGGACGCTGATCAGATTTCTAGGTTGATCACTCTTGTATCCAGTGTAATTGCACAACATGGAAACCTCTCTCCAAGTGTGGGACTTGGAAACTGAGAGAGGAATCTCCAGATTAGAGGCTGGTTCCTCAAACTCCTCTGATTTAGATCTATATTTTGCAAAACTACAGAGGTTTAGATCCTAATCCTATTCTAACTTGCAAGGAGACAGGGGTAGAACTGCAAAATTGAAACTAACTAAAGATGGTGATGCACCAAAAGGAGTGGTGAAACATATTAGTCATGCAAATAGACACAGACCGAGGTTCACAACATAAAAACATAAACAGACTGATAATGTATAATTTAGCATCTGAAATCAAGCAAATAATACAAACAGAGGATTGAAACCCATTCACAGAGCTTGCATTAGCAATTTAATATCAAAATACGCATTACACCCTCAGAGAGGTAAAGAAAACTGTTACAATCCTTGGAGAGGTCTGATACTTGATCAATCCCTTGAAGAAGGTGAAAGAAGAAGTCTGCTATGCCCAAAAATGTTCCTCTTCTTGAAATGAGCCCAAAACTGGCTTTTAAAATGCAAGGGTCGAACCCAGGGAACAGGAGACGTACAAAGGCATGGGAGCCCATTCTTTCTTGACTGCAGGTGTATTAAAATGGCATGGAGGACCTTACAAACCCATAACCTATCATTTTGACCGGATTGTAGGAGAATGCGACCCATTCTGCATTAACTCCGGTAGCTGGAATGTCATTTCCGGCCATGAATACGCGTTAGAGCCGTTTCTCAATTTTTCTTCCTCCAGACTACTCCAAAATGCAAGATTGACCCCAGAATCATGTAGAGAATTTCACCAGCTTTCCGTTGATATAAAGAACGTGCAAATCTGAGCTCTGGATCAAAAGTTATGGCGATCTGAAGATCTAGGGCACAAAACAGGCAAAAACGTGTTTTGAAATCCTTTCCCGTGCTCTGCCACTTGGACGACACGTGGCACGTGCTGATTGGACGAGCAATTCTCTCTCCTCCATCTTTCGTGGGCTTTCATTTTGAAATTCGCTTGTGGGGGGCCCTTAACTTGACACGTGACGCTATTTCATTGGTTCGGGCTGACCTTTTAAAACTTGCCCTTTGACCTTTTTGACCCTTTTTCCCTGAGACACGTGGCGGCTTCTAAATGGTTCTTGGCCCTGCCGGCTTTTTCGCGCCCTTCGCGTCCTTTTGTCCCAGATGTCCCAATTGCTTAGTGCTCCTTGTGCTGATTTCGGCCGAACCGGCCGGTTCGCATCCATTTGCCCCGGATGTCCCAATTGCCTTCGGACTGTTTTGACCTCTTTCGCCCGGTTCGGCCGGTTCGCGCCTTTCCGGCCCACTTGTCCCAAGCTGCTGCAGCAGTTAGTCGATTTCCTCTCGGTCGAACCAGCATTTCGCGCCCACCGCGTACTATCGTCCCATTTGTCCCATTTTGGGCTGCCTGTGCTCATTTCAGCCGAACCGGCCGGTTCGGGCCCTTTTGTCCCAAACGTCCCGAGCAACACTTAGCCAATTTTTCTTCCTCTTTCGGCCAGATCGACTTTTCGCGCCCCGTCGCGTACTTCTGGCCCGATTGTCCCGAATGCAATTTGGGTCACCTAGAGGCTTTTCGGCCGATCCGCTTCCATTTGTCCCACTTGTCCCAAATGCTACCTTGAGCAGGACTTAGCCAATTTTCATACTCTTTCCTGGATCAACCTATTTGCCTTTCTGCAACCTTTTTGCATTTTCTCAGAGCTTGCTCCCTGTTTCTTCAGCCAGGGGAGTTAGAAAAATACCTGAAGGGACCCTAGTAACCTGATTTTGCTCTGAATCAATCAATTTGCTTGGGATTTGAATCTTCTGATGCATGTTATCAAAATTTACCCTAGGGGGGTGAATTTTGGATAACAATTTTGGCGACTCAGCGGGATCATCTGCCTGCTAGATGGAAAGACCAGTTGCCTAAAGCAATCCATTGGGCATGGAGTCATCAAATATTCTATTAGAATCCAAACTGACTCAGAATGTGTGAGGGGGAAGATGGAATGTGACCTGATGAAAGCAAAGACATGCTAAACATCTCCATGGACAGCAAACTGTGCCAAGGCACTTAGGGAAAACAAAACTAACCTACAGCAAAACAATGTGCACAAGCACTTGGAGGAAAGAAAATCTAATCTAATATCTACATGTGTAGTGAACCTCCCTCTAGAAGCAATGCTTGAGATAGATTCCATTTACTGGAATCTGCAGTTCTTCACCATCCAATGAGGCCAATTGGAAAGCATTGTTGCTCTTGCACTTTGTGACCATGTATGGGCCACTCCAAATGGCATCAAATTTTGAATGCCTTCCTGGTTTTGCTCTGTCCACATCCCATTTCAGCACTAGATCTCCTACTTGAAAAGATCTATCTTTGGCCTTCCCATCAAAGGTCTTTTTGATCAATGCTTGATCCTTTTCCATTGCTTGGGATGCCTAATCTCTGATCTCTTGCAGCTCCATCAACTCTACATACCTCACCTCCATGGGCTCAAACTCTAGCAACTCCAGCTGTTTCATGAGTTCCAACGTTGGCAACTCAAGTGACATGGGCAAGATTACCTCTCTTCCGTAGACAAGCCTAAATGGAGAGTTACCCGTGGATCTTTTGGGAGTTATCCTATCAGCCCATAAGGCTGATTTCAGTTTGGTATGCCAAGCCCTCTGATTCTCATCAAGGGTCCTCCTAATGATCCTCAGCAAGTTTTTGTTTGTAGACTCAGCCTGGCCATTACCTTGAGGGTAATAGTTTGATGAAGTGCTCAGGTAAATCCCGTTCTTGACAGCCCACTCAGTCACTTTAGATCTGATGAATGCCAATGCATTATCAGAGACTATTGTAGCAGGTACACCAAATCTGGAAGTTATCCCTTCGTAAAAGTCCAAAATGCTAGACTCATTCGCCTCTTTGAGTGCTATTGCTTCTGTCCATCTGGTGAAGTAGTCTGTGGCTGTCAAAATCCATTTGTGCCCTTGGCTCGAATTGGGATTGATGACTCCAATGAAGTCCAAACCCCACTGCATGAATGGCTGATCTACTGTAATTGGATGCAATGGAAGGGCAGCGAGTCTCTCTTTTCCTGTGAAGAATGCACAATTCTTACACCTCTTGATCCATGCATAGCAATCACTGAAGATTTTAGGCCAATAATAACCAGCCTTCATGATTTTCAGAGCTGTCACTCTTGGTGCAAAATGGCCACCAGCTGGTCCATTATGAAATTCTTCCAACACCCTTTGAATCTGACCTGTGTTAATGCATCTCAGCAGCACCCCATTGACGTCCTTCTTGAACAAAACTCCATCAATGATGGCATATGGAATTGCCTGCAACCTGAAGTATCTTCTTTTTGCTTTACTCATTTCTAGAGGGCACATGCCCGTCTGTAGGAAATGTATCATATTCTGAGTCCAACAGGGAGTGGACACATCATCATTTTCCTGTTTTTGATCATCTTGTAATAGCAGGACAGCGTCTTCTTCATCTTCTGGGTTGTCTGGTTGTCTGGAAGCGAGCTGCTCACACAAACCTTTGCCTCTTACCAGCTTGGTGATCTTGATCTCAATGTCATACTCCATGACACGGGTGATCCAACCTGCCCTTTTCTCATTCAAATCCTTGTTGAGGAGGAAATCCTTAACCCCAGCATGTGAGACCAGCAACTGGACCTTGTTGTTGGAGACTAAATGCTTGAATTTCTTCAAGCTCTTGATTACTGCAAGCACATGTTTTTCAATAAAAGAGTACCTCAATTCGCAGTCATTTAGGCTTTGGCTGAAGAAGGCAATCGGCTACTCATCATTATCTTTGTTCTGCTGTACCAGAATGGCAGAAATAGTGTCATCACCTCCAAATGTATAGAGGATGAAATCCTTGGAAAAGTCTGGGTTGATGAGAGTGGGTGCCTGGGAGATGGCTTCTTTGATTGCTTCAAAACTCTCCTTGCCTTCTGCCGTCCATTTGAAAGCCATCATGCTTTTTCTTAACATTTTAGTGATGGGCTTGACAAGGGCTGCAAAATTTGGGACAAACCTCTGAACAAAGTTTATCCTTCCCAGGAAACTCTGAAGGGCCTTCTTGTGGCTTGGCAATGGTAGAGCTCTTATGGCTTCGACCCTCTTTGGATCAATTGCTAATCCCTCCATGGAGACAATATGGCCAAGGAGCTTCCCTTCATGTGCAAGAAAGATGCACTTTTTAGGATTCAAAGACACACCGAATTTTCTACACCTCTGAAACACTTGCTTGAGGTGAAAGAGATGGTCTGCAACATTCTTTGAGAAGACAGTGATATCATCTAGGTATATCAACACTATCTTGTTGATCAAGCCTTTGAATGCCATATCCATGGCTCGCTGGAATGTTGCTCCGGTGTTCGACAGTCCAAATGGCATCTTCTTGTAAGCATATGTGACCCATTTGGTTGTGAAGGCTGTCTTGAACTGGTCTTCCTCCTTCACCATAATTTGATTGAAGCCTGAGTATCCATCAAGTAGTGAAAATCTTTCTGAACCAGCTACGACCTGCAGTATTTTCTCCATGGAAGGGAGTGGATAATGGTCCTTTAGAGAGGCTCTATTCAAATCTCTGAAGTCAACACATAGCCTGATCTCTCCACTCTTCTTTCTGACTGGAACTAAGTTGGCAACCCAACTAGAATGCTTGATTGGGAATATAATTGCTGACTCAATCAGCTTGTCCAACTCTTTCCTCATTAGAGGCTCCATGTGTGGATTGAATAGTCTCTATTTCTGCCTGATAGGCTTAGTATTTGGGTCCAATTCAATGGTATGCTGAGCTAAGTTGGGATTGAACCCTTTCAAGTCTTCATAGCTCCAAGCAAACACATCAAGGAATTCTTGACATAGCTGTATGAACTCATACCTTTCCTGTTCAGTTGTCATCTTTCCAATTTGCAGTGGCTTGTTCTCTTCTACCAAGATGGATGCCGAATCTTCCCTCTTGACCTGAATATTTTCTTTCTCCTTTCTAAACTGATCATTGGGGTTAAAAATTGACTCCAA